>LPNX011226605.1:15181-132352 GCA_001517045.1 Pseudotsuga menziesii | reverse complement strand
CTATTTTTTGTGTTCGTATTTTTGACATATCTCCTTGTGTTTTTACTCAAATTTCGATCGAGAGAGCTCGTTCGATGCGGAATTTGATTCCGCATCCAACGAGTACCCACACTGCATACTTTTGATGGACCCTGCTACCCCAAGAACAAGAAATACCTGAAAAAATGTGATGATGATGTCATCATCACATTTTTTAAGGTATTTCTTATTTTTGGGGTAGCAGGGTCTGTCAAAAGTATGCAGTGTGGGTACTCGTTGGATGCGGAATCAAATTCCGCATCCAATGAGCTCTCCTGATTGAAATTTGATTAAAAACACAATGAGATATGTCGAAAATACGAACACAAAAAGTAGTTTTTTTAATGACAAATATGTCAATTCAACCATTATGGTTGACTTATTTTATTGAAATTCTATTGGTTCTTGAATTCCAACTCACAAAAACTTATTTTGGCACATTTTCTTATAAGTCCCATTTTAGACCCCAAATTTACTCTAATGGGACAAGGAGCATAAAATGCGAATTTCGGAAACGGGGTGAAAAAATGAGAAAATTTGTCAGAGAGGGACAATGAAGAAAAATTTGGAAATGAACACTGTGGCAAAATTTGAAGGAGATTGGGTGAGAATAGAAGAAGTTATGACAAATGTGGAATTTCGAGCTTCGAAAAGTGGAATTTGGGATAGGGTTCTCAATGAGTGAAATATGCAGAATGGAAATCATGGCGGTGACTATGAATTTTCAAGGGAAATGGAGCTAAATCAAAGAAGATATGGAAAAAAAATAGAAATTTATCATTTTCATTAAATAAGAAGAAGAAATGATCTGTGACGATGAAAGAAAGTTGTGCTTTATCAACTTGAAATGGATTAAATGATCTGGGACAATTCTGGAATTCTATGCATTATCAACTATAAATAGATATGGAACCCAGGTATATTTGGCTTCTTAATGGTTCAAAGGGAGTCACTCGGCCACCAAGGCTGTCTCAGGCATGAATATTGGGGCAATACCCCTCACTTCATGGAGCAGGTAAAACTACTCACCGCTTTGCCACAAACGACAGCTCTTTGGTTTTCTTCATGGATGGGAATCTAGTCAATCTGGTGGGATTCATTGCCCTTTTCGCTTGGCAGGTCCTCTCAATGCCCAACTACTTTGGGGTTCTTGTGGTACTCTTCACAATGAGTTTTAGGGCTATTCCCAAGTACTTCCCACAGTTAAGCGAATAGGGTTTATTCCCTAATCCGAATGAATAGTACCACTGCAAGAAGAAGAACTATTGCAATAATTACAGTGCAAGAAAAAATGTGGCAGAAATTCCACCCGATGCCCAAAAAACCCGTAATTAGAGTTAGTGTTTTGAGACAAAATTTTAAAATCAGCATAACATGATCTATATTGCTCAGAATCACTATTATAGCCTGTTTCTTGAACTAGAACAACCACTCTGCTTCTACCCACGCAATCAAAATAGAAATCTGGGTACCCAGTCAAATGATTTTCACTCTGCAATTTTCGTGGCCTTCACCAAAATTCTAAAAAATTGTTGATTTTAAATTCGCGATATCTCCACATTTAGAACTCCAAACGAGATATTTTTTTTTGAAACTATGTATTTTTACAAGAGGAATTCAGATATGCAACCCAATTCTTCTGATTCTGTGCAAAAAGTTTCACAATTTGATCTAAAAGTCACCGCCCAATTTTTCCCTCTTTTTTTTTAGAGAAGAAAAAAAAATCCCACTTGTTCCAAGGAAAAAGATCTGATACCAAATGTGGAGAACCTCTTCCAATAAACAATGAAAATTCACGATAGAAAAGAAATATTGAAGCACAAAGATATTTTATTAATCGTGGGCCACTTCGAGGGGGCAACCTCCTTTGAGCAAGCTCAATACAAAATAACTCTTCGATGATTTCATTGGCCTCAACAGTTAGTTATATACTAAGTCTAATATAAACAACTATTACTCCCCATGAATGTGCGATAATACAACATACTCACTGAACGACTTAACATAAAAAATTAATCCCCATGAATGTGGGATAATACAACATACTAACGGGACGACGTACAAAGCATATGCGTCCAATAAAATATACTAACAAAATAAAGAGGAGGGTTGACATGGGTTCTTAACAAGATGGTCCTTTTCTTGAAATTGATAATTGTCTGATTGTTTATAGCCCAATCTATCCCTAGTAGTGCAGGGTAAGGATTTGTATCATCCACAATGTTGATGACCTTAAAGTATGCATATGTACGTAATCCTTCAACATCGACTATGACATTGCTCAATCGTTTAATGGGTAGTATATTTGTCTGATTGGAAAGACGCGGTTGTATAGGACACCAGTCCAAGTGCGGCTTACCCATGCTTTCCCACATTTGGCAAGTCAAGATATTGACATCTGACCCCAGATCTAAGATAATATAGTCCATGTCATAGTCACCTATCTGCGCATTCATTCTCATTTTGTGGCCAGTCTTATATTTATGTCGTATTTGATTAACCTTCTTCTCAATTGGTGTTACTATAGGGATCTTGTCTATTATTGCTTGTAGCTATGCAATAGCATATTTATCCTGAATTAGCATCAACCAACTTGACAGAAGAGGTCTTAGCTTACTCACCTCGTTTCAAGCTTTCTTTTGAAACAACTATTGGAATCGTTCGGGCATGTCCTTGAATTCTCTTGAACTTGATGGTACATCAGGGCTTATGATGTCTGATTGCACACCCCAAAATACTTATTTCTTCTTCAGGCAGGTTGGTGATTCTTTTTTCTGCACTGCCAGTCTCACTTGCAGCTCCTTCTGCTCTTGGGAGTTCTCTTGCTTTCCCCTAGCCATCATATCTTCTCTTGTTATGGCTGCAATGTTCATGTCTCGCGGTTCAGCCATGATCATCTGAACATTCACATTTGCATTCAAGTTTGGGTTTGGTGGGGGGTTGGGTGTAGCAACAGTTCTTCCTTGCCACTTTGCAATCAACTGATGACATTTTTCAACATTATGGTCTTGACCCTTACAATATGAGCATGTCCTTGTAGGCTCCAAACAATCTCTGGTAAAGTCACCTACTTGTCCACAGTTATAGCATGTAACTAGACCTCTCCCCCTACCAAATCCTCCTCCACTGCCCCATCCTCTCAAGTTTTCTCCACCCCTTCCCTGAGGATGTAATTATTGTTGCAAGTACTGGTTCTACTGGTAGGTCTGCTGATAGGGGTTTGGCTGCACGTATGGTTTTTGAGGTGCATATGTCTGTGGGTACGGATTAGCTGGGAACTACGCAGGTTGGTATGAGGTTTGAGCCTGTTGAACCTAGGGGAACTCCTCATTTTTCATCAAGTATGTATCAACTATTTTCTCTTTCAAGAGCTAGTATGCTCTACAGTATTTTTCATCATGTCCTACCGATCTACAAAATTTACAAAATAAGTTTGCAGGGGTACTTACAACCTTTTTTAAATACACACATTCTTCATCACATTTACCTCTTGACTGGCATATATGACACCAGGGTAACCCTTTCCCATTTAATGGGTTAGGTGCACTAGATGCGACATGATTCATGAAAGTCGGACAATTATCCTTAGTGTGTTCGTCTCTTCTACATTTTGTGCACCACAAATCTTCTTGTCCTTCTTTCCCCTTTTTGATATCCTAAACTTGTAGTGTGAGGTTGGCTAGCTGCGACTGAATCTGGGCCATTCCGGCAACACCATCAGCAATAAGCGAAGCCTCTAGCTTCATTGCTACCTCCAACGCTTCTGTCTATGAATCAATCTTCTACTACATCAGCTTCCCTCAGATGTGTGGTAGCAGAGAAGCAATAAACCATTCCTTATGCTGTACATTAGACATTTCATCAGTGTCTTGAATCTTTGGTCAGAATCCCATACAGATTCTCCCAGAGCTTGTTTAATCTCCTTAATCTTAGCAATACATTGGGACTCTGATTTGGGTTTTCTGATCTCTTAGATCATTGCAGATCACATTTCCTTGAGGGTATTCTGTGGTGTTTTGGCTAGGATGACACAAAAATTCATGAACCAATCTAAGGCATGACCCCTTAAGGTTGTAATCATTTGTCCCTTATTTATATCAGAATTATGTACTAAGCGTACCATCCAGATGGATTCACAAAGAAACCAACACTATTCTAAGTCCTCTATTCCATTCCTATTAAATTTAGGTAACTGGATGTTTGTTGTAGCCATGATGTTGGCATTCAGGTTCTCTAGTGTAGGGTTCAATTGAGGTGTTCCTTCGGGCACCCTAGTTTCAAGACTAGTGTTGTCCGAGTTGGAGGTTCTTACAGGGGATGAGACTCTAGATATCATCAGGTGATATAGCTGGTGTTACATAATTGTGCTTTGACCCTGAGGTCTCATCAGAGCTATTTGGAGCCTCAGGTCCTTTGGAGAATGAGCTATATTCCTCCTGTTCATCGCAAGACCCTTCATCTTCACATGACCATAGTTTGTGTTCGCTTCCTTCAAACAAAATAGGATTCCATCGGCCCCTTTCGGTTTTCCTTCTCTTTCCTCATCTTAATATTCTCCCACTTCTGAGAACTCCATCTCCACACATCTTCCCCATGTTCTTACCTACTTATTAACATCATAGCCCCTTCCCAAGCACATAGTTCAACTATCTAGGTGCAAAAGGCCTTTCTCATAAGCAAGTTGTTTTATCCAATTACTTATACTCAACAAGTATCTCCTTCACAGTCCTTGGAAGAAATCTCGTTCAGCTTCACTATATCAAGTTATGGTATCTATTGAAAATTTAGTAATATACCCTTGCAATATACTATCAACCAAAAAATCAACAGCTCTTAACACAACATTACTTACACTGGTTACCTCTTGAACCAATTGATTGCTCCACTAAGTAATCTCCCTTGTCTCGCAGTTGGTCCGCTTAGATGCCAATCCTACCAGCCATTCAATGCAGTAGAACAGGGAATTCAACAAATAAGATCTCATGAATATCAGAGTATATATAATCATCCAACCATATTTCTACACTAACCCACATCCCTCCACTTTCTTCTTCCACAAATGCCAGTTTTTTAGCCTCCGTCTAGTCTTCTATCTTGTCCTGTGTTGGGTTCCACACCATCTCCCCGATTTAATCACAAGGGTCTCGGAAATGGAACCATTTTTTGGCCTCTTTTCTGCACTTGTGGGACCCAAGTCTTGTGCATCCCATCGATCCAACAAATACTTGAGATACCAACACGATAGAGAAAGCCCCATCGACAACACCTGCAAAGAAAGCACAGTCTCATTTGAGATATCTCATAGATGGGTAACTGCCAAAACCAAGTTTCTGCGATTGTCAGGTAAGTATAGTCCCTTGGTTCATAACCAAGGGCTCAACAATGGCAGCAGGGTGACTCGACAATGGAGTCATTCCTGCGTGAGTCAGCACAGCTGTATGTCATCACGTGTGACTTGGTATTCCACTCTTCCTCATAGCTAGTGCAACTGGTGCGGTGTAGTAGCATTTACTTCAATTGAGTCTATGACCTCATTCAAAATGCATAACAGGAATCGCACCAAAATATACATGTGCTGGTTCAATCTACAATGCATTCTATTCATTCATTTACCTATGGTGGGAATCATTCGGGACTACAATACATCAACATTGTACAAAAAGAAACTACGAATCAATCATTAAACCATTCACCACACCAGTCATTCATTTGGACACATGAAATAACATGGAAACCCATCTGGGAAAAACCACCAAGGTGCTTTTCATCTGGCATGAGAAAGTATATAGCACCTTGCAGTTTGCGGGATGTAGACTAATCTTGAGATATGTCTTTAAGTTCATACTCATAGTTCTCATGCTCTATGTCTTATTCCTTCTAATCTACTACTACTACCTACAGATCTGCACATAGCCTGGATTGACTCACCTCACGTCTGCACCACTATAGTAGAGCTTTCCTCCTTCCATTATTCTAATTACCCTCTCTTAGACCTGCTCTCTGCAACTGTATACAACTCTTTTCTATTAACTCATTATGCACTTACAACTAACAAAAAGATAACCCTCTAACTATTGCATCCTTCCTATTTATACTAATTTACATGGCCACACAGGGCCAACTGAATCTCAGCAGTCTGTTAGTCGTCACCATCAGCCACCCCTCTAGTTATAATTGTGGTAATCATGACTTGACATGAGGCACTATCGACGTGTATTACAAATATCTTCTCATATGTGTATAGCTGTAGGCTTATGTCATATTATACGGCTATGATATGGATCTTGTATCTATCGTTTTCCAACTGTTTCCTCATTGCACGCGTCTGCGCTTCTTTTCTTTTCCGTGCACTCCTCTGTTCTATCTTCGCGGTCCCCTTTCACCCTTTGTGCTCTTCCTTTGCTTCCATCACGTGCATGCATCTACCGTGGTTGCACGTGCAAAGTTACTTCTTATGCCCCTTTCCCGGGCCAACAATGATGATGATGAGGATGATGACAATGATGAGGATGAGGATGATGACTATGATGATGAAGAGGATGAGGATGATGACGACGATGATGATGATGATGACGTTACTGATGAGGATGAGGATGATGATGAGGATGATGACGACGATGATGATGAACAATGACGGTGATGAGGATGAGTATGAGTATGAGGATGAGGATGATGATGATGACGACGACAATGATGAGGAACAATGATGATGATGATAGGTTTAGTTGAAACTTTGCTTTGATTTTATTTTCAAGCACTTGCAATCGAATGATGACAATGAACAATGATGAGGAAGATGATGATGATGATGAACAATGACGGTGATGATGATGATGATGATGAGGACGAGGATGTTAGGATTATGATGATGATGATGGTGATGATGATGATGATGATGATGATGATGATGATTATGATGATGATAATTATGATGATGAGGATGATGATCATGATGAATATTACTATGATGAGAGTGATTATGGTGATGATGATGATGATGATGAGAATGATGATGATGAGGAGGATGATGATGACTATGAAGATGACTATAAGGATGAACAATGATGGTGATGATGATGAAGATGATGACGAGGATGATGACGATGCTGAGGATGATGAGGAACAATGATGATGATGATGATGATGATAAGGATGATTTCAATGACGATGATGAGGATGATGACTATGATGATGAGGAGGAGGATGAGGATGATGATGATGATGAAAGTGATGATGAACAATGATGGTGATGATGATGATGGTGAGGATGAGGATGAGGATGATTATGACAACGAAGATGATGAGGAAGAATGATGATGATGATGATAGGTTTAGTTGAAAATTTGCTTGGATTTTATTTTCAAGCATTTGCAATGGAATGATGATGATGAACAATGACGATGAGGAGGAGGAGGATGATGACAATCATGAAGAGGAGGAGGATGATGAAAATCATGATGATGATGAGGATGATGCCTATGATGAGGAGGAGGAGGAGGAGGAGGAGGAGGAGGAGGAGGAGGGGGATGATGATGACGACGATGAATATGATGATGGTGATGATGATGATGATGGTGAACAATGATGGTGATGATGAAGGAGGAGGAGGATGATGAGGATGATGAGGATGATGATGATGAAAAATGTTGGTGATGAAGATGACGATGATGAGGACGTTGACTATGATTATGAAGAGGATGAGGATGATGATGATGATGATGATGATGATGATGATGATGAACAATGATGGTGATGATGATGGTGAGGATGAGGATGAGGATGAGGATGATGATGACGACGATGACGATGACGAACAATGATGATGAAGATGATGATGATAGGTTTAGTTGAAACTTTGCTTTGATTTTATTTTGAAGCATTTGCAATGGAATGATGAGGAGGAGGAGGAGGAGGAGGAGGATGACTATGATGTTGATGAGGATGATGACTATGATGATGAGGATGAGGATGATGATGATGATGATGATGATGAGGATGATGATGATGATGATGATGATGATGATTATGAACAATGACAATGATGATTATGACGATGATTATGATGATGATGATAATGATTATGATGATGAGGATGGTGATGTTGATGACGACGATGATGATGAGGAGGAGGATGATAATGAATATGATGATGAACAATGATGGTGATGGTGATGATGATGAGGAGGAGGAGGAGGAGGATGATCACGATGACTATTACTATGATGACAGTGAGTATGTTCATGATGATGATGATTGTGATGATGAGGATGATGATGGCTATGAAGATGACTATGATGATGAACAATGATGGTGATAATGATGAAGATGATGATGAGGATGATGCCGATTTTTATGATGATGAGGATGAGGACGATGATGACTATGAAGAGGATTATGACAATGAACAATGATGGTGATGATGATGAATATGACGATGATGATGATGATGACGATGATGATGAACAATGACGGTGATGATGATGAGGATGATGAGGATGATGATGAACAATGATGTTGGTGATGAAAAATGATGGTGATGATGATGATGAGGGGGATGATGAGGATGATGAGGATGATGGTGACAACGATGAGGAACAATGTTGGTGATGATGATGATGAACAATGTTGGTGATGTGGATGATGAGGATGATGACAATGATGGTGGTGAGGATGATGAATATGATGATGAGGATGAGGATGATGATGATGACAACGATGACAATGATGATGAGGATGAGGATGAGGATGATAGGTTTAGACTATATTGTAGTGTTGATGATGATGATAGGTTTTAGACTATATTCTAAAAATACTAAAAATAATCATAAATACGAAGTCGTTGTTAAAGAACGTTAGTCATTAAATGAAATAAATGTTAGTGAGTAAATGCTCTAAATGTTAAACAGGGGCGTGCCCGCATTTAAGTTTGCATGTGCGTGAATGCACGTGTGCGGCCAAATAGTAGTTGTCAATTTCAACCACTCATGGAACTTACATCTAGATTTTGATGTGTTAGCTTGCACAAGCACATGATTCTCTACATTTGACTATTTTGACTAGAGACAAGTGACTATTTTCTCCATCCCTTTCACACTACTTCTTGTTAGCCACTAAAGCTATGCAAGAATACAAATTTTTGTCATTTTCATTCTCATTTACTTTTGTTCTTTTTAATTAGAGATTGAAATATTTGAATGTAACTTTCAAGTGAAAAAGTTTGATGCATGTATCTTCAATAGGCACCCTTCACTGGTTTAATATTTCACCCATTTTTATCTTACCTTTGCTACAGGAGTTTAAACATCATGTCCTTCACAGGTTTGCTAACTCCGCACTTTATATTGTTCTCTATATGTCCTTCCCGATAAACCACTATATTTGCAACTTTTCTCTCCATTTTGTGTTCCATCAGGATAATAATAAAAAAATAATTGCTCTAATATTGTGAAATGGTATTTGACTTGTGCATTATGCTTTCATCTCTAAATTTTAATTGCTATTCTAGTAAGTTGTTATCCTTCTTATATTTGAGTCAATTATTAGAATTGAATGAGCAAGCAAAAGGTATAATACAGAGAAAGATCAAAGAGTTGTTCATGTTTAAGAGATACAGTTTCTATAACATTTCTTCTATCCTTTTTTTGGAGAAATATAGTTCATGCCCAATATTTGTTGTGTTGAACCCAAAGAGTTCATTGCAAATTTAATTCCAAATACTTTCTATAACCTTTTAATAATAATCCTACCATGCCCAAAAATAAGCATGTCATCCCGGACCGAGAGTGACCAAGTGTCCCTAAACGACATTTTCATGCGACTTGCAACTCAACATAACTCAAAAACCGGAGGTTGAATTGACAAGACGTCGACTCTGTCGGTCTCCTGGCATTCCATTATCTCTAGAGGGCCCTCTCCACCACGTTTTCATGGCCCAGTGACTCCATTTTGCATCAGTTTCGTAAGCTAGGGTTTTGTTCAGTTTCCTTCAATGCAATTCTCGCATTGGTGGCTCAACTCTGAAAAAACCTCCTTTGTTCCAGTATTGGTGGTGTTTCCATGTTGACATTGTCCATACACACCTTTTGGATCCAACAACATGCAATATTGCTACTCGATTTGGTTTTTGGCTCCCGGACCAAGAGTGACCAAGTGTCTCTGAACAACATCTTCATGCGACTTGCATCTCGACATAACTCGGAAACCAGAGGTCGGATCAACAATCTGTTGACTTTGTTAGTATCCTCAAATGACATTGCCTATGGAGGGACCTCTCCACCATTTTTGCATGGCCCAGTGACTCCATTGTGTGTCTTTTTCATAAACTAGGGTTTTTCTCAATTTCATTCAATGCAATTCTCGCATTGGTGGGTCAACTATGAAAAACCCTCCTCTGTGCGAGTATTGATGGTGTTCCCATGTCAAAATCATCCATACACACCTGTCAAAACCAACAGAATGCAATCTTGTTGCTCCATTTGGTTTTTTCTCTCCCAAACCGAGAGTGACCAAGTGTCCCTAAATGACATTTTCATGCGACTTGCAACTCGACATAACTCAGAAACCGAAGGTCGGATCGATGATATGTCAACTACTTTGGTCTCCTGGCATGCCATTACCTCTAGAGGGACCTCCCCACCATGTTTGCATGGCCCAGTGACTCCACTATGCATCAATTTTGTAAACTAGAGTTTTGTTGAGTTTCCTTCAATGCAAATCTCGCATTGGTGGATCAACTTTTAAAAACCTCCTCTGTGCCAGTATTGGTACTATTCACATGTCAACATTGGCAATACACACTTTTTGGAGCCACCTGCATGTAATCTTGTTGCTCTGTTTGGTTTTTCGCTCCTGGCCCAAGAGTGACCAAGCTTCCCTAAACGACATTTTCATGCGACTTGCAACTCAACATAACTTGGCAACCAAAGTTCGGATCGATGAGCTGTTGACTCTATTGGTCTCCTGGAATACCATTACCTCTAGAGGGTCATTTCCATCGTGTTTGCATGGCCTAGTGACTCCACTGTGCATCAGTTTCATAAACTAGGGTTTTTCTAAGTTTCCTTCAATGCAACTCTTGCATTGGTGGGTCAACTCTGAAAATCCATCCTTCGTGCCAGTCTTGGTGGTGTTTCCATATAGGAATTGGACATACACACCTGTCGGAGCCAACAGCATGCAATATTGCTAATCCATTTGGTTTTTCACTCCCGTACAAAGAGTGGCCAAGTGTCCCTGAACAACATTTTCATGTGACTTGCAGCTCGACATAACTTGGAAAATAGTGTTTGGATTGATGAGCCATCTAATCCATTGGTATCTTGGAATTTTATTTACTCTAGAGGGATTTCTCCACCATGTTTGCATGGCCCAGTGACTCCAGTGCATCGGTTTCGTAAACTAGGGTTTTTCTTAGTTTCCTTGAATGCAACTCTCACACTGGTGGGTCAACACTGAAAAACCCTCCTCCATGCAAGTATTGGTGGTGTTCCCATGTTGGAATTGGCCACACACACCTATCAGAGCCAATGACATGCAATCTTGCTGCTCCACTTGGTTTTTTCGCTACCGAACCAAGAGTGACCAGGTGTCCCTGAATGAAATTTTCATGCGACTTGCAACTCGACATAACTAGGAAACCGGAGGTCGGATCGACAAGATGTTAAGTCTGTTGGTCTCCTGACATGCCATTACCTCTAGAGGGCCCTCTCCACCATGTTTTCATGGCCCAGTGACTCCACTATGCATCGGTTTCGTAAACTAGGGTTTTGCTCAGTTTCCTTCAATGGAACTCTCGCATTGGTGGGTCAACTCTGAAAAACCGTCCTCTGTGCCAGTATTGGTGATGTTCCCATGTCGACATTAGCCATAGACACATGTTGAAGCCAACTCCATGCAATCTTGTTGCTCCATTTGGTTTTTTTGCTCCCGGACCAAGAGTGACCAAGTGTCCCTGAACAAAATTTTCATGTGATTTCCAACTCAACATAACTCGACAACCAAAGGTCGGATCGACGAGCCATTGAATCCATTGGTCTCTTGGAATTCCATTACCTATAGAGGTCCCTCTCCACTACATTTTTATGGCCGAGTGACTCCACTATGCATCGGTTTCATAAATTAGTGTTTTACTTAGTTTCCTTCAATGCAACTCTCGCATTGGTGGGTCAACTTTGAAAAACCCTCCTTCGTGCCAGTCTTGGTGGTGTTCCCATGTTGGAGTTGGCTATACACACCTGTCAGAGCCAACAACATGCAATATTGCTGCTCCATTTGATTTTTCGCTCCCGGACGGGAGTGACGAAGTGACCCAGAACGGTATTTTCATGTGAATTGCAACTCGACATAACTAGGAAACCGAACGTTGGATCGATGAGCCATCGTCTCCATTGGTTTCTTGGCATGCCATTACCTGTAGTGGGTCCTTTCCACCATGTTTTCATGGCCAAGTGACTCCACTATGCATCGATTTTGTAAACTAGGGCTTTGCTTAATAGATTTATTGATGATGTAATTTGTTGTAATAAGAGGTTATATATATGTATATGCTTGGAAAGAGTGCCCTAAAGGGGTGTATCTTCATGGTGTTAACATACAATTGGACTAGGGTTTATTTTTTTGGGTTTCCTTGTGATATTAGGATGAAGATAAGTGAAATATTGGACCATGGTGACCATCTTCACACAGATGTTGAGGAGAACAAATGAGCATAGTAACCACCTTGGAACACATATTGAGGATAAGCATTGGAGCATTGTAACCACCTCTGACACATATGTCAAGGAGCATTGGGAACAAGAAGATGTGGTACACAACTAGAGGAGTAATGCATTACATGATGAAACTTGGATATGCATGAGGACACTAGGGTTTATATATGTAAGTAAACCTTGGAGAAGGAGATATAATACTAGAGGAATTGATGGTTGTCTTGCAGAATCTATAGCTCTTCTTTTCAAGGAAAAGGAGGTATAATTAGGGTTATAACCATGTACAAGATACAAAGAAAAGAGCTAATGTATTTGGTGATATTGCAGTCTTGTTCTTGTGTGATACATGGAGGTTACAGAAATACCATGGAAAACTTAACTTGATAAGTCTAGAGCTTATTTTGATTCCTTGCTTAGAAGAATATTTTTTTAAGTTTAGTTGATTTTCCATGGAGGTCTTGGTTCTTGTGTTGATGCAATAGACAAACAACTAGGGTTTGAGGAATCATCCTAGGATAGACATGTTGATGTCGAAACTGGTGCTAGACTTGTCTGAAATGCCATGTGCTTCTATGATGAAAGATGATTAGGGTTTATAAACCCTAACAAAGAAAACAATTATAGTGTGGATACCTTAATGCATTATACGGTTTCATGAACTACAATCTCATTGAGACTTGCATACTAGGGTTTCATGAACTACAATTGCATGCTATAACCAGGGTTGAGAAGTTATGAGATGAAACAGATGTACATGTACAAATTGAAAACCAACTACGGCTTTGTGAACTACAATGGCATGCTATAACTAGGGTTGAGAAGTTATCATATGGAACTAGGGTTTTGTGAGCTCTTTAAAAACTATGAGATGGAAGTAGAAACACATGTACATGTACAAATTGAAAACCAAATAGGGTTTTGTGAACTACAATTGCATGCTATAACTATTGTTGATAAGTTATGAGATGGAACTAGGGTTTTGTAACCTCTTTAAAAGCTATGAGATGGAAGTAGAAATAGATGTACATGTACAAATCCAAAACCAACTAGGCTTTCATGAACTACAAATTACATGCTATAACTAGGTTTGAGAAGTTATGAGATGGAAATATGGATTTATGAGCTCTTTACAAGTTATGAGATGGAAAAGAGAAACACACCTACAGTTTCATGAACTACCATTGCCAGCTAGGGTTTCATGAACTACAATCTCGTTGAGACTTTCTTACTAGGGTTTCATGAGCTACAATTACATACTAGGGTTTCATGAAACACAATTGCATGCTATAGTTTCATGAACTAAAAATTGCATTCTATAGCTAGGGTTAAGAAGTTATGAGATGGAAATATGGCTTTATGAGCTCTTTACAAGTTACAAGATGGAAAAGAGAAACACACCTACAGTTTCATGAACTACCATGGCATGCTAGGGTTTCATGAACTACAATATCGTTGAGACTTTCATACTAGAGTTTCATGAACTACAATTGCATACTAGGGTTTCATGAACTACAATTGCATGCTATAGTTTCATGATCTACAATTGCACACTATAACTAGGGTTGAGAAGTTATGAGATGGAAGTAGGGTTTTATGATCTCTTTACAAGTTATGTGATGGAACTATAATGGTATGGTATGTTATATGTTAGTATGGTATGGTATGTTAGTACATGGTATGATGTTAGTATCATAGGCTATTGTAGGGTATGTAATATGATGTTAGTATTGTAGGGTATGGTATGGTATGCTAGTATGGTATGGTATGATGTTAGTATGTTATGGTATGTTATATTAGCTGGTATGGTTTTGTGAACTCTTTACAAGTTATGAAATGGAAGTAGAAACACATGTACATGTAGACATCCTAAACCAACTAGGGTTTCATGAACTACAATTGCATGCTATAACTTGGGTTGAAAATGGCCCTCCCCCTCATGTTTTCATGTCCCAATGTGTCTAGATATCACTAAGAAAGCACATGTTGCAGCATTATATTATTCATGTACTAGAATATAAGCCAACAACCTGCATAATAAAACTAGGGTTCACATATTGAGACATGGAACTACAAACTAGGGTTTTATGAACTCTTTAGGTTTGAAGATCAAATTAGACTTGTTAGTATCATTTAAGTAGAAACCAAAAGGCCATATAACCCTAGGCTACACTTACAAATCGAAAACCAACTAGGGTTTCATCATGGGGACTTCACTTGTTA
This sequence comes from Pseudotsuga menziesii, assembly GCA_001517045.1. Lineage (NCBI taxonomy): Eukaryota > Viridiplantae > Streptophyta > Pinopsida > Pinales > Pinaceae > Pseudotsuga > Pseudotsuga menziesii. The sequence continues at coordinate 117,407 of LPNX011226605.1, read as the reverse complement.
ACCAATATCCTATCACGTTAGTTCATATTGTGGGTTTTAAAATTATAAAAAATTGAACCAATATATTGCACATATTGGGGGGATGAGGGGTTTAAGGTGGGGGTGGGTAGGGTGGTTTATAAGGATTGAGGTATAAAAAGGGGTGGGGAGGAGGTTTTAATTATTGGCAGGGGGTTTCAACAAAAATATTTTGGGTCAATATATTTGGAAATTAAGGTTATTCTTTAATATCCCATGATCACACGTGCTATGTGAGAGGTTCACTAAGTGAAGGCCTCATGGGTTTCATGAACTACAAATTGCATATTATAACTAGGGTTCACAAGTTATGAGATGGAATTAGGGTTTTATGACCACTTTAGCTATATATAATTAGATTGGTTAGTATCATTTAAGTAAAAAACAAAAGGCCCTACACCTAGGCTATGCACATACATGAAATAATTTTATTGGGATTAATATGAATTACTTACTATTTCATATGTTCACAAATGCAAATACCAATGTGTGCAAATGCTAGGAACAATACTGAAATTATTAAATTGTTACAACTAAATTAAACCCTAGGTTATGAGTTGAATTTCTTTGTTATCCTAAACCCTAGCTAACACTATTGTAATTGATGAATAGTTACATGATAGACTTGCCTGAAATTCTACACCTAGCTAGACTTGCCTGAAATGCCACGTACTTCTATGATGAAAGATGATTAGGGTTTATAAACCCTAACTAGGAAAACAATTATAGTGTCGAGATTTGAATTTTAGCTTATATTTATCTTTATGATTGGGTAGATTCTAGCATTGGTTATGCATGCTAACTTGAGATAATTTTGGGTTGAATTTGTTAAGTAAACTTTAATGGTGTTTATTTCATTAGATATCCTAAGTGTAGACCTTTGGATAGGTCATCATGTAATTGTGTAGGCCATCAAGATGATGGATAAGGAAAATCCTCTGAAATAAAAGGAACTTTCTATCCAAAATGACCCTTCCAACCATGATTGTACACCCAAAGAGAACATGTCTCTACCAAAGGAAGGATCAATAGGGATGAGAAGATAGGAAGTGAGTGGGTAAGATAGGAAGGAAAGCAAGTGAACTTAGGCTATGATAGGTGCCAGGTAAGAAGGCTATTAGGGCTGCCCTAAATAGGATATTACCTGACAAGGTTTCCTCATTGATTATAAAGCCTAGGTTATGCATGCTAACCTTTAAAATTCAGTTAGGGTTAGGGTTTTCTCATTGATTATAAACCCTAGGTTATGCATGCTAACCCTTAAATCCTTAAAATTGCAAGTGCTCAATAGATCATTATAGAAGACACATATTCATGAACTTGTTTCATTTTTTATTTGTCAAGGAATAACAAGTTTTATGGGACATTATCATTATGGGATGTTTTAATTTCAATTATGGATGTGGTTTAAGCATGTTAGTGGTGTTGATGGGATGTTATCATCATATCATACAAAGTCAACCTCTCTTGAAACCGACATAAAAGTATTTCCAGCCAAGAATTTAGCATTATGACAGTCGTATATTTCACTTTTTAGCTTGTCAAGACAAAGGTACAATCTTTTTAAGTAAACATCAATGATAAACAATTTTATAAGTGAGAAGTTTCCAAGGCAATGGGACTGTTAAACAAAATTAGATTTCCAACCAAGTAAAATGTCTTATGACAGTCCAAGATGTAATTTCCAGTTAAGTAAAATGTCTTATGATAGTCCAATATGTAATTTGCAATCAAGTAAAATGTCTTGTGACAATCCAAGATGTAATTTCCAGTCAAGTAGGAATAATAAGAAGTATATTCACTCGGATTTTGATGACACAATGACTTGCAAGAAATTCAATGACTTTTCTAGTATTTTTCCAAGTTATGGATGTTTATATACCACTGTCAAATTTGTTTAAGTATGGTTGGGAATGATTGTTTATATACAATCCCTTTAGGGTTTCTTTGTGCCACTTTAAATTGGGTTATGGACAAATTTGAGGTGAGGCGTTAGTGAGTGGGTAAGATAGGAAGGAAAGGAAGTGACATTAGGATATGATAGGTGGGTAAGAAGGCTATTAGGGCTTCCCTAAATAGGATATTACATTGAATAAGTTAGGGAGGCTTAGGATGAGTTAGTGGTGTTCTAGGGCTGTCCAAAATGGATATTACAGTCAGAGATATAGGGAGAGTTGTGGGGGTCTAAGTAGTGAGGAAATGAAAGGAATAAGCCTTGCTTTAGAGAGAGGGAAAGGTAGGATTCTAGGGCAAGGGTTTTATCAAGGGTTACGCTAGAATAGAATGGTTTGCGTGTATCTTATTGCTGCCTAATAGATAGTATTATAGTCTAGTTTGATAGACAGTCCTAGAGTTAGTCAAGGATAGAAAATGGAGTAGAAGGCCAAAGGTTAGAATTACTATGTAAATAAAAAAGGTAGACAAGTGCTTTCTATTGCAATTTGGACAATGAATAAGACTGTATTTTTATGCATTTGTGTATTTTTTTGTTAACTAACCTACAGTGTTAATCTTTTTTATGCATTTTATTGTGAACATACGGACTTTATTGCTTCATCAACATTAAGTATTGCAAGAACATAAATTGTAAACTACTATTGTAAAGAAGTACAAAATGATATACTAATATAAATAATTTCCATTCATATACAAAATATGGCAACTCGTGCCCTATAAAAAATATTGAAACTTGTTCCCTATACAAAATATGGAAACTCGTGCAGAAATTCCACATCATGTCTAGTGTACATAGGAGGCTCTCTCAATCCTCTGGCCCACCCTCAGAGCTCTCAGGTCCAAATCCGAAGTCGATCTTCCTCTTCTTCGAGCTAGAGGAAGCTCAGTTCTTTTGGCTGCTTCAACCACCTCCCCTTGGGCTCTGAAATTACAACCAAATGTCAACTCCTACAGGTAATTATACAAGTAAAAACACAATTTAAATATCAAAATTATGTTTTCAAATTTTCAATAGCTCACCTAAGATGAGACCATAAGTGGTGAGTGGGACACCCTCCTCCATGATCCAAGTCTCTTGGCAATGCCACCCTGCAGCATTTAAACAGTAAGATAACTCATACAATTTAATTCTATGTTAATTTTCATTAATATTGAATGATATTTTCATAAACTAATCAATCTCATCGTGAACACAACAGGATGGTTGTGGGGGTTGGCAGGTGGCGCAATCGACTGCTCCTCAGGGGTGGTAGGTTGAGCAGTAGGTTGTACTACCTACTCTGATGCTAGGGTAGATGAAATAGCAAAGGATGTAGTCACATAAATATTAGCTACAACACTAGGGGGAACGGTGGGAGAGGGCATGGACTAGAGTGGGAGAAGTGGTGATGTACGGTGATAAATGCCAACTGGTTGTAGAATGGAACATGCCACCTTGGAAGAGGAAACAAGGGTGGTGCAGGAATATAGAGGAGGGGGATGAGGTCTGGGATGGGGTGGAGGGATGGGTGAATGTGGATGAATGGTGTAATGTGGTCGGAATTGGGAGGGTGGAAACATGGGAAACTACAAGGGAGGGCGTGGATGGGTGGGGCAGGGGGGGGTGCTGGATGGAAGTGTGGTGGTGGGTGGGAGGCAAGGGATAGATGGAATGTGGTGGGGAGGGATTCAAGGAAATTCAAATTTATGCCAAGGGCTACACCTGACATATATGGTGGGAAAAAGGAAGTTGGTGGAGATATAGTGACACCGATGTGCCTATGTGGTGGGACCTGGATACATATTCATGGCATTGTGTATTAGTACATAAAAATATAACAATACAAATCTAATCCATCAAAATTGAAATTAAATTTATACTTTATTACAAGATACCTGCTCACAAGGGAATCTGCAAATCCCTGTTGGGGATGGCTTGTCACTCAATCCTGCGGACACCTGTTCATTTGCACAAAAATATTTAGATTGAATTAGTAAATATTAACTAAATATGGGGTGACAATTTAAATAAATATGCGACAATTGACAAGAACTAATTTAGTGATACAATAGAATTTGCAAATCAATCAAGGAAAATAACATCAATGATATGATGGTGATAATAACAGTCCCAAACTTGCATAATAAATTTTCTTTTAAATTATGATTTCGAGGCATGTTACATTTTTCTCTATTTTAGAGAATATCCACAACGTTTATGGGCTTACTCAAACTTTCTTGTCAATCCTTGAAATGATATTACAAAATTATAATCCTTGTCTTGTGCAATATCAAAGGATGGATGATTTGTAGGGTAAGTGTTTGTCATATTTTCCCTAACTATATCTTTGAAAATTGTATCCATTATTGATGTTAAAGTATCCTTATATACGAATTAGTTGACTAGTTAGCCCTAGTAAACCTTGCTTATACTTCATTTCCTTTCTGGTCCAGAGAGTTGACATGGCTATGAGTTCTCTTCTCCTCTTATTTCAAACCTATTTTTTTAAGGTATCTTAATTGAGAATACCCTTCTTAGTACATTTTATTCTAACTCTCTATTATAGGTAGCATACTCAGCAGATAATGGTTATTTTCACATATTCAATTATTAACAATACAACTAAGACCCAATTCATTAATTACCAATTTAGTTATCTAACCCATCATCTTGGTGCATCTCCATGTAAATGTTTTCCACGTAAGTTTTTTCTAGGTCCCTCATTTTTTCACCAAAGTCAAACATACTTTCTAGCTTGTTACCAATTAGGGTAAGAGAACATTTCATCCATTTTTGAAGGAATTGAATGAATTTTAAGATAATGTGGTAGAATACTTTTTTTTCTCTCACGACCTTGTTAGAAAAACAAGATCGCAAAGCAATAACAATAAAAAATAAACACGATGCAAATATTAAAACAAATTACAAGAGAGACACATATCTTCGACGACAAGATTAACTACTAATATTAAATTTAATTACTGAAAGAAAACTACCTTTGTGTATGGTGCTGCAATGTCTTCTGCAACTTCCATGGCTCCATCTAGGTTGAAGGAACCAGCGTCCTCCCACCCTTGTGTTGGAGACTCGACACTAAATAAATGTACATTAAAAAAATCAAGTCATCGACATCTAATTCTAACTTAAATTTATTAGAAATTATGACATTAAATAAAACAATGACTAACCTGGTGTAGGTATCTCTCTGTGCCATGCTACTGCGTGGGAAATTGGCATGGATGCCCACAACAAGAACAATGATGTGGCACTAGTCCTGTCGAGCTAGATGGATCCACCTAGCTACCACCTGTATCTGCTCTCCCTCTCCCACCACTAGTAGACCATGCAAGAGCGTGTCTCTTGGGGGGATTCTACTCGCTCAGCAATGACATAACCACAAATTTGGTATTCCTTAGAAGGTGCCATGTGGCAAGTCTGACAGACTCATGGATCTCATCTAGCCCGCTACCTAACCCAGGGGGTTGAGGAGGCGGGTTTGGCTCTCTCCTAGGTGCAGCAGGTCCTCTGAGTGGGTTCTGGTGGGTGCGAGGTTGATCTTGGGCTGAGCCAAAACTGATGCCCTATAACTCGGTGATGTTGAAGTAGTTCACATTGAACCCTAACACAAACTCACCTCACAGTTTCTTGAGAAAATACTATGGGATGTCACAACAGGTTTTGAACCTGAAATCTGATGACAGAATCTGACGACATCCGACATATCATACGGATGTGTCAGACAGTAATGATGAAAAGTACTGAGCCTTTTAAATTATTTTAGCGCCGTCGAATTTCTGACACTATGGAGTAGGATTTCTGACGCTAGGGTGTAGGATTTTTGACACTGGGGCTATTCCTACACTAGGTCTATTCCAACACTAGGGCATAGGATTTCCGACACTTGGGCGTAGGATATCCTACACTCGGGCATAGGATTTCTGACACTATGGCATAGGATTTACGACACTAGGGCTATGTCATCAGATTTCTGAAACTCAGGAAATATATATATAACCACAACCATCTAGACACAATATTTCTTCACGAAACAAAGAACCCAATCAATACTTTCACGATGGAGCCGACACAATATACCTCCACATCCGGAGGTCATGGAGATGAGGTTTTTTGGAGGTCACGTAGAGGAGGCTTGCCGGATGTCACGTAGAGGAGGTCGTTGGAGGTACTGCTGGAGGTCAAGTAATATCCCTTGCTTTAATATGAGTTTTTTTCAATAAATTTGTATTGTGGACAGAATCTAAATCTTATTACTGCATTAGCTAGAAAGAAAGAATTTATATGAACCGCTTGCATGAATGAATACACCTCTTAAAAGATATGGATAGGGATTTTGGGTGAATAATAGATTACCCAGTAATATGTTTTGATGAACCTAAACAGTTTTTTTTAGATTTGGATGGTTTAAGGAGAGTTGTCTAATAGGTAGATTGGCTTCAAAGTTTTCTTAATAAATATTTGGGATTTTCCCTCTTCAAGTGCCCATATAGACTATTTTTTTGTTTAGAAAAAGTTGATTCAGAGTTTAACCCTTTATACTATCTGAACGTGGGTCGTATCAAAGTAACCCTAAGAAAATTTTCAAAGTTTCTGTCTATAAGTTCCCACGAAGCATTAGTATTAGATGAAGTTTGGAGTTCCTCATAGCTTTGGATCCTACTAGTGGGTAATTGCTGCTTACCTACACAACCAAGACAGTGACTCAAGTTATTGTTTCAGTTTTGGGATAAGAAAGCTTGAGGATAACAAAGCTATTATTGCATCAGCTACCCAAGCGATGATTAACCCGGAGAGATCTCCATTCTATATTTTTTCCATGGTTCAATATGTTTTGAGATTTGAAAGTTTTTATGATAAATCTCTATTCTATATTTTTCCAAGGTTTACAGATTTCCAAGGTTCAATCTGTGTAGAGATTTGGAGGAGATGTGGGGAGTTGTGAGAATATCAATTATTGTTAAACATTTAGGTTTTATTTTTTAATGAATTATATACCCAAATCCTATCATAAAAGACAAGTCTAGGTTCAAGTTTAATGCAAAGATTATAAAAATAATATGAAATATATAAGGAAATTTTTTTGACGGGTATTCATTTACATAAAATGTAAAGTGACATGCAGTTTAAAATGTAACCGTCATCAAATTTAATTTGACAAGATAGTAAAATTTGAAATTCCAGACTTGGTTGGGTGAGACCTGGTCCCATTTTCCTTGTACATACTACAATCAGTGAACATGGGTATATATCTGAACTGTACATCCTGTAAGGATAGAGGTATGACTAGCAACAAAGAGGAAGCCGCCTACAAATTGATGTACAACCTGCATTAAATGAGGTATGTTCTCTCCCTTTCCTACCATGACCAAATAGATGGTATAGCCTATAAGGAACAATGTTTCTTCCAATTCATGAGGGATGTGACTTTCCTCCAACACCTAGATTGGTTGCAAATAATGGGTAAAAGCATACTCAAGAACCAATGAGTACACTACAAATGATAAACATGACCCCCAAATGAGTGACTGCGTCCTCCCTGTTTATTGTCCACCAAACTAAATAGTAGTTTCCTCTTCTCAGATGTATGGAGTAGAAGAATGAAATGAAGAGGATTTACCAATTTTGGCTTGTTCTTTTTCTTGTAGAGTAATATGTGTTGTGCACCACAAATGTTTTGAAAGGCTATTTAATTTGTATCAAATGGTCAATGCTTCCTTAATTACATAAGCATTACATATTAATTTATAGGCTATTTATTATAATTTCTTGAAAGTTAATTTGGAAATTGAATGCATTTGCTAGGAATCTCTCTTTTCCTTCTTTCCATGGAAGCATGTTTTTATGGGTAGAAATATTTAAACAATCCATTTTGGATTAGTTTGAGATTGTCTTTGTGACTGGGTTATGGATTTCTCAACCAAATAATCTTCTATTTATCTGTTGTATGGTCTTAAAACATATTTATCTGTTCTATTAGAGACTTAATAGTGCTTAATATACAGGATTTATCTCAGATGTGTTGCTTTGATTAGGATTTTTCAAGTTGAATGCAAAGATTATAAAAATAATATGAAATTTATAAGGAAATTTTTTTGACAAGTATTCATTTACATAAAATGTAAAGTGACATGGATTTTAAAAATGTAACCGTCATCAAATTTAATTTGACAAGATAGTAAAATTTGAAATTCCAGACCTGGTTGGGTGAGACCTAGTCCCATTTTCCTTGTACATACTACAATCAGTGAACATGGGTATATATATGAACTGTACATCCTGTAAGGATAGAGGTATGACTAGCAACAAAGAGGAAGCTGCCTACAAATTGATGTACAACCTACATTAAATGAGGTATGGTCTCTCCCTTTCCTACCATGACCAAATAGATGGTATAGCCTATAAGGAACGATGTTTCTTCCAAGTCATGAGGGATGCAACCTTCCTCCAACACCTAGATTGGCTGCAAATAATGGGTAAAAGCATACTCAAGAACCAATGAGTACACTGCAAATGATAAACATGACCCCCAAATGAGTGACTGTGTCCTCCCTATTTATTTTCCACCAAACTAAATAGTAGTTTCCTCTTCTCATATGTATGGAGTAGCAGAATGAAATGAACAGGATTTACCAATTTTGGCTTGTTCTTTTTCTTGTAGAGTAATATGTGTTGTGCACCACAAATGTTTTGAAAGGCTATTTAATTTGTATCAAATGGTCAATGCTTCCTTAATTACATAAGAATTACATATGAATTTATAGGCTATTTATTATAATTTATTGAAAGTTAATTTGGAAATTGAATACATTTGCTAGGAATCTCTCTTTTCCTTCTTTCCATGGAAGCATGTTTTTATGGGTAGAAATATTTTAAACAATCCATTTTGGATTAGTTTGAGATTGTCTTTGTGACTGAGTTATGGATTGCTCAACCAAATAAGCTTCTATTTATCTATTGTATTGTATTAAAACATATTTATATGTTCTATTAGAGACTTAATATACAGGATTTATCTCAGATGTGTTGCTTTGATCAGGATTTTTCAAGTTGAATGCAAAGATTATAAAAATAATATGAAATATATAAGGAAATTTTTTTGACAGGTATTCATTTACATAAAATGTAAAGTGACATGCATTCTAAAAATGTAACCGTCATCAAATTTAATTTGACAAGATAGTAAAATTTGAAATTCCAGATCTGGTTGGGTGAGACCTGGTCCCATTTTCCTCGTACATACTACAATCAGTGAACATGGGTATATATCTAAACTGTACATCCTATAAGGATAGAGGTATGACTAGCAACAAAAAGGAAGCTACCTACAAGTTGATGTACAACCTGCATTAAATGAGGTATGGTCTCTCCCTTTCCTACCATGACCAAATAGATGGTATAGCCTATAAGGAACAATGTTTCTTCCAAGTCATGAGGGATGCAACCTTCCTCCAACACCCAGATTGGCTGCAAATAATGGGTAAAAGCATACTCAAGAACCAATGAGTACACTGCAAATGATAAACATGACCCCCAAATGAGTGACTGTGTCCTCCCTATTTATTTTCCACCAAACTAAATAGTAGTTTCCTCTTCTCAGATGTATGGAGTAGCAGAATGAAATGAACAGGATTTACCAATTTTGGCTTGTTCTTTTTCTTGTAGAGTAATATGTGTTGTGCACCACAAATGTTTTGAAAGGCTATTTAATTTGTATCAAATGGTCAATGCTTCCTTAATTACATAAGCATTAACCAAATAAGCTTCTATTTATTTGTTGTATGGTCTTAAAACATATTTATCTGTTCTATTAGAGACTTAATAGACATGATTTATCTCAGATGTGTTGCTTTGATCAGAGTCACTATTAAATATTTTTAAAATAGTATGCTCTAGCTTATGTATTAACATGTTCATTGTGTGCGATCTTGGGAAACATGTTAGAGGTTACAAATTTTACTCTTTCTAAAACTTCTTTTAAGGTAATATACGTGGCTAAAGGGCCTCATATTTGGTTGATTCAAACACAGGGACCGATGAAGAATATGGACCGAAAACAGGGGATTTTGATAAATCCTTTCAAGAAGAAGTAGAATAGAAGGATGTTGATGTGAATAGAAGGTCACACCATCGGCATAGGTAATTCTTCCTAATCAGAAACCCTTCCCGAGAAATCAAACCCTATATCAAATATTAGTGTTTAAACCCAAGCGATGGATGCAAGTTTGTGTTATTTTTTGTTTAAACCCAAGTGATGGATGCAAGTTTTTGTTTTTTAAGGTGGAAATTGCCTTCTGTCTAGCTCCAAGAGGATTACAATTGGACCGAATTTGTTAGGCCCACAAGCAGGATATTTTAACCAATACGATGGCCCTTAAAAATCTGACTTAGTAATTACAATTGTTTTTCATTTGGATAAGTCCATACTCTTATGTCATAATCACCCAAGATTTGCACCTAGAATTTAACTTGACGATGAGTAGTTCTCCGGGAAGATGAGACCATCCACAGAATCCAATCAAAATGATCATGACTTCCTTTACAATGATGGCATACAAGGCTACAGCCTTAATATTCTAAATTAGTAATCACATATCTTTGGTAGTAAGCATTCTACAAGGGACGGGTAGCTGCAAAGAAAATTGATTATAAAAATTTAGATAGATTCTGAAAAAGTGTCTGGCTCTCACTGTAACTATTTAGTTATGTAGAATTGCTAAAGAAAGCAATCCTGAAGAGATAATTGATGAAGAAACCAATCCTGTGCCTTGCCTCCAAATTTTTTGGAACATGATGCATAGAATTCCTAGTGGCTAGAATGGTTTGCAGTAGTCTTAATTGTCGATAAAAGAGGTGGTTTTCTATATTAGGTAATTCTAAAGTGTCCTCAAACAATATCTTGTTACCAGTTCTTATAGAAACTAGTCCATCTTTCCTTAATTGTGCAATAATTTGCCTTTTCTTTAGGAAAATCTCTTACAACAATGTCATAGAGATTTTGCAAGGCATCAACTACAATTTGCTGGCCCTTGTTAGGCTCTTTGGTCTTGAAAAGTAAGTTGCCACCTTTTATTTATGTTTGTACTGTTTTAGGCAATTTGGGGTGTTTTATTTTTGGTTTCATGTATGAAATTCCCCTAGATCCTCATTCAAACTGCCCAAAAATATTAAGTTAGGGTTTTACTAGCATTTCACCCATGAAACACTTGGATTTGATGCTATTGCGATATTATTCATGCCCATAAGTGTCTAAGATGAACCCAGATTTATGAATTAGTGTGGTTACATGTTGTTTTTTATTTGAAAGAATGCCCATGCTCATTTTTTGAGGTTGTTATGGGGCTAAGACATACCCAGAACTGCCCATGAGGCCAATTCAACCCAAAGGACTTTGTATGAAAGAAATAAACAGTTTCTTACATGCGACTTGTTGAAACACAAGCTAGCACACATTAGATTTCATTCACATTAGGAATGAGAGTGCATAACAAATGTTCTATTTTGAATGTTACATATTAAAAATATTTTTTGTATTTATTTTATTAAAAGAATGTAGAGTGTGTCGCTCAAGGTAAGAGGTGATAAAAATTGGATTAACTGGTGGGAGGATGCCATTTCCTAAACTGTTGGTGTTTTTTTGGGGGATATGACACTAGATTGCTTATTTATGTTGCAAACATAGTAAATCTATCAAGGAGGAGATAAATATTTATCCCAGCTTTAACAAGACAATCCCCATGCTATTGAGAGGTCAACTTATACAACTGAACTACAATATTTCCTTAAGATGGATGAACCACTATTCTTGAGTGACCGAACTTAGAGCTTGCTTGGATTGATTGAAAACTAGAGATAGGTCAACGAAATCTTTCTTCAAAGCCTTGGCCACCAAGGAGGTTGGAGAAAATATCCATGGACTCAAAAGTATGGGAGTTTTAAATCTAAATTTCCATAAACTACAAATTCATGTGAGAATTCTGAAAGACTCTCATATTATATAGAGAAACTGGTAAAAGTTTGAGGTATATATTAGCTCTAGGAGACACATTTGTACTGAATGGATTTGAATATTGGACAATATCTCTTAAAGCTGGAAGCCAATATTAAAATCCTTGAAAGGTTCTCTGCATATTAAATTGCTTATACACTTACTTCATAATGCTCCATATCTCCCAAGTGGTGGAAACAAAATTAGAAGTAGTTGGAGTACAAAGGTATGGTATTTGCATTGGTTAGGGTCTTAATTCAAAGCATGGAGAGTATGTAAGAGGAATGAACATGGTAGGATCGTAAGAGATATCATAGGTAATCAGTGACTGCGAAGCCCCTCTTTCTTTTACTACTGGCCCCTACATTTACACACCTTCATAAAGGGATTCAAGCAATACCCACCTTCAACAATTTTCAATATCATGTTTGATAAATGGAAGATCTTGGAATGCTATATCTGAACCACCCTAAAATCTAGGGTTGGATGGTCATGCCCAACTTAAAAATTAGGATTCCAAACTGGATGTGATAGCCAAGATAGCATGTGAAATGGAGGACATCCCTGCTGCACCTTTTGGTTTACATGGATTTTGACCAAGCATTGATGTGTTTAACATTAAATATTATATGAATAAATTAATGTTCATAAGAGAAAGACTAGGTTTATCTATAACACTATATTACTCTATTTCTGTACATGTACTAGAATTATCCACCAGAGCGGCTTGTGGACATCATTGCAAGGTTTTTAGCTTTAGTGCCACCCTGGACCTATGTCTATCGTGACTCTTAACTACATGCCTCTAATCACTAGCTACATCTTGTGCATAGTAGTTGAACTTGAGATCTTGTCAATGAACACACATTGGGCCCCATGCTAAGGGAAATGGTAAGTTTCTTAGGACTTATCTGATTGCTATTGTTATCATTATTATTTTAAATATTTATAGTTTGTAAAATATGATTCTAAAATCTAGGCTGAAGTCTCATGGTCGCAATTGAGTACCTAGAAGCAACATATGATAGCCATCTTCAATACATATGTTTATTACAAATAGGTGAGAGAGCCTAATTGTTTTTTATTAATATACAGTATCCCTTCGGTTATCTGATGTTCAATGCCTAGAAGTTGTTGTCGGATTTCATGTCAATCTGACAAAATTCATGTGGCTCTGATGGTATATTGTTGTAGGAAATCCGATGGCCTTGCTGTAGGAAATCTGATGGCCTTACCCTTGCCATAAGAAATCCAACGGCATTGCCGTAGGAAATCCGACGACCTGTCAGTAGGAAATCCAATGATAGTGCCATAGGAAATCCGACGGCCTTAGCTTGGCTATCGACTATTCGACGTTATGCCACCAATGACAAAAAAAAATTGAGGGTGTCGAATACCCGACAGGTTAGTGTTGAATTTTAGACATAGTATCCATCGTATTTTGGCCTCAAATTCTTTTGTGGACCTCAACATTGTTGCATGGAGGCTTGTCGAATACCATAAACCATCTCTTCCTCCAATTTTCTCTCCATGGATGATAATTACACCAGTCCATGAAGAATCACCTCTTCCTCACATCTGGAGGCTGCCCTATTCTAGGATATGTAATTTTCTCCACAGTTGGGCTTTTGTGATATTTAGGTTTTTTATATCCTCTTTGAACATACTAGTACTATAATGCTATCTCATTCGAGCCCTATATTCACTCAAATTAGTTATCTCACTATGGGAAATGTTGATAGATTCTATAATGTTTTGTACTGGTGTGGCGAGGGAAACCCGAGAGGGTTCCCTCGTGTTCTTCAGTTCATCACTCAAAATTATTAATTGGTTTAAATCCTAGTGTAATTCATCTTTGGCGCTTTCTTCTTCATTTAATTTGGGGTTTGGGTCCTCTATTTGGTTTGTTTCATTCATTTCTTCAAATGGTTAATTGGCATTGTTCATTGTGGTTAGGTAATTTGTACCTACAGTATCAAATTTTGCCCATTTCAATTGATTTTCAAATTTTTTTTATTTTATTTTGTATTTTATTTAAAAAATAAATAAAAATAATGAAATAAACAAAAAAATTTGCATTCCTACTCTATTTACCTTACTCCAACGTCATTTTAGGCGATTTGCACAAGCTAGTTGGGCTCCATGGGGGTTGAATTCATCTCCTTGGGGGTCGTTGGTTCCTCCTTGCGTGCTCGCGGGTTGATAAAAAACAATATGCCCACAGTTTTTTTAATACACAGGGACACACACACACATTCATGTTTGCTATCGCGCCCAATACACGGCACATCCAAATGTGTGTGCGCGTCCACATTCGCGTGTGCATCCACATTCACGTGCGTGCTCTTATTTCCCACGCTAGAAATCCGGCATGGAGGTTCATCACTTTGAAGTGGGAGCGTGTGCACGCATATAAGCGGTGCGTACGCATTGTTGATTAAGCCCGCTCGCGCGCTCTCATTGCATCATAATTGGGTAGCATCTTCTTGTGGGTGCCCTTAAGCAAGAATATAAAACAAAATTTGGTTAATGTCCTAAATTTCTAATACCTTACAAGACCTAACATGAAAACTAGTTGAGCCTAAAATCTGAAACAACGTTTTCTCTCAAATGTGGGATCATTAGCAAGAATGTATTGAATACAATGTCTAGGTTTTTGGAAGGCTTGACCCTAAAATGAGAATTATGGTCTAATGAATCTGTGAAGGAGTAATTAAATATGTGTGTATGCATGTGAGGATATTATATAACTTAAAAACCTCTTATTTTTTGAGAAAATAAAAATAAAAAAAGTCAAACTACATGGATTTAGATTTTCACATTTTGAATGAAAAAAAATATCTATTTTCATATTTGGGATGCAAAGTAGTTTAAATAATTTTTTTAATATATAATTTTTAGTTAAATTGCAAATTTTTTATTTTTTGAATTTGTATTTTTAATATATAAATGGTTTCAATTTCTTCAAAATCTTTTTTTTTTATTGTGAAATTTTGAGAAAAGAAAAGATCATAATTATTTTGGCAATATTAGGACATAACCCATATCTCATCAACAATTATTGTTTCATGACCAAGTAGTCTAAGCTAGAACTAAATGCTTAGTGAATGATGTATCACTACTTCATAGCATCAACATGGTACCGCAAAATGGTTTCATATTTTACCTCAAAAATGAAGCTTATGACATATGGTCTATAGCATGAAAATTTCTATACTTTTATAAGAATGTGAATTGCTCATAACACATCAAATATAATTTGATATCTTCCCAAAATAAAATTGGAACTTGGAGTCGTGTTTCAATGATGTAAATGTTTTATGGTATTCTAACAATCAACAATAAGTTAAACCTTACATCATAAGGCCTAATTGTCCAACTAGGGTATTCATCAATTTCTCTTTCTCCTGAGATGTCATAAGAAATGTTTGTTCAGTCATGAATTCTACACATTGCATAATGTGATTATCTTGGGTTCCATTGAGTGGAAACCTTTTTAACAAAGGTGTTTATTATTTCTAGAATTTGACGAACGGATTTACATTTTTTTGCAAGAGATTGTATTCATATGCTTGCCTAGCACCACAAAGTGACTAGTTTTAAGAAAAATCCACATCATTGGAAGAGTGAGATGTTACTTGTCATCCTTGATACTTATGCATATCACACAAGCCATAGTAGAACATGGGAATATAAAATGTATGATGCATCCATTGATCCCTAACCCTATCAATTTAAAAGTGAATCAACTAAGGAGAAAGAAGAGGAATTCATAACAGAATATAGTCAATGCCCATTAATGTTGGTTATTAGCTAGAATAACTAAGGAATGTAATAAAATATCAATAAAGATGGAGCATGTTCAGTCATTCTATAACACTTGCACTTGTAATGAACGTAAAAATTACTAATTTAGTGTTCTCAAGGACTTTAAGGTATCTAGGGAATTTAAGATGATATATAAAGCATTGTGGCAATCACTAAACTCAGCCTTAACCCGCCCCTTGACTGCTTGCCTGTCTAATATTCACAACCCAGGAACAATATCCTATCTATAACACTATCTAGATTATCAATAATAACCATTATAAAGGAAAACATTTGAACCTCGGCGTCCTAATTAACAGATATCTCAATAGAGTAAAATCCTCTTAGAATTCCATGGATAAACCTAAAAGTATGCCATCCTAGAAAAGGATACTTGGACCTAATGTGTTCAAAAGAAATCTTCAGACATGAATAGGGTATCTTAGACAACTGAAGAAATAAGAAATAAAAATTACAGAAAAATCAACAAAAACATTACAAAAAAATCAGAAAACAATGGGAAAACAATAGACTTAAAAGCACTTTATCCATTTTAGGACTAAGCCAAGGGAAAAAAATCATGTCATTCATTTAAAAAACACTACGAATTCTTGTGAAGTGAAATAAGAGAAGTAATGTGCATACCTTGGAAGCTTCAACCCATTTTTTATCTATGAATTTGAGATGGGGGCGTAGTTTGGCATGATTAAATATCATCTCTTATTTTGTCTAAAAGAAGTATATTATATACTCATGATTGTTAAGGACCTTTGTGAACACACCCATCATTCTCATAAGAATCAACTTCCTCATACATAATAAACTGATCTTTACTCTATTCTTGAGGGATTGGCCTTATGTGAAGCTCATATACTCTCTCCCTCAGTTGTTTTGTGTCATCCTCATCATTCACAATGTCTTTATACTCCACCAAGTACCCTGCCCCCTGCTTTTTTACAATTCATGCATAGAACCAAGCCCCTCTAAACCCATCTTGATCATTGGACACTTTCACAAACCCTAGTGATACTCTTTTGGTTGGTCAAAAGTTGGGTGTGGCTTATACTATGAACACTGAAACCATTTGTGTCATTATCAGGAGATGCCATTAATTAATCATTATAGGAAATTTCAACTCAAAATGGGCCTTATGCCTAGTTCAAATTCCATGTCATCATGTGTTAGCCAATGAAATTGCTTTAAATTTGAAATACTGTATAGGTCTTAAACAATTTTTTAATATAAATTTGGGGATAGGTATCATAAAAAAAACTACATTTTTTGTTCATATTTTATAATATCTCCCATTGTTTTAACTCAAATTTCGATCAAGAGATCATGTTGGATGCAGAATTAGATTCTGCATCCAACTCGTACCCACTCGACATACTTTTGAAGGACCCCACTACCCAAAAAACAAGAAATACCTAAAAAATGTGATGATGATGATGCATTTGAGTAAAAACACAGGGATATATGTCGAAAATACGAACAAAAAAAGTAGTTTTTTCTTTCCTTCCTCCAAAATTAATAAATATTAGTTTATTATTTTCCTTAGGAGGCCCGTTTTGAGTTGAAATTTCCTCTAATTCAAAGCTACGAAAAATTCGGTTCATATGGAGTTATCTTTAGATCAAACCATACCCACAATAATTTATATGCTTTTACTATCATATTTGGTTTTCATTACTATATTTGCATAGGGATACAATGGAAACATGGAACGGACTTCAATCCCAAGACCTTCACATCAACAGCTCTAGAATCTTGCAAGCAATAAATTCATCTTGGGGTTCCGGTTGGGTGAAATTGATGGAATGTACGTTGTGGGAATTGCATACAGTAGCATTAAAGTCCCCACATTGGTATGGAATGCAGGTGGTCGAATGCATGGTTAGTGCCTAGGCTTTGCTCCATTTCAAGAACAATGGGAACCTTGTATTGTAGGATGAAAAGGGCCAAACCCTATGGTAGAAGAATACTGTTAATAATGGTGTCATTTTTGTTGTTATGGAAGACAATGAAAATTTTTCTTTGGAAAATAAGAATTAAAGTACTATGTGGGACACTTTCACAAACCCTACTGATACTCTACGCAGGTCACCATTGCTCAACTTCAATTTCTCCTCCTCACTCAGCATTACAAAATCAAGGTCTGTTCCTAGTCTTGCACAAATTTCTCACTCAAACCTTCACCAGTTTACAAGACCCATGTCTACTTTGATGAAATACTAGTCTTCCATTCCTCAATGCAAAACTGAATTAAGCCATCATTCACTGAAACATAGCTAAAACAACAATAATTCAATGATGGGTATCATGATACGATGAGTATAATTCATCGAGGAAGGAAGAAAAGTCTTATTGATCATGACGCTACAATGTGTTACATTAATTACCCATGTTAGGGAGCGTGGTACATTTCACACACTAATGAAATGGTTAAAATACATATTTTGGGACATGAACAAATGTGTACAAGGGATTGCACGAAATGGAGGCATGAAGGGCATAAACCTTCTTATTCCCCATTAAATTGGGTTGTATCCAACGCTAGGAGTACAAGTACTGAAATTAGGTAGGTGTCTGATATTTTTGCATGATAATTACTAATATCAGCGATGTCTTCATTTATTATGATTTTAATGGAAGAATATATCGAAATATTATCCTGTTTATGGATTCATAGTCCAAAATCCAGTACCTAACACTATATATGTCACCCTAATGCCAATGCTGGAAGAATAATTCACAATTCAAATGTCAACGGTTGGTTGGCCAATAAGATGTTTTATAAATTAACAATTAAAAAAAAAAAATTCTTCAATTATAATGTTTAACATTAATTTCAAAGAAAATTTTGAAAAAAGTATGGAGTGATTAATATGACTGATCTATTCATATATATATCTACTAGGCAGAGACAATAATTAAATGAAAAGGAAAAGAAAAAAATGAGTAGAATAGAGACCTCATTAAATTATTTTCTTAAAAAATTGTTTCAAAACCACTCATAGTTTAGTAGTGTATCAAGCGTTTTTTATCATGATAGTTAAATTGGTGTCAATAGCTAAGTTTTGACACATGAGGGGGTCTAGAATTTACTAAATTATAACACAACAGATGGATCTAGAGACCCCCTCTAAATCCAATATGTCGTGTTAGAATGCAGTAAATTGTACAAATTCATTGTCAAAACTGTAATTTTCCATTGCTGGAGTGATAGCTAAAAGTAACCAAATAATTATCAATTGTTATGTGGTCATTTTTAGTCTAGATATCCTATGACCAAATTTGGTCATTTATCTTGGTCTTTCTTAGTTTAGTTTTTTCACATGATCAAAAGTGATTATTTATCTTGGACTTTTTTAGTTAGCTCACTTAAATTTATCAATTTTGGTCATTCACCCCTTGAAAAGAACCGTGGTGACAAAACTTTTTGGTCTCCTAGTCACTAATCTCTCATTTTCCACTAGTGAATGAGTGACCAACTTTAGTTTGAATTGATTCTTATCTAGCAGTTGCTGGTAGGTAGGGTTTCAGAGAGCTTGACTTGTAAGTCCTAGGAGAGATGCTAAGGATAAAGAAGGGGTTTTGAAAGGGGTCAAGGTATTCTCCTATAGGTTGAGAATAGGATTATGAGATTCCAAGCTTAGGGTTAGGAAATGAAAAAGGAGAGGTGGAAAGGTAAGTGAGTAGATTAGGAGATGGAGAAGGGAGGAAGGGTTTTGAAGGGTAGAAAGCTAGGGTTTTAGGTTAAGTGTCTAGTTAGTTCTAGGTCCTTAGGGTTTAGGTCTCTAATAACAAGGCCAAAGCTAGGTATGACAAGATGAGAAAACAAATGGAAGGGACAAGGGATGAAGGGAGGCTTGGAAAACTAGAAAAAGATCTCGGTAAAATTATTTGGTAGCAAGAAGAATACTTCATGGGAAAATTTTCTAGATTGAAAAATTATATGCACTATGATTTACAAGATCAGGTATTTGGTATTCAAAATTATCATTGTTATTGTACACGTTTATGTAGTTGTGTATTTTTTTGTTAACTAACCTACAGTGTTAAACTTTTACGCATTTTATTGTGAACATACATACTTTATTACTTCACCAATAATAAGTATTGCAAGTGTATCGCCAACAATCTACTATTACATTCGACATAATGTATGAAAATAAGTAACCAAGGAAAAGTAATATAAATAAGTGCAAAAAGATATATTTATATACACAAATTTCCAATCGTATACATTAATAGTGAAAAATGGAACATCGTTCCCAATGTCTATACAATGGAAACTCGGGCCCTATAAAAAGTATGGTAACTCGTGCCCTATACCAAATATGGAAACTTGTGCCCTATACAAAATATGGAAACTCATGCCAAAATGCCACATCATGGCTAGTGTACATAAGAGGGTCTCTCAATCCTCCTGCCCACCCTCAGAGCTCCTAGGTGCACCTCCAAAATCAATCTTCCTCTTCTTCGAGCTAGAAAAATGACTCTACTTCTACCCACGCAATCAGAATACAAATCTAGGTACCCGGTCAAACGATTTTCGCTTTACAATTTCCGCGGTCATCACCGAAATTCTGAAAAATTGTTGATTTTAAATCCACGATATCTCCACTTCTGGAACTCCAAACGAGATATTTTTTTTGAAACTCCATATTTTTGCAAGAGGAATTCAGATATCCAATCTAATTCTTCTGATTCTATGCAGAAAGTTTCAAAAATTCATCTAAAAGTTGCTACCCAATTTTTCCCTCTTTTTTTTAAAGAAAAGAAAAAAAAAATCCCACTTGTTCCAAGAAAAGTGCTCTGATACCAGATGTGGAGAACCTACTGCATTAAACAATGAAAATGCACCATAGAAAAAAAATATTGAAGCATAAATATATTTTATTGATCGCAGGCCACTTCGAGGGGTAAAAATACATTGAGCAAGCTCAATACAAAATAACTCTTCGATGATTTCATTGGTATCAACACTTAGTTATATACTAAGTTTAATATAAACAACTATTACTCGCCATGAATGTGGGATAATACAACATACTAACTAAGCGACTTAACATCAACTATTAATCCCCATGAATGTGGGATAATATAACATACTAACGGGACGACTTACAAAGCATACGCGTCCAATAAAATATACTAACAAAATAAAGAGGAGGGTTGACATGGGTTCTAAACAAGATCATCCTTTTCTTGAAATTAATAATTGTTTGATTGTTTATAGCCCAATCTAGCCCTAGTAGTCTAGGGTAAGGATTTGTATCATCCACAATTTTGATGACCTTAAAGTATGCATATGTGCATAATCCTTCAACATCGATGATGGCATTGCTCAATCATCCAATGGGTAGTACATTTTTCTGATTGGAAAGACATAGTTGGATAGGAGACCAGTCCAAGCGTGGCTTACCCATGCTTTCCCACATTTCGCAAGTCAAGATATTAACATTTGACCCCAGATCTAAGATAATATAGACCATGTCATAGTCACCAATCTGCGCATTCATTCTCATTTTGCGGCCAGTCTTATATTTCCATCATATTTGATCAACCTTCTTCTCAATTGGTGGTACTATGGGGATATTGTCTATTATTGCTTGTATCTATGCAATAGCATCAACCAACTTGACAAAAGAGGTATTGGATTACTAACCTCAGTTGAATCTTTCTTTTGAAACAGGTATTGGAATCGTTTTGGCATGTCCTTGACTTCTGTTGAACTTGATGGTACATCAGGGCTTATGAAGTCTGATTTCACACCCCAAAATACTTCTTTATGCTTCAGGTGGGTCGGTGATTATTTTTTCTACACTGTCGGTCTCACTTACGGCTACTTCTGCTCTAGGGAGTTCTCTTCCTCTCCTCCAGTGACTGTATCTTCTCTTGTTACGGCTACAATGTTCAGGTCTCGTGGTTCATCCACGATCATATGAAAATTCGCATTTGCATTCAGTTTTTTGTTTGGTGGGGGGTTTGGTGTGATAACAGTTCTTGCTTTCCAGTTTGCGATTAGCTGAGGACATTGTTCAACATTATGGTATTGACCCTTACAATATGAGCATGTCCTGGAAAGCTCCAAACAGTCTCTGGAAAAGTGACCTACCTATCCACAATTATAGCATGTAACTAGACCTCTTCCCCTACCAAATCCTCCTCCACCACCCCATCCTCTATATTTTCCACCACCCCTTCTCTAAGGGTGTAATTGTTGTTGTGGGTACTAGTTCTACTGGTAGTTCTACTGATATGGATTTGGCCACGCATATGGCTATTGAGGCATATACGACTGTGGGTAATTATTAGATGGGAACTGCACATGTTGGTATGAGGTTTGTGCCTATTCAACCTGGGGGATCCCCTCATTTTTCATCAAGTACATATCAACTATTTTCTCTCTCAAGAGTTGGTATGCTCTACAGTCTTTTTCATCATGTCTTACCAATCTACAAAACTTACAGAATAAATTTGCAGAGGTACTTATAACCTTTTGCAAATACACACATTCTTCATCATGGTTACCTCTTGACTGGCATATATGACACCAGGGTAACCCTTTCCCATTTAATGGGTTAGGTGCACCAAATGCGACATAATTCATGAAGGTCAGATAGCTATCCTTAGTGTGTCCGTCCGTTCTACATTTTGTGCACCACAAATCTTCTTTTCCTTCTTTCCCCTTTTTGATATCCTGAAGTTGTAGTGTGAGGTTGGCCAGCTGCGACCGATTCTGGACCATTTCGACAGCACCGTCGATAGCACCGTCAATAATAGGAGAAGCCTATAGCTTCATCGCTAGCTCCAATGCTTTTGTCTGTGACTTAGTCTTTCACTACATCAACGTTCCTCAGATGTGCAATAGCAAAGAAGCAATAAACCATTCCTTATGTTATACATCGGACATTTGGAAGCTTAATTTAGCCATCAATGTCTTGAATATTTGGTCAAAATCCCATACAAATTATTCCAGAGCTTGTTTAATCTCCTTAATCTTAGTAATACATTGGGACTCTATTTTGGGTTTTCTGAACTCTGAGATCATTGCAGCTCATATTTCCTCGAGGGTCTTCTATGGTGTTTTGGCTAGGACGACATAGTACTTCATGAACCAATCAAAGGTGTGACCCCTTAAGGTCGTAATCATTTTTCCCTTCTTTATATCGGCATTATGTACTAAGTCTACCACCAAGACGGCTTCATAAAGAAACCAATGTTGTTCTAGGTCCTCTATTCCATTCCACTTAAATGTAGGTAACTAGACATCTGTCGTAGCTAGGATGTTGGCGTTGGGGTTCTCTTTCGTAGGGTTCAATTAAGGTGTGCCTTCAGGCGCACTAGTTTCAGGACTAGTGTTTTCTGAGTTGGAGGTTCTTACAGGGGATGAGACTCTAGATCTTGTCTCAGATGATATAGCTGGTGTTATATATTTGTGATCTGACCCTGAGGTCTCATTAGAGCTATTTGGATCCTCATGTCCTTCCGAGATTGGGCTATAGTCCTCCTCTTCATCATGAGAGACTTCATCTTCGCACAACCGAAGTTCGTGCTTGCTTCCTTCAAACAAACTAGGATTCCATCAGCCTCTTTTAGTTTTCCTTCTCTTTCCTCATCTTAATCGTCTCCCACTTCTTAGAACTCCATCCCCAAGTTCAGGTTTTGTTCTTCCAGGGAACATCTCCACACATATTCTCCATATTCTTACCTACTTATTAGCGGCATAGCCCCTTCCCAAGCACATGGCTCAACTATCTAGGTGCAAAAGGACTTTCTCATAAGCAAGCTGTTTTATCCAAGTACTTATATTCAACAAGTATATCCTTCACGGTCCTTGGAAGAAATATTGTTCAGCTTCACTATATAAAGTTATGGTATCTATTACAAATTCAATAATATACCCTTGCAATATACTATCAACCCAAAAATCAACAGCTCTTGACACAGCATTACTTACACTGGTTACCTCTTGAACCAATTAGTCGCTCCACTCAGTAATCTCCCTTGTCTAGAAGTTGGTCCACCTAGATGCCAATCCTACCAGCCATTCATGCAGTAGAATAGGGAATTCAACAAAGAAGATCTCATGAATATCATAGTATATATAATTGTCCAACCATCTTTCTGTGCTAACCCATGTCCCTGCACTTTCTTCTTCCGCAAATGCCACTGTTTTAGCCTCCAGCCAGTCTTCTATCTCCTCCTATGTTGGGTGCCACACCATCTCCCCGATTTAATCACAAGGGTCTTGGAAACAGAACCATTTGTTGGCTACTTTTGCCCACTTACGGGACCCAAGTCCTGCGCAGCTCGCCGATCCAACAACTACCCGAGATAACGGCCTGATAGAGCAAGCCCCATCGGCAACACCTGCGAAGCAGGAACAGTCTCACCTGAGATATCTCATAGATGGGTAACCACCGAAACCAAGTTTCCATGATTGTTGGGTAAGTATAGTCCCTTGGTTCGCAACCAAGGGCTCAACGAAGGTAGCAGGGTGACTGGACAGCGGAGTCGATCCTGTGCGAGTGAGCACAACTATATGTCATCGTGCGCAACTTGGGCTTATGCTCTTCCTCATAGCTGGCACAACTAGTGTGGCTCAGTTGCATTTACTTGAATTGACTCTATGACCTAAGTCAAAATGTATAACAGGAAGCGCACCAAAATATACATGTGCTGGTTCAATCTACAATGCATTCTATTCATTCATTTACCTACGGTGGGAATCATTCAGGACTAGAATACATCAACATTATACAGAAAGAAACTATGAATCAATCATATAACCATTCACCACACCAATCATTCATTTGGACACATGGAATAACGTGGAAACCCATTTGGGAAAAACCACTAAGGTGCTCTTCATCTGGATTGAGAAAGGATATAGCACCTTATAGTCTGCATGATGCAAACTGATCTTGAGATATGTCTTTAAGTTCAGACTCATAGTTCTCATGCTCTTTGTCTTATTCCTCCTAATCTACTACTACTACCTATGGATCCACACATAGCCTGGATTGACTCAAATCGCGTCTACACCACTCTAGCAGAGCTTTTCTGCTTCCATTATTCTAATTACCCTCTCTTAGACCTGCTCTCTGCAACTGTATACAGCTCTCGTTTATTAACTCATTATGTACTTACAACCAACAAAAAAATAACCCTTTAACTATTGCATCCTTCCTATTTATACTAATTTACATGGCCACATAGGGCCAACTGCATCTTGGCAGTCTGTTAGCTGTCACCATCAGCCACCCCTCTGGTTACAGTTGTGGTGATCATGACTTGACATGAGGCACTATCGACCTGACTTACAAATATATTCTCGTACATGCATAGCTGGAGCCTTACGTCATCTTATACGGCCATGATCTAGATCCTGTATCTATCGCTTTCCAGTTGTTTAATCCTTGCATGCATTCGTACTTCTTTCCTTTGCGGTCCCCTTTCACCCTTTGCACTCTTCCTTTGCTTCCATTGCACACGTGCAGCTTCCTTGGCTGCACACACAAAGTTACTTCTTATGCCCCTTTGTCGGGCCAACAATGATGATGATGAGGATGAGGATGATGACTCCGAGGATGAAGAGGAGGATGATGATGATGATGATGATGATGATGATGATGATGATGATGATGACGATGACAATGATGATGAACAATGATGGTGATGATGATGATGATGACGATGATGATGATGATGATGATGATAGTAATGAGGATGAGGATGAGGATGAGGATGACGACGACGACGATGATGGACAATGATGGTGATGATGATGATGACAATGAGGATGAGGATGAGGATGATGATGATGACGACAATGATGATGAGGAACAATGATGATGATGATAGGTTTAGTTGAAACTTTGCTTTGATTTTATTTTCAAGCATTTGCAATGGAGTGATGACGATGAACAATGATGATGATGAGGAGGAGGAGGAGGAGGAGGAGGAGGATGCTGTTGATGATGATGATGATTACGATGATGAGGATGATGATGTTGATGATGATGATGATGATGAGGATGAGGATGATAATGACTATGATGATGAACAATTATGGTGATGATGATGATAATGATGAGGATGATGATCACATTGACTATTACTATGATTAGAATGATTTTGATGATGATGAGGATGATGATGTTGATGACGAAGATGATGATGATGATTATGACAATGATGATGACTATCAAGATGACTATGACGATGAACAATGATTGTGATGATGATGAAGATGATGATGAGGATGATGATGATGTTGACGATGATGAGGAACAGTGATGATGATGATGATGATGATTGTGATGATGATGATAAGGATGATTTCAATGATGATGATGAGGATGATGACTATGATGATGAGGATGAGGATGAGGATGATGATGATGATGACAATGATGATGAATAATGATGGTGATGATGATTATGATGAGGATGAGGACAAGGCTGATCATGATGATGACGATGATGAGGAACAATGATGATGATGATGAATAGTGATGAGGAGGAGGAGGAGGAGGATGACAATCATGATGATGATGAGGATGATGACTATGATGATTAGGATGATGATGATGATGATGATGATGATGATCTTGATGACGACGATGAAGACGATGATGATGGTGAACAATGATGGTGATGATGATGATGAGGATGAGGATGAGGATGATGAGGAGGAGGAGGAGAATGATGATGATGATGATGAGGGTGAGGACGAGGATGATGATGATGACGACGATGATGAGGAACAATGATGATGATGGTGATAGGTTTAGTTGAAACTTTTCTTTGATTTTATTTTCAAGCATTTGCAATGGAATGAGGATGGTGAACAATGATGATGAGGAGGAGGAGGAGGATGATAATGATGATGAGGAGGATGATGACTATGATGATGAGGAGGATGATGATGATGATGATGACAACGATGATGATGATGATGGTTAACAATGATCGTGATGATGAAGAGGAGCAGGAGGATGATGAGGATGACGATGAGGATGAGGATGAGGATGATGAGGATGAGGATGATGAGGATGATGAGGATGAGGATGTTGACTATGATGATGAAGGATGAGGATGACGATGACAACGACGATGATGATGATGATGAAAATGATGATGAACAATGATGGTGATGATGATGATGATGAGGATGAGGATGAGGATGATGAGGATGATGACGACGATGAGGAACAATGATGATGATGATGATAGGTTTAGTTGAAATTTTGCTTTGATTTTATTTTCAAGCATTTGCAATGGAATGATGATGATGAGGAGGAGGAGGAGGAGGATGACTATGATGTTGATGAGGATGATGACTATGATCATGATGATGAGGATGATGTTGATGATTATGAACAATGACGGTGATGACGAGGACAAGGATGATGATGATGATGATGAGGAAGATGAGGATGATGATGATGATGTCGATGATTATGATGATGATGATGATGATTATGATGATGAGGATGATGATGTTGATGACAACAATGATGAGGAGGAGGAGGATGATAATGACTATGATTATGAACAATGATGGTGATGGTGATGATGACGATGATGATGATGAGGATAATGATCACGATGATTATTACTATGATGATAGTGATTATGATCATGATGATGATGATGAGGATGTTGATGACAAATATGAGGATGAGGATGTTGATGATGACGAGGATGAGGATAAGGATGATGATGACTATTAAGACAACTATGACAATGAACAATGATGGTGATGATGATGAAAATGATGGTGAGGATGATGATGATGATGATGATGATGATGATGAACAATGACGGTGACGATGATGATGATGAAGAGGATGAGGATGAACAATGATGGTGGTGATGAAAAATGATGGTGATGATGAGGAGGAGGAGGAGGATGAGGATGATGATGATGATGACAATGAGGAACAATATTGGTGATGATGATGATGAACAATGTTGGTGATGTGGATGATGAGGATGATGACAATGATGGTGATGAGGATGATGACTATGATGATGAGGATGAGGATGAGGATGATAGGTTTAGACTATATTGTAGTGGTGATGATGATGATAGGTTTTAGACTATATTGTAAAAATAATCGAAATAATCATGAATACGAATTCGTTGATGAAGAACGTTAGTCATTAAATGAAATAAATGTTAGTGAGTAAATGCTCTAAATGTTAAACAGGGGCACATGCACGTTTAAGTTTGCGTGTGCATCAATGCATGTCTGCAGTCGAATAGTAGTTGTCAATTTCAACCACTCATGGAACTCGCATCTAGATTTTGACATGTTAGCTTGCACAAGAACATGATTCTCTATATTTGACTATTTTGACTAGAGACAAATGACTATTTTCTCCATCCCTTTCACACTACTTCTTGTTAGCCACTAAAGCTATGCAAGAATGCAAATTTTCATCATTTTCATTCTCAATTCCTTCTATTCTTTTTAATTAGAGATTGAATTATTTGAATGTAACTTTCAAGTGAAAATGTTTGATGCATGTATCTTCAATAGACACCCTTCATTGGTTTAATCTTTCACCCATGTTTCTCTTACCTTTTTGCTACATGAGCTCAAACATCATGTCCTTCATAGGTTTGCAAACTCTGCACTTTATATTGTTCTCTACATGTCCTTCCTGGTAAACCACTATCTTTGCAATTTTCTCTCCAGTTTGTGTTGCATTGGGCTACTAATAAAAAAATAATTTCTCTAATATTGTGAAATGGTATTTGACTTGTGCATTATGCTTTCATCTCTAACTTTTAATTGCTATTCTAGTAAGTTTTTATCCTTGTTCTATTTGAGTCAATAATTAGAATTGAATGAGAAAGCAGAAGGTATAACATAGAGAAAGGTCAAGGAGTTGTTCATGTTTAAGAGATACAGTTTCTATAGCATTTCTTATATCCTTTTTTGGAGAAATATAGTTCATGGCCAATATTTGTTGTGTTGGACCCAAAGAATTCATTGAAAATTGACTTCCCAAGCCCTTATTCAACCTTTTAATAATGATCTAACCATGCCCAAAAATTAGCATGTCATCCCGGATCGAGAGTGACCAAGTGTCCCTGAACGACATTTTCATGTGGCTTGCAGCTCAAAATAACTCGACAACTGGAGGTCGAATCGACAAACTCTCAACTATGTTGGTCTCCTAGAATTCCATTACCTCTAAAGGGCCCTCTCCACAATTTTTTCATGGCCCAGTGACTCAACTATGCATCGATTTTGTAAACTAGGGTTTTGCTCAGTTTCCTTCAAAGAAATTCTCACATTAGTGGGTCAACTCTGAAGAAACCTCCTCTGTACCAGTCTTGGTGGTGTTCGCATGTCGTCATTGGCCACACACACCTGTTGGATCCAACAGCATGTAATCTTGCTTCTTGGTTTAGCTTTTTGCTCTCGGACCGAGAGTGACCAAGTGTCCTTGAACAACATTTTCATGCGACTTGCAGCTCAACATAACTCAGAAACTAGAGGTTAGATCGACGAGCCATAGACTTTGTTGGTATCCTGGAATTCCATTTCCTCTAGAGGGCCCTCTCCACCATGTTTTCATCACCCAATGCCTCCATTGTGCATCGATTTTGTAAACTAGGGTTTTTCTCAGTTTCCTTCAATGCAACTCTCACATTGCTGGGTCAACTCTGAAAAACCCTCCTCTGTGCTAGTCTTGATGGTGTTCCCATGTCGGAATCGGCCATACACACCTATTGGAGCAAAGGGCATGCAATCGTGTTGCTCTATTTGTTTTTTTTGCTGCCAAACCAAGAGTGACCAAGTGTCCCTCAATGACATTTTCATACGACTTGCAACTCAACATAACTCAAAAACCGGAGTTCGGATCGATGAGACGTCAACTACGTTGGTCTCCTGGCATGCCATTACCTCTAGAGGGCCCTATCCACCATGTTTGCATGGCCCAGTGACTCCACTGTGTATCAATTTCATAAACTAGGGTTTTTTCTCAATTTCCTTCAATGCAACGCTTGCATTGGTGGGTCAACTCTGAAAAACC
Organism: Pseudotsuga menziesii; assembly: GCA_001517045.1. Taxonomy (NCBI): domain Eukaryota; kingdom Viridiplantae; phylum Streptophyta; class Pinopsida; order Pinales; family Pinaceae; genus Pseudotsuga; species Pseudotsuga menziesii. Next base: position 87,576 of record LPNX011226605.1, on the reverse strand, counting down.
CTCCTCTGTGCCAGTCTTGGTAGTATTCACATGTCAGCATTAACCATACACACTTGTCAGAACCAATGGCATGCAATCTTGCTGCTTTGTTTTCTTTTTCTCTCCCAGACCGAGAGTGACCAAGTGTCCTTGAATGACATTTTCATGCGACTTGCAACTAGACATAACTTAGCAACTGAAGGTTGGATCGACAAGCTGTCGAATTCCTTGGTCTCCTAGAATGCCATTACTTCTATAGGGCCCTCTCCACCGTGTTTACATGGCCTAGTAACTCAACTTTGCATCAGTTTCGTAAACTAGTGTTTTGCTCAATTTCCTTCAATGCAACTCTCGCATTGGTGGGTCAACTCTGAAAAACCCTGCTCCGTGCTAGTATTGATTGTGTTGCCATGTTGAAATTGGCCATACACACCTATCAGATCCAATGGCATGCAATCTTACTGCTCTGTTTGGTTTTTCGCTCCCGGATCGAGAGTGACCAAGTGTCCCTGAACAACATTTTCATGCGACTTGCAGCTTGACATAACTCGGCAACTAGAGATTGATTCGATGAGACGTTGACTCCGTTGGTATCCTAGAATTCCATTACCTCTAGAGGGCCCTCTCCACCATGTTTGCATGGCCCAGTGACTCTAGTGCATCGGTTTTGTAAACTAGGGTTTTTCTCAGTTTCCTTTAATGCAACTCTCGCATTGGTGGGTCAACTCTGAAAGACCCTCCTCTATGCCAGTATTGGTGGTCTTCCCATGTTGGAATCATCCATACACACCTATTGGAGCCAATGGAATCCAATGTTACTACTCCATTTGTTTTTTTCACTCCCAGACTGAGAGTGACCAAGTGTCCCTGAACGACATTTTCATGCAACTTGCAACTCGACATAACTCAACAAACAGAGCTTGGATCAACAAGATGTCAACTTCGTTGGTCTTTGAGCATGCCATTACCTCTAGATGGCTCTCACCACCACATTTGCATGGCCTAGTGACTCCACTGTGCATCGGTTTCATAAACAAGGGTTTTTCTCAGTTTCCTTCAATGGAACTCTCGCATTGGTGGGTCAACTCTAAGAAACCCTCCTCTGTGCCAGTCTTGGTGGTGTTCCCATGTCGAGATTGGCCATAGAAACCTATCAGAGCCAACGGCATGCACTCTTGCTGCTCCATTTGGTTTTTTGTTCCCAGATTGAGAGTGACCAAGTGTCCCTCAACAACATTTTCATGCGACTTGAAACACGACATAACTCGGCAACCGAAGGTTGGATCGACGAGCCGTTAACTCCATTGGTCTCCTGGAATTCCATTACCTCTATAGGTCCCTCTCCACCACGTTTGCATGGCCCAGTGATTCCACTGTCCATCAGTTTCATAAACTAGGGTTTTTCTCAGTTTCCTTCAATGCAACTCTCACATTGGTGGGCCAACTCTAAAAAAACCTCGTCCATGCAAGTCTTGGTGGTGTTCCCATGTCATAATTAGCCATACACACCTATTGGAGACAATGACATGCAATCTTACTGCTCCATTTGGTTTTTCGCTCCAAGACCGAGAGTGACCAATTGACCATGAACGAAATTTTCATGTGACTTGCAACTCGACATAACTAGGAAACCGAAGGTTGGATCGATAATCCATCGACTCTGTTGGTCTCCTAGAATTCCATTACCTCTAGTGGACCCTTTCCACCTAGTTTTCATGGCCCAGTCACTCCACTATGCATCAGTTTTGTAAACTAGGGTTTTGCTCAGTATATGTATTGATGTTGTAATTTGTTGTAACAAGAGGTTCTAGATATGTTATATGCTTGGAAAGAGTGCCCTAAAGGGATGGATTGTCATGGCATTAACGTACACTTGGAATAGGGTTTTTTTTTTGGGTTTCCTTGTGATATTAGGATGAAGATAAGTGAAATATTGGACCATAGTGACCACCTTCATACACATGTTGATGAGAACAAATGAGCATAGTAACCACCTTGGCACACATATTGAGGATAAGAATTGGATCATTGTAACCACCTCTGACACATATGTCAAGGAGCATTGGGAACAAGAAGATGTGCTACACAACTAGAGGAGGAATGCATTACATGATGAAACTTGGATATGCATGAGGAAACTAGGGTTTATATATGTAAGTAAACCTTGTAGAAGGAGATATAATACTAAAGGAATTTATGGTTGTCTTGCAGAATCTATAGCTCTTGTTTTCAAGGAAAAGGAGGTAGAATTAGGGTTCTAACCCTGTAGAAGATACAAAGAAAAGAGCTAATGTCTTTGGTGATATTGCATTCTTCTTCTTGTGTGATACATGGAGGTTAGGGAAATACCATGGAAAACTTATCTTGATAAGTCTCAAGCTTCTTTTGATTCCTTACTTAGAACAAGATTTTTTTAAGTTTAGTTGATTTTCCATGGAGGCCTTGGTGCTTGTGTTGATGCAATAGACAAAGACCTAGGATTCGAGGAATCATCATAGGATGGACATGTTGACGTCGAAACTGGTGCTAGACTTGTCTGAAATGCCATGTGTTTCTATAATGAAAGATGATTAGGGTTTATAAACCCTAATGAGGAAAACAATTATAGTGTGGATACCTTAATGCTTGCTAGGGTTTAATGAACTACAATCTCATTGAGGCTTGCATACTAGGGTTTCATGAACTACAATTGCATGCTATAACCAGGGTTGAGAAGTTATGAGATGAGACACATGTACATGTACAAATTGAAAACTAACTAGGGTTTTGCAAACTACAATTGCATGTTATAACTAGGGTTGAGAAGTTATCATATGGAACTAGTGTTTCATGACCTCTTTAAAAACTATGAGATGGAAGTAGAAACACATGTACATGTACAAATTGAAGACCAACTAGGGTTTTGTGAACTACAATTGCATGCTATAACTATTGTTGAGAAGTTATGAGATGGAACTAGGGTTTTTTGACCTCTCTAAAAGCTATGAGATGGAAGTAGAAACATATGTACATGTACAAATCCAAAATCAACTAGGATTTCATGAACTACAAATTGCATGCTATAACTAGGTTTGAGAAGCTATGAGATGGAAATATGGATTTATGAGCTCTTTACAAGTTATGAGATGGAAAATAGAAAGACACCTATGGTTTCATGAACTACCATTTTCAGCTAGGGTTTCATGAACTACAATCTCGTTGAGACTTTCATACTAGGGTTTCATGAACTACAATTGCATAATAGGGATTCATGAACTACAATTGCATGCTATAGTTTCATGAACTACAAATTGCATGCTATAACTAGGGTTGAGAAGTTATGAGATGGAAATATGGATTTATGAGCTCTTTACAAGTTAAGCGACGGAAAATAGAAACACACCTACTGTTTCATGAACTACAATGGCATGCTAGGGTTTCATGAACTACAATCTAGTTGAGACTTTCATACTAGGGTTTAATGAACTACTATTGCATACTAGGGTTTCATGAACTACAATTTCATGTTATGGTTTCATGATCTACAATTGCACGTTATAACTAGGGTTGAGAAGTTATGAGATGGAAGTAGGGTTTTATGGCCTCTTTACAAGTTATGTGATGGAACTAGAATGGTATGGTATGGTATGTTAGTATATGGTCTGATGTTAGTATCATAGGGTATTGTAGGGTATGTAATATGATGTTAGTATTGTATGGTATGCTATGCTATGTTAGTATGGTATGGTATGATGTTAGTATGTTATGGTATGCTATGTTATGGTATGTTATATTAGTTGGTATGGTTTCGTGAAATTGTTGATTCCTGAAAAATCGCAGGTAACAATAGTTAGGGTTTATCCCCAATAAACGTTCCCAACTAGCCCGTTATTGTTTGGTATGGGGAATCCATCCGCTTTACGGTCCGACTACCATAGGTCAAGTAAAAAATTAAAATGTTTTACCGGTTACGGCACGGTCGACCGTGTATATTTTTAGTTTTTAAATTTAAGGTATGATGTGCAAGTTCCTAACTAAAAAACATAGACGATAGAGATAATGAGGAGGGTCACAATGTGATGCGCAGGTTCTTACCTCTCTCACATATAAATAACAAAAATCAAGAAACTAACTAAGACTTATCAACCTATCCCTATGGAGGAAAACTATTATTAATGGTGAGTAATGTATTTCAGTGCATGCATTAGGAAAGATCACGGATAGATGTTAAATGTTTCATAACACATGAACATCAATAGAAATATAAACAATAAGATAGTTTATTGTTAATTACAATCTTCATTACTCAAAGTGGAAATTTCACAGAATAAACCAGAGTACATTCATAACATGAAAATAAATTCAATGAGTTAGAATGATCTCACAGTTAATGGAAATAAGCTAAAACAAAATAGTTCACATTCAACCGGTCCATAGAAAAACATTTGAAACATTCCACAAAACTTTCTCCAGCAGAGACATGTAACTCTTTATTATAAAAGGAAATAGTTCTTCTTACAATACACTCTCCTATATTTATACAAAAACAAAACCCTTGGGTTGACCCTCCATGAATTTTGAGCTTCCCCAACCTTTCATTTCCAAAATTTTGTCTCGCAGCATGTGCACATAATTAATACAATATATTACATTTTAAATCAAAATTTATTTGAACAATTTATGAAGAGGGGCCAGCTTGTTTGTTGATGAAATTCTTCCATGCATGGGCATCTGCTGCTATGCCTTCAAATCCAGAAGGCTCAAGTAATCGGATATTAATCCCATATTTAGCAGCCTAGTTCTTTACCCCTTCTATCCTTGCAGTACTCAGGAACAGCTAATCCTCTAGTAGATGTATACTTGCAGTTGCATGTGCCAATGCATTCTTTAAAATCCATTCATCTAGGTCCTTGAACTGTTGGATCTCTTGCTCGTCTTCCCGATATCTGTTCTATAGATGTTCTATAAATAATTCACGTTCTGGTATCGCATCCAATATTTTCTCTGTAGAAATATGGCATCTATTGTATGTAGCAAGCCTCTCTTGTAGTATTCAGCACATGATCCCTTTGTTTTCTTCACATTTTTCTTGAATTCTTTTGCCACATGAATTGCGAATTCCAATAAATCATACTTCTATTTCAAACTCTGTTGATCCTTAACTCATAACTCCATAGGAGATTCCTTATTTGTTTCTATCCATACCATTCTTCCCGTTAAAATCTCCAAAATATCTTGAGATCTGTCCAAAAAATATGACGTAGTGTCCAAAATTTCTTCTAATCTGGTGTCTATTTATAAAATTTTACACCTTTCTTCCTCAATGCATATTTGTAATTGGTGGATCTTCCTTATTTCAGTTAGAACATGTTCTTTCAAAGGCTAGAAGTCTGTCTTCTGTTCCATAGCATCTTTTAGTGATACTGTCAATGAATTATTTTGTTCTTCTAAGGTTGCCACATGCATTTGATATTTCTTTTCTCTTTCCTCTGTGGTAGCCTTCTTTGTTTCTAACTTAGCAACTTTGATTTGCAACCTGTCCTTCTCTACACTTAGATTTTCATAGGATACATAAAGATCATATTTCTCAGTTTTCAACATTTGATGCTCTATATGTAGCTTTTGTAATTCAGCTAAGCTATCCTGATCATTCTTTCCCGTTTTCTCTGTAGAAATATCTAAAGCCTCCTTAATTGTTTGGAGAGTCTGGAATTATTTTCTTCAAGCCTTTACTTCATTCATCATGTCTTCATATTTCCTTTTTAGCTTCTGACCCTCATCCCTCCCCTTCTTCAACATTTATTTTAATTGTGATGCATTATCTATTGACTGCTTAAGGTCCATCATAAGCCTGCCTACGTTATCTTCAATTGTTTGGGCTAATGCCACCCCAACTCTTTCTATCACTCTTGGGTCTTTATTTGTTCCATGCACCAAGGTTTTATCTGTTATCATATTTCCTTACTGTCCTCCAGTTTCAACCTTTTTCTCAATTCTTTTTACAATCCTTTTCTTCCCCTTATCGTAGAAAATAGTACTGAAGTCAGGAACCTCCTCCCCTTCTATAGGCATGAAAGGGATCAAATTTATTCCAGAAAATGAACCTTGTCCCAGTGTACTTCCAGAAGATGCAATAGGCTCTGGGAAATCGGGATTAGATTGTCCGTGTCCTTGATCTATGTGATCTTTTCCTCCCTATGTATCTACCTACTCAGTAGTCTGTTGGTCCTTTTGAGATCCTGTTAATCTCAAAATTTCACTTTCTTCTTGCTTTTTCTTGATTTATGCTTCTTCGTTTCTCTTTCTCTCCTCCTCTTCCTTCCTTGTTGCTTCCTCTGCAGCTCACTTTCTTTCTTCTTATTCATTCTTCAGCCATCTCTCTACTTCCTGTGCTAGCCTTCTGGCATCTTCTTCTCTCTTTTTGGCCTCTTCCTCTTCTAATGTATTAGTCTTCTCTGATGTTTTTCCCTTCCCACCCATAGTAGTTATTTTATGCTTAAACCTCTTTTTAAGGGCAGTTATGTTCTTTGCACTTCTGAATATTGCCTCATCCTTATCCCAAAAATCAGTATATTCAAAATTAATTCCTGCTTCTCTGCAGTAATCTGCTACTTTATTTCCGGAGTCATTCCTGTGAAAATTCATTTCACCAAAATGGAAATGCTCTAGCTCCTGAACAAATTCTACAGCCTATTTTACTCTCAAAATCTTGTAGCTACCAAGCAGGAAAGGAACTGCAAGATATGCTGCCTTTTTATGTTCAAAAAGGAAATTTCCCACACCATCAATATACACCTGCCCAAATGCCTCTTTGTGTAGTACATAATCAGTGGCATACTTAGGGAGTAGGGAAGGGGCTCTGCAACCACCATACATTCTTATATACAATCCGTCCTCAATCAAATAATAATCTATGTACTCCTCGATGACTTTGAATGCTTCTTCAGACATGTAGTTTCATTCATTCAAGAAAATTAGGGTATACAAGGGCATGATGAAATGTTCATAGATTTCCCTGTAATAGCTATAATATTTATGAGCCCATAACAATCTATACGCTATGTACACTGGGGTCCTGTCCCTCTCCCAGTTACATCTCAAAGCTGGAAAAGACTGAGTACACAGTATACAGTCAATCAGGATAGAGCTCATATAGAACTCTGATTTCTTTTGTGATACCCCTCCCGAGGCTGCAAATATGCATGCTAATAGGATATTTGACACTATATTTGACAAATTAAAAATGGTTCCTTGAGTACCCACATAGAAGATAATTGGTATCCATCCTATCTTGAAGCTCTTCTTGTGAGCTCTACAAAAAATCCTATTTAGCATCAGTGTAACGAATCTATAGGGAGTACGGAGAGTAGAGGTATCATACTTTCTAGAAGGTCTATTCTGGAAGTTTTTTCCTAGTATCATCATTCTTTTAACTATTTCTACCAGATCCATAGCCGTCTCTTTCAACCAGATTTCTATCAAGTAAATCTGGGTGGAAGGGAGATGATATGCCCTAGAGACATATGCAGGGCTATATGCAGTGTAAGGTCTGCTTAGCAGTATTTTCAAGAATCATTGTAGTTACATCTGCCCTAGGCAGAATCCAACCTATCACCTCTGAACAAGGGAACAAATTAGGTCTTGTGGCTACATTCATTAGAGTTGATTTCTCAATGTTTGCATAAATGGTTAACTCCTTAAAACCCACATCAGGTGTATTTTGATTGACAATCATCCTGTATATCTCTCCCCATTTGTAGTCCGGTTTGACCCGGATGGAATCTTTGGGATCTTCATATATATACTCAACCTCAGGTTCTCCTTTAACCACAGGAGCCTTTTTCTTTTGTCTCTTCAACATATTTTCTTTACAATAATCACCCTGTCACAAACACAACATGTTCTTAGACCCATTGAGATTTTAGCAAGTGTTTTAACAATAAACAAAAACTATATCAATTTGTTTACCTCCTCCATGTGCATTCTGAAAAATAAACTACACACAGTATTCAATGCATGGAAAAATTGACAAGGCAAAAGAAAAATCCTATAGGTTGTGTCTTAAAACCGCCTAAGTTCACTGTCTGTAAAAATTCACAACCCCGAGAGAAAAAAATTTCTCTATATTAACCTGAGCTGCATTTGAACTAATTCAAACTAATCCGATATCACATAAAAGTATGAATCACACTATTCCTACTGATAGTATTCAACAACAAACTTCAAAGCATTAGACCCTATACATCGCTCTTCCTGTCAAAAAAACACTAACCCAACCAAAAATGGAAAACCTCCACAGTCCCAAGGAAAAGGTAAGTGCAAGAAAGAGTTTAACACCCCCTGGACGGATATGGGAAACCAAAAGAATGGGTGGTGCAGATAGGGAAACGCTTGTCTTCACCGTGCCCTAATCTTTTAGACTAGAGAAAAATCATCCATAACGGCCCAACAATCACACAGCCTCAAAAACCTCCTACTAAAGAAAACTGTAAACAACTAACTCTTCACCCTAAAATAAAACATCATGCATACCATAAAGACAAACATCTCTTATCTGAGGAAAAACCTAACTCATGGAAAACCTAACCAGGGAAAGAAAACCAAATGTTCCAAATCGACCAATAAAAAACCAAAACAACAAGGACATGGTTCACCTACCTGGAAAACAGCAGTTTAGTCGACGGGATGACCAAAATATTCATGGTGGTGACTCTAGAGAATTGAGTTCGGATAGTTGGGCGCGTGAATCAGTGCAAACGACAAAGACTGGAGCAAATAGAAAGTTACAATACGGATAAATAATAAAAAAGATTCTCCCCTCATAAATATAGAACCTTTGACGGAATATGTCGGTGGGATAAACCCTATCATCAGTTAAACTTCTAATCATCGGAAATATAGTTCAGATGAAATCTACAATAGCAGATGCAAAACCAACTATAGATCTTCCATAACTTTTAAGTTTATCGGCATCAGCACCATTAAGCACTAAGTGCGGAACCTCAAGACTAAACATCTTTCACAGTGTCGGAAGCGCCAAGCACTATCATCATGACTTTATTAATTATAACGCTTATCATAGACTGAAACATCTAACTTCTAAGGCATCGGTGAGAAAAAAAACTATCTTTCAGAACGTTCATCATCTGCCTCCCGCAACGTCAGCAACGTAGAGGACTAGTACTCTGGTTCATTGTTGTAGACCATTTTGATAGCGATAAAAAGTCATTGGTACTCAAAACGTTAAGCTCAAAAATAAAACAAAAATAAATTGTGGTTTTCGACATATCGGCTAGGGCGTATGAAGTATAGCCGACAAAGTAGGCCATTCATCTTCCGCAATGTCGGAAAGATAGTTCACTATGATTCCGACATCGGAAGGATAGCCAACTAATCTTTCGATGAAAAGGATCAAGTTTTGAGCAAAAATCTAAACTTCCAAGATAGATTTAGGGAAACTGAACAATCCTAGGCTATATCTAATAGAAGTAATTCAAAAGGAGGGTCCTAAAATTTAAAATTTTGGGGAAAAAGATTACAGCTGCAACAATTGGCGACTACCTGGTGAACATAGATCTATGAACAATTTCTTCTTTGATCAACAGATTGTTTTGACAATACCAACATGCTGAATTCTTCAAGATATCTGGATTTCCCAAATGGCAGATGTTTACAATTTAATCCTTGATGATAGTGCAACTTAGGGAACATGGGAACCAAGATTTAAAAGTCTAAATAACTCTTTTGAGGCCAGGAATATGAATTTTATTTTTTTAACCTTTGTCGTTGAGTAGTTTCCAACTTAGACACCACAGGATTGTAACATATGGTAAATAGATATATTCGTTTGTTCCTCTTTCCCATGCCATTTTACACTTTTGGTGCTTTTTGACTTTTGCCCTCTTTTGAGTCCCCCTGCATGCCGCCGTTCTTTCTGAAATTTTTAATCCAGGTTCCTCTATCCATAGTGTCCTTTTGTGTGAGAGATATATTTATTTTTCAGCTCATGGACGGAGAAGAACTTTGGCAATCTTGTACTAATATGGTTCAGTACTTTGCTTTGATACATATTGCTTTTCTAAGTAGATTTTAACTCTTATTTTCCTTTTGTATTTCAATTCCTAGCATGGAATCATTTAAATGTAATATATTGTTTACCTTGCTTCCTTTCCATGGGTCTCTTGCTATCACTCCCTAACAAATTTTTAGTGTGAGATGAATGGAGCCTCGAAATAGTATTCTGGACCTTTTGATACTAAGTTAATTCACAAGGATTAAGTAGGACTTCAATGTGTTCATAACCAATTAGGAAAACTGCTAAACCTGAAAAATTTCTTTAAAAAAAAAATTAATAGTACATAGTCTCGTAATCAAAGATTTTAGTTAATCCAAACTTTTGATGAACTCCATGCAACCAAAAGTCGTGCTTCTTTATTAAAAATTACAATCAATCAAACCCTAACTAAAACAAAACAAAAATAAAACAAAAACCCTCAAAAATAAAACAAACCAATGGTTTATTTATGTACAAGACAATCAAAATGAGAAATTAAGAAGAATAAGGTTTGAGAACTAAACCATATACTGGTAATTTCTCTTCCCACCCCTATTAGTCTTGCAACTTGTAAGTTGAGGGGCCAATATTTGCTACAATTTGAAATGGGCCTACCCATAACTGTTGAAACTTAGTGTGCTTTCCCTTTTCATCGTGTGGATGATCCCACTTAAGAACTAGATCTCCTACTTCGAAATATTTGTTTCTATCTTTATGCTTATAAAAACAACGCTTCAATATTTCCTATTAACACTTAAATTTTTCTTTGGATTTGGACCTAGACTCTTCTAACTTCAAAAGATTATAGATTCTAACCTATAGGATTTCATTATCAGTACCTCTAGATTCCTGAGCTATTATGGAAGATGGTAACATAATGTTGGGAGGAAGAATAGCTTATTTTCCATAAACAAGAGTGTATGGTGACACACCTAATGAATTCTTGGGTTTGACTCTATCATCCCAAAGAGCATTAGGTAACACTAAATGCCAACTTCTCTGATTTTCTATTACGGTTTTCTTTAGAATCCTAATCAAATTTTTGTTTGTGGAATTTGCCAAGCCATTTCCTTTTGGGTAATAATTTGCAAAATAATACAACTTGATTCCTCTTTCATTAGCAAATGCAGTTAATCTAATAGAAGAAAAGTAAGTTACATTATCAAAAACCAGGGAAACTGGAACCCCAAACCTATTCATAATGTGATTTTGTAACAAATCCATGACTGCATCTTCATTTAATTTTTGTAACGGAATAGCCTTGACCCATTTTTGGGTGAAGTAATCAGTTTCTATCAAAATATACTTGTGCTACAAGGAAGAATTTGGGTTTATTTCTCCAATAATATCAATTCCCCATTGTTCGAATGGTTCTAATATCATTACTAGTTTTAAAGGCCCTGCTGCTTTAGGTTGTCTTCCAACACCTCTTTGATAAGCATCACATTTTATAACATGGGCATGAGCATCCTTAAATAGTGTAGGCCAGTAATATCCAGCTCTGAGAATCTTATGTGCTGTTGTATCTCCAGAAAAATGACCTCTAGCAGGCCCATCATGCAATTTGGTTATGACCTTCTTTGCATCTTCTTGTTCTAAGCACCTGAGAAAAACTCTATCATAGTTCTTTTTGAAAAATAATCCATCAATTATATGATATGAATTTGATTTCATACGTAATTCTCTTCATTGTTTGGGACTCCAATGATCCAGAAAATATCCTTCTTGAAGGTAATGGACTAGGTCATGGTACCAGGAATCTAGAGCTATAAACAAAGGACATGCATCCACCATATGTAACTCAGCTTCATTATCCCAGTTGTTTTCTTCATTGTTTTGACCTTCAGTCATTAGTTTACACAATCCTTGTCCTTTTACTATGGATGCTAGTTTGAACTCAAGATCATACTCTTGTAAGGCAGTCACCCAGTTGCCTCTTCTTTCTCCTAATTTATTTTGTACAAAAAGAGATTGCATAGTTGGGTGTGGAACTATTACTTTGGTGCAATTCTTAAGTATATATGGCCTGAATTGTTTTACCACTTTAAAAACTGCATAAGCTTCTTTGTCAATTGCTGGATAATTCAATTTAGCTCCCTGTAGACCAGTGCTCATAAATGATATGGGGTACTCATCTCCCCCATCTTCCTTCTATGTAAGCACAACTTCAAATGAATCATTAGACGCAAACGTGTACAAAATAAAATCCTTTTCAAAATTTGGAATTTTGAGTGATGGTGCATGAGCAACAACTGTTTTTATCTTACTGAATTCATTCTTCTCCACATCAATCCATTTGAATTGTATGCTTTGTTTAACCATTTACTGCAAAGGTTTGACAATTTGAGCAAAATCTGGTACAAACCTTCACATAAAATTGATTGTCCCCATAAATGATTGCATACCCTTTTTATTATGGGGTAAAGGGATTTGTTCTATGGCTTTAATCCTTTCTGGGTCTATGGAGATCCCTTTCTTAGAAACAACATGACCCAATAGCTTTCCTTCTATGACTGCAAACATGCATTTCTTAGGATTTAGTGAAATACCATACTTCCGACAACGCTCGAAAATTTATTTCAGATGAAGTGCTTGTTCCTCTCTCTTTTTTGAAAATATTGTGACATCGTATATATAAACCACAACACTATGGCCAATTATACCATGGAAAGCTATATCCATGGCCCTCTGGAAAGTAGCTCCAACATTAATAAGTCCAAAGGGAATTCTCTTATATGAAACAGTTCCCCACTTGGTTCTGAATGTGGTTCTAAGTTTGTCTTCTTCAGCTACTAATACTTTATTCTAACCATATAATCCATCTAATAATGAAAACAATTCAGAACCTGAAACCATCTGTAATATTTGTTCCATGGGTGGGACCGGATAGTTATCTTTATCTAACGCGTGATTAAGGTTTCTGAAATCTACACAGAGCCTAATTTCTCATAACTTTTTCCTTACTGTCACCAAATTAGAAACCAATTATGAATGTCTGACTATGAATATGATTTTAGCATCCAACAATTTTTTTACTTCACTTTGAATTAAAGGTTCCAGCTTAGGATGCATCTTCCTCAAAGGTTATTGGTAAGGCTTGATTCCAGCTTTAATTGGGATGACAAGTTGTATGATATTTGTGTCATAAGTTTTAAGCTCTTCATATGTCCAAGAAAACACATCTTTATACCATTTGAAAAGAGTGATGAACTTACTTATTTTTCCTAGAGAACAACACTACCCCAAATTTACATATTTGGGTTTAGCTTCAGTCCCCAAATTTATCAGCTCAAATTGTAAGGATGATATATGAGTCTTGGCATTCACTATCTTTCTAAATTTGTTATCTAAATCAAACATTCGTTCCAAGGTCCTGACTCGTTTACAAATAAAGTTCCCGAATTTTAATTCATCATCTATTATTACTCCTTTGAAAGTCTCATCATTCATCAAGCACTCCAAAATTCACTGATCATCGTCAAAGACCCGTAGATTTGTGATCATATCCAGAACAGAAGGCCTGAAAAGTAATTGAATAGAGCATCTATTATTTGAAGGTACTAGCCTTGCAGCTCAAGTAGCTAGTAAATCAGCTGCTGCATTCTTTAATCTTGGAATGGACACAATATTGAATGTATGAAAATTTATAAGCAAATCCCAAACTTCATTTTGGTAAGCTTTCAAATGTGGTGAAATATAGTATATCTTATTTCGAATTTTCTTAACAACAATTTCAGCATCTCCATATACTTTCATATTTTTTACTTTCAGTTCTATTGATTTTTTAAGTCCTTGAACTAGTGCTTCATACTCGGCTGTGTTATTTGTACATTCAAATTCTAATCTACAAGAAAGAAAATGTTTATTTTTTCTTGGATCAATCAGGACAAAGCCATCCCCTGATCCTTCCAATGTTTTAGAACCATCAGAACATAGTCCAAAAACTATCTACCTCTACTAAATTTGAATTAAAGACTACATCTAAAACTAGATCTACTATATTACAGTCAATCTCATCAGTCCGTGAAAATCGAAGGAGACCAGGCTGGGTATCAAGTATACTATTGGCTTCTTCAGCTTGGTAATTTCCCGGTTCCAATTCGATGAAATAGTTTCCCAACATAGAGTTTACTGCTTCATTTTTTACATGTAACTGAGTAACATTGTATTTCATTTGAGGCTCTCTTAATACTTTTATCTGGTTTGGACTTCCCTTATCAGGAAACCATATATGTGACCAATCAAATGCAAAGTATCCATATAGCCTTGCCAACCAGTCTCAACTTGTTGTGCCCTTGCTCAACAGCCTTAAAAAACATTATTTCATCAAACAAAATCCTATTTTGTTTTGATGAAATGTTTGAATTTCCGAAAGCAAATCTAGTGGATCGCCAACTACTAAAACAATGAGATTCTGTGAGCTACTGAATCAATGAAATTTAATTTTTTTTAAGCAGCCTTTGTAAACTATAGGTTATTTGACAAAATCACCATTATCGAGTCATTAGCTTGGATAGATTTACATTAACAATTAAGGGAGGAGTATTAATGATCTTCATGTCCTTTTGCCATAAACCTAATCTTCAAACCTTGTCCAAACGTTTATCACTTGATCTTTACCCTCTGATTTTGTTATCATAGTCATTATTTAGGCTGTGAACTTGGATGATTGATTATAGTTTGGTTCGGCATGTTATCATAGGTGTCGTTCGAATATTAAATAATGGGTATGTGTGTTCGGTTTATTGAAAATTAGATAAGACCTAGAGTATCAAAAGCTTAATGATTTAGGCAAATGCGTCTTATCCTAGGTTTATCATTTGACATCCGAATTATATTTGCTCATGTTATTAATATTTAGGGCTGATTGTTATAATGTGCCCCATGCTATGAGGATTTGATTTTGGGTTTCATGGTTATGACATGTTCTGTCTAGCGCTTGTATTTTAACCTTTGAGTCTTGCATGATCCAAGCACGAATATTAATGTCGACCTTATATAATATGATCTGTATTGTCACCTATATTATCGCATGTGAAGGGTCGAAGTTGACATGATGGTTATGCTACATGCCCCATGTAATTTATTTTCCACCTTCGAAGGTAATGTTGTTATACCTTAAGGTCTGAGCATCAACGTTCAAAGGTTTTAATCCTTACTATTGTTTCGACTCATGCCATCGCCTCCGAAGTTGATCCACCTGCTGTAAGGTTGATCTACTATCATTGCGCTTGTACTTGAATCTACCCATCACATTCAATGGTTAGTACGTAACCAACGTCGTGGCTTCATGATCGGTTAACACATGTAGTCTGTGCAATGAGTGGTATTACGTCAATATCTCGGGGTAAATAATGGGAATATCAGTTTGATTTGGAGTTGTTTGCCATCATTTCTCATTGTAACTTCCTGTTTGTGTTATCATTCCCTTCATGCCAAATTTTTAGGATTTTCGGCAGCGTTCACTCATGGTGAAGTCATTTTATGAATGTTTAGAGCTGCATTGCTTAGGGTTTTTGCTGGGTATGCACCCTGAATGTTCACTCTCTGGTTCTCTGTCGTGGTGTAAGCTCGAGTAACTTGTCTGGGTAATTTTGCGTGCCTATGAACAGTCACTCATGGTGCCGGTGGTGAGAGTCGATCCTTGTGAGATGAAATTGCTGGATTCGAACCCTGAGCTGTTAGCAAAGGTCAAGGATGTCAAATGGCTGCCATTTGTCAGTAAGTTCTCGGATTCGAACCCTGAAGTCACGAGGGTGTTCGCTGTGTCCTTGGTCAAATTTCAGGCTGTAGTAGGTGACCTCCGTTTCTGAGTGGATGAACTTTTAGTTGCGCTTGCAACTGGTCTACCATTAACAGGCAAAAGGTGGTTTAAATATAAGCCAATGAACATTATCGAATGGAGGCAGTTTCTCAAAAACCCCTTTCAAGAGGTATCATTCCGAGCTGGTATCTCCCGCAAATACTTTAAAAAGGAATGGCACCCGGTCTTGGACTTAATACATAGGTATGTGACCTGTGAAGGTCTCCTGTCTTCAACCTATGTTTACCATCTATGGTTGATGTCTGTTTTTATTGGGTTCCCTCTGAATTTTCCTTATTACCTTGTGCAAAGTCTGTTTAAAATGTCCTCTGCGATTAAAAAGAGCCCAAAGCATGTTAGTCATAGCTTGTTCCATCATGGCTTGGTCCGAATGTTAATTGAGAGGGAACTGTCGAAGTTAAACAGGTCTTGGGATGAGTTCATTGAGTCTAATGGTTTTTTGGATTTCTGCCACTGTCAGTTTGACTGTCCCAAGGAATGTATCAGGCATCAAGAGCCTAGTCATGCTTCATTTTCATTGGCACCAGAACCTAATCAAGTTTCAGTCTTGCCTTTACGCCAGCCTTCATCAAGCAAACCTGTGTCAAACCCTACTGGTTGTATGAGCCTCAGTGCTTGTAATGAGTCGATTCCTCCTCTTGTGGGTAGCCCCAGTTCCTTTGTGTCTGCAAAGCATATGAAGGAGTCTTTGGGTTTGTCTCCAGTAATGCCGAAAAGAAACACTGATACCTGCAAACGAACTAGTAAAAGGCCGAAAACTAAGTTGATGGGTAGGTTTACTAGGAGCATGGCTAAGTGTAATGCTGTCAAATCACCCGTGAATGATGGTATTTGCGTCGAGACTGTTGTCATAGATGATGAAGAAGATCACCCTGTTTTGCCTGTTTATAACCATAATGTTGGGCCCGAATCTATCTCGAACCCTGTCCAGGGTAGTCCTCCCACGTTTGATAAGGATATTGGACCTGATCCTGTTGTTGATCTCCCAGTTAAGGTGAAGCCCGTAGAGACAAACGTATCAGGTTCTTATCAAGTTGAGGATATGATGCACCCCCTGTTTCTCAACTGCTTGTTGGATAAGATTCGCAGCATGGAAGGAAGGGTGACTGAGATGTCAGCTCATCGTGATTTTGTGGAGGCCGAGAATTTGAAGTTGAAAGAGTAGTTAGATGCAGACAATAAGTCTTTGCTGCGTGTTAAAAAGCATAAGAATAGGCTGATTAGAAGGGTATTAAAGTTGCAGAATGAAAATGTTAAGAATGAAGAGAAGGTATGGGAGCTCAATGCTCAAATTACGCTAATGCAATTTAAGGGACAGCCGCAGAATCCATCGAGTGGCGTAAACATTCAGGTGTTTAACGCACCTGTGAATTTATAATGGGTTGAAATGCACTTGTTTTGGATTACAGGTTTGAAGTTTTGATAGATTGATAATCAAGTTTTTACTTACAGGTATTTTGTTTGTGTTAATTTATTTATTATTTAGTTGATTTGATTTTCTGTCTGATTGCATTTTAATTATATTTCTTTTGTACGCAGTGTCATAGGTAATCTAATGGATCTTCTTTCCCGGATTTTGGTAATCACCTATTGCCTGGACGATCCCTATATAATTGGGAAAAAATCGATTTTACAGGAGCTACTTCCCAGGTGTTGGTACATGATCTATGTTCTGATGTTTTGATTCACTGTTAAGAATCGAATCTTTCCCCATTTCTTGGCATTTCCGTATATGTTAAAAATGACATGTTTCACTTGTCATTTTAAGGGAAATCAGTTAAAGGTTTTTATTCTGCTATCTCTAGTTTTTAGAACTGTTTATTTTTGGAGATTTAATGTATTTAAAGGGGAGATAGCATCTGGGATATGGGGGTCGATAGTTTGGGAAAGGAGAAGACAAGAATACGGTTTGATCTTCTGTAACTCGAGGCAGTTTCCTATCAACAGATACAATATTTTAAACTGGTGATAACTTATATATATATGTTTACAGTTTTATACTTTGCATATGTGTTTATGGTATCCCTGGTCTTGTTACCGTTTTTCTATATTATTAATGTTTGTCATAATCTCTTTAAAGAAATGTGCAAATATATTATGTATTACTGTCGAATTATGCTGATTGTCGATCTGTTGATGAACGTCATGTTGTAAATTTGATGATTGACATCATTACGTATGTGGTTTATGTGTCTATTGTATGATCTTGCTGATTTCTGAATTTCTTTTGAAGATTTTCAAGATTATTGATAGTCCCATTAGCAGATTCGATTTCAGTTTAAATATTTGCATCGCTCCTGATCAGGATAGGACTTAGGTTAGGATAATATATTTTCTTTTTCTATTAATTATATTGTTAAAAAATCTATTTGAATCAGATGTTTATATTCATGTCACATTCAGATTATTCTATTTCATTTTTTATTAATGTACAAGTGTATATAATGTATCTTTGTTATTGATCAAGTCTGTTAATAGTTATTTAACTTCTATCTTTGTAATATAAATTGATTTAACTTAGTTGATTAATACTGTAATTAATAACATTCATTAACTTGTACAGAGATAGGTGTATATCTGATTAATAATCAGTATCGTTAGCTTTATCTTTTAGACTTTTCTTTAATTATACTTTTAGGCTAACAGATCCTTTAAACCTGTGGGTAAAAACCATCCCAAACAGCTTGGAGCCGGCTTTAAGGATCTCGGTCTGGGTTGTCTTCCCCCATTGCGTGCATAGTCACATATGCCCGTCAACAATGGCGCTAGAAGGAGGGCCAGCTTAAACACATGGCTGATGAAAACAATCATGTTAACAAAATTAATCAGCCTATCACTTCTCAAATACAATCATCATTGCAGCCACGCACTCTCCGGTCATCACAATCGGGTGAAGCCCCACTAAACGAATCTGTTTGAAACCTTATCTCTCAGTTCAACTCCCCCGGTATTCATCTACCTGAAGAAATTGACTAGTACGAGCAAGCCATAAATGAATCTCGTAGGATCCTAACAAGGGCATATTCGAATCTCACTAGGTGCCAACCCACTGAACTGCCTCTCCCGCAGATCACATGTCCCCGCACTCATCGTCCTGAACCTGCTTCGGAAGAACAGGAGCAACCTTTAGGTTCCCTCCCTGATCTTCGAATACAACAGCCTTTGATAGGCGCCAATCAGCCTTCATCTTCTTTAGGACCACCTACTTCAGGAGGGTCTGGTCGACCACCATCACCACCTCATTCACCTCCTCGCATTCTTCAAACACCACCTTCACTACCTCCCACACCAAGGAACATGGCAGGTGTAAACCCCCCAAACCCTAATGCTAATATGCCATGGTTAGCTCAGGATGCAGTGGTTGTCCTAGGTGATCAACACCCTTTACCTAAGCATCCTGAGAAGTTATTACCCAAGTTCAACCTTGAGTTGAAAGGCCAGTGGAAGATCATGTGAAGAAGTTTATATTAGCATTTCGGCTCTTGGATGTTGAACATGAAGATGTAGTCTGTCGACTTTTCCCTTATACATTTGAGGGTAAAGCTTCGACATGGTATTTTTCACTTACGGCTGGTTCTATAACCAGTTGGAACGAACTCGACCTTGCTTTCATGAACAATTTTGGAGACAACAAGACTCCAGCTGCCTTGGTATTAGAATTGTCTAGAATTCACATGGAAACCAAGGAAAAGGTCAAAGATTTTAACCAGCGATTCCTAACTTTAAGAAACAGGATTCCTGCTGCTTCAAGGCCAGCTAAGGATGTCACTATTGAATTTTACACTTCAGCCTTTCCTGTGTCAATGGCCATGTTTGTCAGACAAAAATCCAAACTTACCCTTGCTGAAAACTTTGAAGAAGCAATTAAGGTTGAGAAAGATATGTCTGCCATAAAGGCAAATCCTAGAGTAGACACAGATGCTGCATCTTCTTCTTGTAAGAAGACTGATACTCCTACCAAGAACACAAACCCTGAGAAAAAAGGTCAGGATTCATTAGACCTAGATAGCCTCCAAAGAGTTATTAAAAAACTGTCTAATGAAATCATTGATTTAAAGAAAGGTGCTTCTGAAAACACTCCTACTAAAGAACCACCTAGACAGCCTTTCAGAAGGCCATTCCCGAATACAGCTCCTAGACAGACCCCACCCTCTGAAGCTAATAGTGTTGATGAAATTAATAGTTTCCTCAAGTTATTAGTTTCAAGCCTAGAAACATCAGCTGAAAACGAAACTCAATCTTCAGGAAAGAGTTCTGAAGGTACCCAAGACAAAGATAATGACACAAAAGATAAACCTCCTCAATTTATCAGCCACTTCTGGGATATTACAGAACTGACTGATGATGAAGATGTAGGTGTTGTCAATGTAAATGAGCATCAGTATAACACTAGAAGCAAGAAAGATAAGCCCTCAGGGGAACCTTCTACAACTGCTACAGATAATAGTTCAGCTGTTCAAACAAAAACCCAACCTGTAAATAGTAAATCTACACCCTCTCTCGATTTAGAATACGATCTGATTGAAGATTTAAAGAAAATCAGAGACAACATCTCTATCTATGAACTCCTTAAGTTACCGGTGATTAGAGATAAAATGATGCAAGGGGTATCTCCAAGTAAAAGTGGAAAAACTCCTTCAAGTCAAAACAGCCTTGCTAACACTAAAGATAACCCAACAAAATCTTCAGTCAATGCATCATCCATAGGCAAGAAATCTGATTCCTCAACTCTGTCTTTTTTACTTACGTTTGAAATATGCAATCGTAAAGTGCACAACTGTATGATAGACTCAGGGGCCTCCAAGAATGTTATGCCATACTCTGTATGTCAAAAACTTAATGTTGTCCCTGTGCCTTGTGATACAATTATTGTCCAGCTTGATCATTCAAACGTGAAAGTAATAGGTAAGTTGAAAGAGGTGTTGATTAGGTTAGCTTCGAATCCTCAAGTCCATTTTATCATTGACATAATTGTGGCGGATATCCCAGAAGCATATGGTCTATTTCTCAGCAGAGATTGGTCTGAGAAACTGAAGGGATATTTTGCTACTGATTGGTCACACTTATGGATATCTCATAATGGTCGCCCGAACAAGATCGTAATTGATCGGGAACGCTATATGAAGCATACCGTCACCGAATTGGATGACTCGAATGAACCGGTATTATTCACCGATACCATAATGGGCAACTATAAGGAAGACTCTTTCTTTGGGGACCTTGAAGCTGAAACTTCATCAATAACAGGTGTAGAACAATAGTGTGAAATTTGCCATTTTTCGCAAGTTCCAGATGAAATTCCAGTCCCAAATGCGGTACACTTAGATCTGAACAATGGTCTTTTCTCTTTATATTTCGATGGATCTAAGTCAAAAGAAGGGGCTGGTGCAAATTTCTTGCTGATAGACCCCTATGGGAAAAGGTATTTCATAGCTTGCAGGTTAGAATTTGAATGCACCAACAACGTGGCTGAATACGAAGCTCTGATTCAAGGGTTCAAAAAAGCAATTGACCTGGGAGCCAAAGCTTTGGTAGTGTTAGGAGACTTTGAGATAATTGTTAGACAGGTACCTAACACTATACATTGCATTGCTAGACATCTGAGAAATTATCAGGCAGAGGTATGGAATTTACTATTAGCATTTGAAGCCTTTAACATAAGTTCTATCCCTCGTTATTTTAATCAGGAAGCTGATCTTTTAGCTAATGTTGCTTCAAGGTTAATTCCATCTGAAGGAATGCTTACTGATTCTTTCTTGGTTGAATTTCTTTTTAGACCTTCTATACCTGACAACATAGAAAATTGGAGAGTCTTCGACAACGAGGAGCAGTTGATCGATTTTCTGACTTTGAAGGATACTTTTAAAGATGTGGTCATTGACGAAATGACTCGCGATGAGGATCTATATAATTTTGCGGTAATTCATAAGCCTTGTTCAATTACGGAATCTCTCAATTAGGAAAAAACAGCCTTCATAAAACTCTTTAATGAGTTTAAAGACATTTTTGCATGGACGTATGAGGATCTTAAGACATTCGACCCCAATATAATGCAACATGTCATTCCTATGAAACCAGAGGCTAAGCCTTTTCAACAGAAATTGAGGAAAATGCATCCCAGCCTAGAACGAGTTGTCAAGAAGGCGCTAAATAAACTCCTTGCGGCTAGAATAATTTTCCCGGTACGGCATGCACAATGGGTGGAAAATCTTGTTCCCGTCAGAAAGAAAAATCGAGATATCAGGTTATGCGTCGATTTCCGAAACTTGAATAAGGTTTTAGACAAAGACAATTATCTTATTCCTCCAATGGAGAAAATCTTGCAATAGGTATCTGGATCTGAAATGTTTTCACTTCTAGATGGATTTTCACAGTACAACCAAGTGTTAGTATCCAAAGCTAACCAGTTGAAAACAATGTTTAGGACTCCTTGGGGAACCTATGCCTATAGTAAGATGCCATTTGGTTTAATAAATGCTGGAGCAACATTTCATAGGGCAATGGATATCGCATTCAGAGGTCTGATCGATAAGTTTTTCATTATTTATCTTGATGATATTACTGTCTTTTCAAAAAATAGAACTGATCATTTAACTCATCTCAAGAGAGTTTTTTAGCGTTGCAGGAAGTATGGGATTTCTCTAAATCCTAAGAAATCTATCTTTTCAGTTACAGAAGGTAAGTTACTGGGTTTTGTTGTTTCTAAACAAGGTATCAATATTGACCCAGAACGTACCCGTGCTATATCGTAGATTTCAATGCCTCACTCAAAGAAGTCTATGGAGTCGTTTCTTGGGAAGATAAATTTTGTTTCTAGATTTATTCCTGGGTTCGTGGAAATTGTTAGGCCGCTTCAGAAAATGATCAAGAAAGATGCTGATTTTAAATGGTCTGCTGAAGAGAAACAATCTTTTCATGAAATCTTAAAAGCTATTGCTGAAGCTCCCACCTTAACAAGCCCAGATTTTTCTAAGCCATTTATTTTATACACGTTTGCTTCTGATTCTTCATATGCTGTTGTTCTAACACAGAAAAATCAGGAAAATAACGAAGCTCCCATCACTTTTACAAGTTCTGGTTTGAATGGTGCAGAACTGAATTACCCAAAAGTGGACAAACAAGCGTTCATTGTTTTTAAGTCTGTCAAACATTTCTGGCCCTATTTGCTGAAGTCTCATACCAAGGTCATTGTGCCATATTCCGTAGTTAGAAATATCCCGGTACAAAAGGACTTGGGTGAAAAGCGAGCCCACTGGATTACAGCACTTCAGGAATATGACTTGGAAATCAAGCCTTTAAAGATTGTCAGGGGACAAGGACTCTGTAAGCTAGCAGTTGGATCTTCGAACAGTTCTGAATATGATCTACACTTCTTTGGTGAACCTTATTTGTTCGAAAGGGAAGTTTTTCCGATATCCACTCCTCCTGATTCTTGGTATAATGATATTAAGTTTTTTTTATTGCATGGGAAAGCTCCTAAACATTTAGACCCACGTAATAAAAGGGCTTTGAGATTGAGATTTGCCCCTTATCAGCTGATTGATAATATTTTGTTTAGAAAGAATTTCGAAGGAGTTCTCCTTCGTTGTCTAGAAATAAATGAGGCTAATAATGTGTTATCTCAACTACATGCAAGACCAGTCGGAGGACACTTTGGCGGAGAAACCACTGCACATAAGATACTTAAAGCTGGTTACTACTAGCCTACATTGTTCAAAGATGCATATGCTTTCGCCAGGAAGTGTCAGGAGTGTCAGAGAGCAAGAGGAAGACTGAAGAAGGCAGCGTTACCCCTCCAGTCGGTTATTATCGAAGTCCCATCTCAGCAATGGGGTCTGGATATTGTTGGCCCAATCACACCAGCTTCTTCACAGCAGCATAAATACATTTTGACAGCCATAGATTATTTCACTAGATGGGTTCAATCCATCCCCTTGCGATTAGTTAACTCGAAACAGGTGATATCATTCCTTGATTCTTTTATTATCACCAGATTCGGTGTTCCTGAATATTTGATTTTTGACAATGCAACTTATTTTTCTTCTGTTAAATTAACTGAGTATGCATTGGAAAAAGGTATAAAGTTAAAGTATTCAGCTAATTATTATCCCCAGGGTAACGGGTTAGCTGAATCTTCTAATAAAAATTTAATCAATATTCTGAAACGTACGGTGGTAAATCATGACAGGAATTGGCATAACACCTTATCGAATGCCTTGTGGGCTGACAGAGTGACTCCCAAAGCTGCTATAGGAAACTATCCCTTTTTCCTAGTATACGGTAAGGAAGCTATTTTTCCTCCTCATTTATTTTTACCCTCTTTACAGCTCTCCCAGTCAGTGCAAGAGACACCATGTTCTGCCACGGAGCATCGAATTAACACCTTGCATAAACTGGAGGAAGATAGGGAGTTGGCTAGGAAAAAGTTTGATAAACACCAGCAGATCGTGAAGCATTGGTTTGATCTCAGAAAATCAGTCAGTTGGGATTTGGAAGTAGGTGACCTAGTCTTGAAATGGGACAAGGAGCACGAAGACAAAGGAAAACATACGATGTTCCAATGCCTGTGGTTGGGACCATTTATTATTACAGAAAAACTTGGTCCTAGCACTTTCAGGTTGCAAACATTGGAAGGTGACATTGACAACCTTCTAGTGAATGGTCACCTGATTAAGATATATTTTTGTTGATCCCCCTCAAGGGATTATCCTGTATATACCTTGTGTGGTGTGCCTACTTGGTGGATTTTATTTCGGTTTCTTTTTTATTTGTTTATATTTTCTCATTTTTATTTGTTGTTTTATTTGCTCATTTCTGAGTCTGATCAATTTATCAAACTTCAAACTGATGACTTCTTTCAAGTTCTGTAATTGATCTGTAAACCATGCACAAAGATATTACTGTCCTGAAAACTGTCGCACTATTTTACTTCTTGAACAGAGAATAGTTTTTCATTGCTCTAGATTTTACTAGAAATTCTTGAATCATGTTAATATTAATCAATATTATGAGTCTTTGCAAAGATCTTTCCAAAAGGATTAGGGAAGCATTTGGCAAGGTTATCTTTTAAATATTTTACGCCATCCATTCTCGTAAAGAGAATCAGGTCTGCCTCCCCATCTGCTAAGATAATCTCACTGCAGATTATATATAATTACAGTCTGGCTATGGTTGGGTTGGAATACTTCACAATTAATCTGGAGGACAGAGGGTCTCATAACGATCCAGTCTGCTTAGGACCATAGGTTTGCATTCAGTAACATTGTCGTTTCCAGTCACCAAGCTTGGACAATGGCCCTTGGGAAAACACTGAGGGATAAAAGGTCTCATCAAGAGCCGGTTTATTTATTGTGGTGCAGACTGGTGACTGACATGGTTGCTATCTAGTTACCAAGCCAGTACCATGACCCTCAGAATTATATATGAAAAAAAAAAAGTGATGGTGACAATTCAACCTAACCAGAAATGTATATCTTTAAACTAGCAGATGGGATCCTGGCATTCCTTGGGCTTTGAAGCAACCCTGTCGAGGCTATAGACACCTGCTGGCAGCAGGGCCATGCTTATGGTATTGGGGTTTTATTCTTAAAAGCAAGCCATTGATTGTTCTGCTCCTTTTTGGACTGATTTTTTTTGTTAATAAACTCGATCTTTATCAAATAAATAATTAGAACTGTAAATTTCTGGTAATTTATAGAACTGTGAAATGCTTGGACCTGTTGAAGATGTTAAAATATCGATGTTTGTATAATGACTTATATGAAGGATTTAATTTCTTTGTTTGCATGGTTTCAGGTTAAGAAGCAGAGATAACTGTTCCGGCCAGTCAGTCGCCATTTGTTATGCCCTTGCTCAATAGCTTTAAAAAACATTATTTCATCAAACAAAATCCTATTTTGTTTTGATGAAATGTTCGAATTTCCGAAAGCAAATCTAGTGGATCACCAGCTACTGAAAGAATGAGATTCTGCGAGCTACTGAATCAATGAAATTTAATGTTTTTTAAGCAGCCTTTGCAAACTATAGGTTATTTGAAAAAATCACCATTATCGAGTTATTAGCTTGGATAGATTTACATTAACAATTAAGGGAGGAGTATTAATGATCTTCATGTCCTTTTTCCATAAACATAATCTTCAAACCTTGTCCAAATGTTTATCACTTGATCTTTACCCTCTGATTTTGTTATCATAGTCATTATTTAGGTTGTGAACTTGGATGATTGATTATAGTTTGGTTCGGCATTTTATCATAGGTGTCGTTCAAATATTAAATAATGGGTATGTGTGATCGGTTTATTGAAAATTAGATAAGACCTAGAGTATCAAAAGCTTAATGATTTAGGCAAATGCATCTTATCCTAGGTTTATCATTTGACATCCGAATTATATTTGCTCATGTTATTCATATTTAGGGCTGATTGTTATAATGTGCCCCATGCTATGAGGATTTGATTTTGGGTTTCATGGTTATGACACGTTCTGTCTAGCGCTTGTATTTTAACCTTTGAGTCTTGCATGATCCAAGCACAAATATTAATGTCGACCTTATATAATATGATCTGTATTGTCACCTATATTATCGCATGCGAAGGGTTGAAGTTGACATGATGGTTATGCTACGTGCCCCATGTAATTTATTTGCCACCTTCGAAGGTAATGCTGTTATACCTTAAGGTCTGAGCATCAACGTTCAAAGGTTTTAATCCTTACTATTGTTTCGACTCATGCCATCGCCTCCAAAGTCGATCCACCTGCTGTAAGGTTGATCTTCTATCATTACACTTGTACTCGAATCTGCCCATCACATTCAATGGTTAGTACGTAACCAACGTCATGGCTTCATGATCGGTTAACACCTGTAGTCTGTGCAATGAGTGGTCTTACGTGAATAGCTCGGGGTAAATAATGGCAATATCAGTTTGATTTGGATTTGTTTGCCGTCATTTCTCATTGTAACTGCCTATTTGTGTTATCATTCCCTTCATGCCGAATTTTCAGGATTTTCAGCTGTGTTTGCTCATGGTGAAGTCGTTTTATGAATGTTTAGGGCTCCATTACGTAGGGTTTTTGCTGGGTCTACACCCTGAGTGTTCACTCTCTGGTTCTCTGTCATGGTGTAAGCTCGAGTATCTTGTCTAGGTAATTTTGCGTGCCTATGAACAGTCACTCATGGCGCCGGTGGTGAGAGTCGAGCCTTGTGAGATGAAATTGTTGGATTCGAACCCTGAGCTGTTAGCAAAGGTCGAGGCTGTCGGATGGCTGCCGTTTGTCAGTAAGTTCTCGGATTCGAACCCCGAAGTCACAACGGTGTTCACTGCGTCCTTGGTCGACTTTCAGGCTGTAGTAGGTGACCTCCGTTTCTGAGTGGATGAACGTTCAGTTGCGCTTACAACTGGTCTGCCATTAACAGGAGAAAGGTGGTTTAAATATAAGCCAATGAACATTACTGAATGGAGGCAGTTTCTCAAAAACCCCTGTCAAGAGGTATCATTCCGAGCTGGTGTCTCCCGCAAATACTTTAAAAAGGAATGGCGCCCGGTCTTGGACTTAATACACAGGTACGTGACCTGTGAAGGTCGCCTGTCTTTAGCCTATGTTTACCATCTGTGGTTGATGTCTGTTTTTATTGGGTTCCCTCTAAATTTAACTTATTACCTTCTGCAAAGTCTGTTTAAAATTTCCTCTGCAATTAAAAAGGGCTTGAAGCATGTTAGTCATAGCTTGTTCCATCATGGCTTGGTCCTAATGTTAATTGAGAGGGAACTGTCGAAGTTAAACAGGTCTTGGGATGAGTTCATTGAGTCTAATGGTTTTTACGATTAATTCCACTGTTAGTTTGACTGTCCTGAGGAGTCTATCAGGAATCAAGAGCCTAGTCATGCTTCATTTTCATTGGCACCAGAACCTAATCAAGTTTCGGTCTCGCCTTTACGCCAGCCTTCGTCAAGCAAACCCGTGTCAAACCCTACTAGTCATATGAGCCTCAATGCCTGTAATGAGTCGATTCCTCCTCCTGTGGGTAGCCCCGGTTCCTCTGTGTCTACAAAGCGTATGAAGGAGTCTTTGGGTTTGTCTCCAATAACCCCGAAAAGAAACACTGATACCTGCAAACGAACCAGTAAAAGGCCGAAAACTAAGTTGATGGGTAGGTTTACTAGGAGCATGGCTAAGTGCAATGCTGTCAAATCACCTGTGAATGATGGTATTCGCATCGAGACTATTGTCATAGATGATGAAGAAGATCACCCTGTTTTTCCTGTTTATAACCATAATGTTGGGCCCGAATCTATCTCGAACCCTATCGAGGGTAGTCCTCCCACGTTTGATAAGGATGTTGGACATGATCCTGTTGTTGATCTCCCAGTTAAGGGGAAGCCCGTAGAGACAAACGTATCAGGTTCTTATCAGGTTGAGGATATAATGCACCCCCTGTTTCTTAACTGCTTGTTGGATAAGATTCGCAGCATGGAAGGAAGGGTGACTGAGATGTCGGCTCATCATGATGTTGTGGAGGCCGAGAATTTGAACTTGAAAGAGCAGTTAGATGCAGACAATAAGTCTTTGTTGCGTGTTAAAAAGCATAAGAATAGGCTGATTAGAAGGGTATTAAAGTTGCAGAATGAAAATGTTAAGAATGAAGAGAAGGTACGGGAGCTCAATGCTCAAATTACGCTAATGCAATTTAAGGGAGATTCATAGAATCCATCGAGTGGCATAAACATTCAGGTGTTTAACGCA
The DNA here is from genome assembly GCA_001517045.1 of Pseudotsuga menziesii. Lineage (NCBI taxonomy): Eukaryota > Viridiplantae > Streptophyta > Pinopsida > Pinales > Pinaceae > Pseudotsuga > Pseudotsuga menziesii. The sequence goes on along the minus strand of LPNX011226605.1, from coordinate 59,000 downwards.
CCTATGAATTTATAATGGGTTGAGATGCACTTGTTTTGGATTACAGGTTTGAAGTTTTGATAGATTGATAATCAAGTTTTTACTTACAGGTATTTTGTTTGTGTTAATTTATTTATTATTTAGTTGATTTGATTTTCTCTCTGATTGCATTTTAATTATTATTCTTTTGTACGCAGTGTCGCGGGTAATCTAATGGATCTTCTTTACTGGATTTTGGTAACCTCCTATTGCGTGGAAGATCCCTATATAATTGGGAATAAATCGATTTTACAGGAGCTACTTCCCAGGTGTTGGTACATGATCTATGTTCTGATGTTTTGATTCGTTGTTAAGAATCGAATCTTTCCCCATTTCTTGGTATTTCCGTGTATGTTAAAAATGACATGTTTCACTTGTCATTTTAAGGGAAATCAGTTAAAGGTTTCGATTCTGCTATCTCTAGTTTTTAGAACTGTTTATTTTTGGAGATTTAATGTATTTAAAGGGGAGATAGCATCTGGGATATGGGGGTCGATAGTTTGGGAAAGGAGAAGAAAAGACTATGGTTTGATCTTCTGTAACTCGAGGCAGTTTCCTGTCAGCAGATACAATATTTTAAACTGGTGATAACTTATATATATGTTTACAGGTTTATACTTTGCATATGTGTTTATCGTATCCCTGGTCTTGTTACCGTTTTTCTATATTATTAATGTTTGTCATAATATCTTTAAAGAAATGTGCAAATATATTATGTATGACTGTCGACTTATGCTGATTGTCGATCTGTTGATGAACGTCATGTTGTAAATTTGATGATTGACATCAGTACGTATGTGGTATATGTGTCTATTGTATGATCTTGGTGATTTCTGAATTTCTTTTGAAGATTTTCAAGATTATTGATAGTCCCATTAGCAGATTTGATTTCAGTTTAAATATTTGCATCGTTCCTAATCAGGATAGGACTTAGGTTAGGATAATATATTGTCTTTTTCTGTTAATTATATTGTTAAAAAATCTATTTGAATTAGATGTTTATATTCATGTCACATTCAGATTATTCTATTTAATTTCTGATTAATGTATAGGTGTATATAATGTATCTTTGTTATTGATCAAGTTTGATAATAGTTATTTAACTTCTATCTTTGTAATATAAACTGATTTAACTTAGTTGATTAATATTGTAATTAATAACATTCATTAACTTGTACAGAGATAGGTGTATATCTGATTAATAATCAGTAGCGTTAGCTTTATCTTTTAGACTTTTCTTTAATTAGACTTTCAGTCTAACAGAGCCTTTAAACCTGTCGGGAACAACCATCCCAAACAGCTTGGAGCCTGCTTTAAGGATCCCGATTTGGGTTGTATTCCCCCATTGCGTGCATAGTCACATATGCCCGTCAACAGAACTCAAAACCAGTCCATAAGAATCTGGTATGTCTGCTACTACAACGTCAATGTACTGGCATACCCTTTCATCTTCGGATAAGCAAATCACAACATCCTCCATTTCTCCTATCACTTTTATAGTTCTCCTATGTAATTGAAGAACTTTCCAAGTAGATGGTTTAGGTTGTCCATTGATTTTCTTGCAGACTGAAAGTGGCATAACATTGACTGATGCTCCTGAGTCCACTAAACAGTTGTGCACATTATAGTTGAAAATCTCAAAAGTTAGGAGAAATGCTAGGGTTTTATACTTAGACTTCCCTCCCACACTTGCCTCACCAATTTCTTCTTCAAGTTGCTTGTCAGTGGGAGGCTCTTCTTCTGGTACCTCAAGTGCTTTTAAAAGTTTCTCTTTTTGCTGAGGTAAATTACACATTTCAAACAATGAGATATTTTCTTTAGATTTTTTAATGTCTTCCACAATATCATACCCCATATTAGGTTCTTTGAGATTCTCCTTGACATTATCAATCTTATCTTCAACAGGATTAAGAGGTGTATTAATTTTATTTTGATCTTGACTTGAAATGGTAAATCCAAGTATTTTAATAGTTGTAGTGTTCTTTTGTATCTTCTTTATGTTTTCTTGAAGTTTCTTAATCTTAGGAAGTATTGACTTATATTTTTTTGACAAACTCTGACTTCTTGTTGTCACATTGGTTTCTGGTGTTTCCTCCTGTTTCAAAAAATCTTCTTCTTATATATCAAACATAGAGACACAGTCCCATAAAAATAGAGTATCTTCCTCTTGTTTTTCTATAGATTGATTATCCTTTTCTTCCTCCTTACCAGTTTCTATCAGTTTGGAATCTAATAATTGATTCATTACTAACTTCATAGAATTAATCCATTGTAGGCATTTCTTCTCAGAATGAGGTTGTTGATGAAAGGTATAAAAATTATCCATGCCTACATCAGTTAAATTCATTGATGCAGGACTGTGTGGAGGAGGTTTAGGTTGAATGTTGTCTTCCCTTTTTTTATAATAAGGCTTATATGATTTGTGAGCCTCTTTTTCCTTCTCTAAATCTATCACTCTGTTGGATAAATTTTGCATCATCTTCACCATCCCTTCGAAATCCTGTGACTGCTCATCCTTAGGCTTAGTCAGTAATAAAGGTTTCTTACTTCCAAAAGTCTTTTCTTTTGACTACATAGGGTATTTTTCTATACTCTCCATCTCATCCTCCACCTTCTCATCTTCTTCATAGGTTTTTTCTAATGTAGGTCTCACTAATCTCTTGGAACATGGCTAGATCAGGCCCATGGGCTGAGGTATAGTATTCTATTAGAGAATTTTTAGATGGCTTATCAGCTGCACTGAAATTGTCTAGTTAACAAACAAATCTTTGAGTGAAATTATGGACTCTTTCTTTCCTTTCTTTCTATAGAGCACATAACCCTTTCATTAAAGCTACACGAGTTTTCTAAACTGCATATTTACTTCTAAACAGTCTCTCAAATGTGTTCCAATCTGTGATTGAATTTGTAGGAAGTGAAAAATACTATGAGGTTGCTTTTCCTTTCAAGGTGTGGGGAAAGAATATACACACCACATCTTCATGCTCTCCATCTTGTAGTCCTTCTATAGCCAAGTAAAAGATATGTAAATGATCATCTACCAAAATTCCTTCACTTGGTTCAAACTTAGGTAACATCTTGTCAAAATCTTGAGGCAAATCATGCAAGGGAGGTGCCAAATTTAAAGGTGACCTAGCCCTCCAAGTAGGCTGTGGAGGTGGTTGGTTTGCATTTACATTAGCCATGATTCTGAGTGGAGAATGAGGTTGTGACTAAATAGGGGTCTGGAAAGGTGAACAGTAAGGTGAACCTGGATCCTATTGATTCAAAGGTTGGTCAACTTCTTTTGAGGCTGCTTCTACTAGTTCTTCAAGATCTTCTAGCAACACTGCGTCTTATAATTGAGGGCGATCTTTCTTCTGATCCTCTCTTCTAGGTAGGATATAAATGATAGGTAATCCTCCAATATTTTTTGCATATGCCCTAGTATTTCTTCTTAAATCATCAACTACTTCGTTATCAACAGGATACAGATACCCTTTCTCTTTGTCTTCAGGAATGGGATTGTGAAGCAAACTACTATCAGAATTGTCATCGGTGGAGTGATTTTGAGGAAGCGGGCTTCCTTGGCCATCCATGCACTGGTGGACATCCTTCTAGGGCCAAAAACTATTGATGCCCATAAAATTGCAGGTAACAATAGTTAGGGATTCCCCCCAATAAACGTTCCCAACGAGCTCATTATTGTTTGGTATGGGGAATCCATCTGGTTTACGGTCTGCCTACCATGGGTCAAGTAGCAAATTAAAATGTTTTACCGGTTATGTCCCAGTGCACCATGTATATTTTTAGTTTTTATATTTAATGTATGATGTGCAAGTGCCTAACTAAAAAATGTAGATGATAGAGATAACGAGGAGGGTCACAATGTGATGTGCAAGTTATTACCTCTCATCTTACCTCTCTCGCATCTAAATAACAAACATCAAGAAACTAACTAAGACTTATTAACCTATCCATAGGGAGAAAAACTATTACTAATGGTGATTAATGTATTTCAGTGCAAGCATTAGGAAAAATCACAGATAGCTGTTAAATGTTTTAGAACACATGAACATCAATGGAAATATAAACAACGAGATAGCTTCTTGTTAATTACAATCTTTATTAGTTAAACTGGCAATTTCATAGAATAAACCAGAGTACATTCATAACATGAAAAGAAATTCAACGAGTTAGTACGACCTCACAGTTAATGGAAATAAACTAAAAACGAAATAGTTCACATTCAACTGGTCCATAGAAAAACATTTGAAACATTCCACAAAACTTTCTCCAGCAAAAACATGTAAATCTTTATTATAAAAGGAAATAGTTCTTCTTACAATACAATCTCCTATATTTATACAACAACAAAACCCTTGGGCTGCCCCTCAATGACTTTTGAACTTCCCCAACCTTTCATTTCCAAAATTTTGTCTCGTAGCATGTGTACATAATTAATACAATATATTACATTTCAAATCAAAAAAATTTAAAACACTTTTTGAATGGGGGCCATCTTGGTCGTTGATGAACTTATTCCATGCATGGGCCTCTGTTGCTATTCCTTCAAATAAAAAAGGCTCAAGAAATCGGATGTTAATCTCATATTTAGCATCCTGGTTCTTTACCCCTTCTATCCTTGCAAGACTCAAGTGAAGCTGATCTTCTAGTGCATGTATACTTACAGTTACATGTGCCACTGTATTCTTTAAAATTCGTTCATCTAGGTCCTCTACCTGTTGGATCTCTTGTTCGTCTTCCTGATATCTGTTCTATACATGTTCTATAAACAATTCATGTTCTGGTATCATGTCCAATCTTTTCTTTGCAGAAATATGGCATCTATTGTATGTAGCAAGCACTCTCCTGCAGTATTTGGCACATGCTCCCTTTGTTTTCTTCACATTTTTCTTGAATTCTTCCGCCACATTAATTTTGAATTCCAATAAATCATACTCCTATTTTAAACTCTGCTAATCCTTAACTGGTAAATCCACAGGAGATTCCTTATTTGTTTTTGTCCATACCATTCTTCCCATTAAAATCTCTAAAATATCTTGAGATCTTTCCAAAAAATATGAAGTAGTGTCCAAAATTTCTTCTAATCTGGTCTGTATTTGTAAAATTTTATACCTTTCTTCCTCAATGCATACTTGTAATTGGTGGATCTTCCTTCTTTGAGTTAGAACATGTTCTTTGAAAGGCTGGAAGTTTGTCTTTTGTTCCATAGCATCTTTTAGTGATGTTGTCAATGAAGTATTTTGTTCTTCTAAGGTTGCCACCTGCATTTGATATTGCTTCTCTGATTCCTCTGTGGTTGTCTTCTCTGTTTCTAACTCAGCAACTTTTCTTTGCAACCAGTCCTTCTCTACACTTAGATTTTCATAAGATACATGAACATCATCTTTCTCAGTTTTCAACATTTGATGCTCTAGCTGTAGCTTTTGTAATTTAGATAAGCTATCTTGAGCATTCTTTTCCATTTTCTCTGCAGAAATATCTAAAGCCTCCTTATTTGCTTGGAGAGTCTAGAATTATGTTCTTGAAGTCTTTACTTGATTCACCATGTCTTCATATTCATTTTTAGCTTCTGATCCTCATCCCTCTCCTTCTTCAACATTTCTTTTAATTATGATGCATTCTTTCTTAACTGCTCGAGATCCGTCATAAGCCTGTCTACGTTATCTTCAGTTGCTTGGGTTAATGCCACCCCATCTCTTTCTATCAATCTTGGGTCTGTATTTGTTCCATGCACCAAGGTTTTATCTGTTATTATCTTTCCCGACTGTCCTCCAGTTTCAACCTTTTTCTCAGTTCTTTTTACAATCCTTTTCTTATACTTATCATAGAAAATAGTACTGAAGTTGGGAACCTCCTCCCCTTCAATAGGCATGAAAGGGTTAAAATTTATTTCAAAAAATGAAGCTTGTCCTAGTGTACTACCAGAAGATGTAGCAGGCTCCGGGAGATCAGGATTTGATTTTCCATGTCCTTGATCTATGTGATCTTGTACTCCCTATGTATCTACCTGCTCAGTAGTCTCTTGGTCCTTTTGAGATCTTGTTAATCTCAAACTTTCACTTTCATCCTGCTTTTTCTTGATTTATGCTTCTTCATTTCTCTTTCTCTCCTCCTCTTCCTTCCTTGTTGCTTCCTCTACAGCTCGCTTTCTTTCTTCTTCTTCATTCTTCAGCCAACTCTCTGCTTCGTGTGCTAGCCTTCTAACATATTCTTCTCTCTTTTTGGCCTCTTCCTCTTCTAATGTCTTAGTCTTCTCTGAAGTTTTCCCCTTCCAACCCATAGTAGTTATTTTCTATTTAAACCTCATTTTAAGGGTAGTTATGTTTTTTTCACTTATGGATGTTGCCTCGTCCTTATCCCAAAAATCAGTATATTCAAAATTAAGTCCCGCTTCCCTGCAATAATCTGCTACTTTATTTCGGGAGTCATTCCTGTGAAAATTCATTTCACCAAAATGGAAATTCTCCAGCTCCTGAACAAATGCTGCAGCCTATTTTACTCTTGAAAACTTGTAGCTACCAAGCAAAAAAGGCACTGCAAGATATGCTGCCTTTTTATGTTCAAAGAAGAAATTTCCCACATCATCAATATACACCTGCCTAACTGCCTCTTTGTGTAGTACATAGTCAGTGGCATACTTAGGGAGTAGGGAAGGGGCTCTGGAACCACAATACATTCTTATATACAACCCTTGGTCAAATAATAATATTCGTACTCCTCGATGACTTTGAATGCTTCTTCATACATGCAGTTGCATTCAGTCAAGAAAATTAGCGTATACAAGGGCACGATAAAGTGTTTGTATATTTCCCTATAATAGCTATACTATTTATGGGCTCATAACAATATATATGTTGTGTACAATGGGTTCCTATCCCTCTCCCAATTACATCTCAAAGATGGAAAAGACTGAGTACACAGTATACAGTCAATCTGGATAGAGCTCATATATAACTTTGATTTCTTTCGTGATACCCCTCCTAAGGACGCAGATATGCATGCTGAGAGGCTATTTGACACAATGTTTAACCAATTAAAAATGGTTCCTTGAGTAGTGTAACACCCCGGATTTGACCCCATTGCATTAAATGTACATGATGTATCTATTGTAATGAATCGTGGTGTGGAGCTAAAGGAAAAATCCCCACCATCGATTTAGTTGTCTTATGTTTCGACGAACAGATTCATTATCGATCGTCTATCATGGTATATGACACATGTTAAGTCTTGTCATCATTTAAATGTGCATTTTAATTAAATCAACCCAACTAGCTATGTTCACTGCAACCATATTGAAAAGGGCATGATATTCCAAGGGATAAGGAGGGGGGATGTTAAACCTTGAGCCATGGGGGAAAAGCCATATATCACCACTCTTTTTTATTTTCTCATCTTCCCTAATCTTATCCAACTACCTCATTAAAAGTTCTATTGTTCGTTGGCCAGTTATTGCTGGGGAGTGGAGTGTGGCGAGACTGTTAGTCCTTTCCCACACACACACTCCACCAACAGGTTGACCCTCACGATGGCAAGAAAAACCACTACCCCATCACTCCATGCGGACTCTCCATTATTCCATTCGGTCCAGAACAGCATGGAACATCCTCCCACTCTCCCAAGCTTGTTGATCTCACGCAGAGTTGTTATGTTTCCTCATGCACCATTTGGCCTTCTCTATCGGTGGTTCCTCATGTAGAGACGAAGGGGGTGCTGGTTTGGCCACTAGCATTTAGGGCTATGGAATGTGTATTTTCCCTACGGTCTGTGGTCAGTGTGTATTTCCTTTGTTGGGCACGGGTTTAGGGTCTGTTTACTTCCTCCATTGCCGACTGTGTAAGTTTCGGTGGTTTCATTGTGAGATCGACTGTTGTTCTTCCCCTGATCGGTGGTAGCTATGAGTACCTATGCCGTGTTGGATATGTTTTCCATCATGCTTACGAGCTGCTATAGGTTACCATCGAGTTGTTTTGGCCACGATGGGGCCAATAACGACTCAAGGATTTGTTTTCCCCTATCAAGCTATAATTGCTAGTTTTTGCTGTGTGCATGCAATGGTTGGTCTTTGGACTATATTGGGGTGGTGATGAGGGACTGAATTGCTTGAAAAACCTGGTGGGTATGGGAGACACACAGACAAAGCTAGAGGGCTATCTTTCTTCTCCAAAAACCCCTGAATAGCATTGGAAGGTAGGTCAGGGCCTGAGGGACTGTGTAGCAGAGAAAGGATTGATTTCCTTGTGTTGGGTGTGTGTGGGTGTCCTAGAAGTTAGGCTAGTTTTGGCGTAGGTGTCCTTATCTATTCAATGATATCACCATCTTAGCATTTATCCTTTCCTATCTCTTTGATGGCCTGATAAACCCAACTGTGTTGGCTTGGCTGATCTGTTCTTTTCCTGGTAAACCCAATTGTGTTGGCTTGGCTGAATTTTGTACACTCGAATGTTTTGTTATCCTTGGCTATGTGTAAGCCTACTAGTTCCTTATTCCTTGGGGAATCATGCCCAGCTGAGGGTTGGCAGCATTTTTGACAGATTAAGGAACACGCCGGCCTATGGTTGGGTGGAACATTGCAGCGGCGTAGCTGGTTGTAGGACAGTTCTTATAAGATAAGTATTCTTGAGTAATCTATTTTGCAATCATATTTACTGTTAATGAATTATGATGATTGACATGTTGAATGTTGAACTGTATGTTTTTCTTCCATTGTGTATATGAATGATTATGGATCTTAGTATGTAATATGTTTAAGAATTCAGGTTTTTATATGTATGTACATGTTCATGGGGCTAGCTGCCCAAATGTTTGGTGTATGGTAGCATCCTCTTCACCGGTCAGAGGGTCGGGGACGTTACAGTGTGGTATCAAAGCAGATGTTGCAGCATGGGCCTGAATGGACTATGAAGATGCAGTGAAAGAGCCATCATTGTAGCATTGAGCCTTAGAGGGCCATGAGAAACCAGTTAGTAGAGGCAAGTTTCCCCCTGGCCAGAAGAAAATGAATGACAGCAAAACTTCAAAGAAAATTTTTTCTAAGTCTTAGGCCGTTTGCTCATCGGAGGACTAAGAGAGAAGGCCCTATGATACAGTGGAACATATAGGCTCAAGATCACCCAACACAGATCGTCAGCGATCAGTAAAGGATAGATGAAGAGATCACTGAAATGCCAGCAGAGAAAAGATCAAGGAGAGAAAAAAATTTGAAATTTTTTTCTAAGTCAGACCATCGGTGATCGACGAAAGTTAGTTGATTGCATTGTCGATGATTAGACTATGGGAGCACCGAAACGATCGTCAAAATGTCGGTGAAATTTAGTGAACGGATCGATGAAAACAAGTTGATAGGTTTTCCAAAATGTCACCGCCATCGAAGAAAGTTAGACGATGAAGCCGCCGATTACATGTCAGCGTAGGAAATATAAATTCGATGAAGATTAGTTAGATAGATCAGCAAAATTTAGAGGATGAATCAACCAATGCAGTAGCAAGAAAATTTCAAAATTTTTTCGAAGTGTTGAACCCATGAGATATCGGCAGAAGTTAGTTGATGAGACCACCGATGGTTGTGATCGAAAAAGTTTATTTGTTCGTGCGTCCATCATTGTGGCTATTTAGTGGACTATCCTTTTGACGTATAGAGGCTTCAACTATCGATGCCACAGTGATTAGTTCTTTCGACAGTCGATCGAAAAATTATAAAGGATCAAACTACTGATCAGAAAAAGTGAAAGGTTGGTGAGCTTGCCATTGCGGCTGCCATGGGGACTAGCACTCCGATGATTACAAGGTTAAACCGTCGATGCTCTGATCCCCAACGCAGCAGAAGTGTTTCACCTTACATCATCAATGCGTAGTGGATAGAATTCTTGATAGTGGATGGAGTATTAGGGTCTGCGGAACCCACAATGGGATTAGTTCCCACCGTTGCAGCCGCCTAAGAGACTACACATCTGATGAATAATGTTTCTGATCGCCGACACATCAGAGGTAAATTGTTGTTTGGATCACCACAATGTCGAAGAATGTTAGTGGTTTGGGTCACCGACATAGTGGACCCGTTGAGCTTTGGACCACCAATGCTGCAGTAGTTAAGTGTTTTGACCGCTGACACGGTAATGGCCCATGGAAAACACAAAGAGTTCATTGGTCGCCATTGCTGATGTGTAGAGGACTAGCCACCCAATGTATAGTGGATTCGTTTGCCGATATACTAAAGATCCTATTACAGTCTTGGGAAGTGCCGTTACAATTCAGAGGATCATATAATTATGGACCCGACATGCCGAAGAGAAATAGATGAATAAACCGCCAATGAGCAGTGGAGGAAATTAGTTGTTCCAATTTCTAGAACATCGGAATGTTGGTTGGGATGAGACCTTTTCTATACAAGGAAATTTAGGATTTTTGTTTTTCTAGTAGATTTTTTCAAGCAGTTTTTCAACTATTTTTCGGTGGGTTTTAGCATATTGCAAGGCTGAAAAGGAGAAATATTTTGTGTGTTTAAACAAAATGGTTATTTTATGATTTTCCAGGACAAGGTAAGTAGTTCTATTTTTATTAAGGTATGTATCTAATAGTTTTCTATCTAACACATTTGTATAATCATAGTCACCTTCAAGTGCAATATTATAGAAATTGTAGTTGGTAGGTAAGTGGTGATTTAGTTATGAGAACCCATGATGGATATGATGCTCGATATTCTTACAAGCATGCGAGGGATTCCATGGGAGAAAATGTCCATAATGGAAATGATGACATAGAGTCTAATGGAAGGATATTCCAAGAGACACCATCAGATGTTGCAGCCACCATGAGAAGCTTAATTAAATCCCAAGAAGAGTAGCATCAGTTGAATGATGACATGTTGTAGAGTTTGAAAGATTTGCAGAGGAAGATAGACGCTGGATGAGGTACAGCATGACCAGAAGGAAGTAAGAGCAGTACTAGGAGAAGGAGAAGGACTTCTAGTGGATCATCTGACTCTGAAGAATTCAACGGGGATACAAGTTCATCTTCTCATAAAAGGAAAATAAGGAGACACCATAGGGATCACTCTCAAGATGAATTTAAGAAGGCTAAACCTCCTACATTTGATGGTGAGGTAAATACTGGACAAGAGGCTGAAGCTTGGCTTCTTGGGATAAAGAAGTACTTTCAAGCGCAGGATTATTTAGGAAACATGAAGGCAAGAGTTACCATATTCAATCTGAATGGAAGAGCATCCATCTGGTGGGAAAACTTCAAGGAAGTAAAGAAGATCAATAAAAGGATATTGAAGTGGAAACAGTTCAAGAAGTATTTCAAGAAAAAATACCTCTCTGGTAGGTGTTATGACGATAAGATCAAAGAATTCCATGAGCTGAGATTGGGATAGCAAACCATGGAAGAGTATGCAAATAATTTTTTGGAATTGTTGAGGTATGTCTGGTACATCAAAGATGAAAAAGTGGAGGTCCACCGGTTTTTGAGCGGATTTCCTCAGTCTTTCAAAAGATAGAATTGAGTTTTATGAACCGAGAACTCTTGAAGAAGCATTAAAGAAGGCTAAGTATTGATATGAGCAAAGCAAGGGTAAACCTGATTACCATAAAGCATGGAAGGACAAGAAGAATGAGAAGTTTGACCAAAGGAAGAAAGGTTTCAAACCTTCTAGATTCAGCAATTAGTAGAAGAAGCCATCCCAAGCTATGAGTAATCGAGTTGGAGTAATAGGTGGAAATCCTAAAGATCCACAACAGAATAAAGGACCACTCAAATGTTGGAAATGTGAAGGACCCCACTTGCTCAGATATTGTCCACTTGAGAATGAGAATGCTAGACTAGCTTACAACATTCAAGAAGCAGAAATGGTGGGTCAAGTAGCAAGGGTAGTCCCTAGAATTTATGCAGCACTGGAAGACTTCCAGGAAGATCACCAGTCAACTGTGGTTGAAGTTCCAGGTAATATTGTTGAACAATCTATTTCTATTTTGATTGACCCTGGTTCTACTCATAGTTACGTTACTCCAAGAGTAGTGGAGATTTGTGCTTTTAAGAAAGTAAAGCATAGAAAATATTGGTTAGTTCAGCTAGCCACTAGGACTAAGAGAAAGGTCAGTGAAGTGGTAGAGAAATGTCCATTGGTCATGAATGGATTAATCACTTGTGTAGACCTAAATGTTCTACTGCTTGGTTCCTATGATGTTCTCATTGGAAATAATTGGTTAGAAGCTCACATAGTGAAGCTTGACTGTTACAACAAGACTTTTGAATGCATGGATGAAGAAGGAAACCCAGTATTTGTGAAAGATATTCCAAAGGTAATTTCAGTAAGGTAGGTTTCAGCAAGGCGGTTGAAGAAGTTCTGTAGGAAAGGTTTCTAGTTGTATGCAGGTCATATTTTGGAACCAACAGGAGATGAAACTCCTAGGTTGGAGGACTATCAGGTGTTATAGGAATTCAAGGATGTGTTTCCTGATGAGATCCCAGGACTTCCTCCAAAGAGGGACATTGATTTCACAATTCAAATTGTGCCAGGAGTAGCACCAGTGTCCAAGACACCCTACAGGATGAGTACACCGGAGATGCTAGAATTGAAGATGCAACTACAAGAGTTGCTGGAAAAGAAGTATATCCAACCAAGTGTGTCTCCTTGGGGAGCACCAGTTCTATTTGTAAAGAAGAAAGATGATATACTCAGGTTATGTAATGATTACAGACAGTTAAACAAGGTTACTGTGAAGAATAAATATCCTTTGCCTAGGATTGATGACCTTTTTGATCAAATGAGAGGAACAAAGGTATTTTCCAAGATTTGCTTGAGGTCTGCTGACCATCAGGTGAGAATCAAGGATGAATACATTCATAAGATAGCCTTCAAAACAAGGTATGGACATTATGAGTTTGTGGTGGTACCATTTTGCCTCACAAATGCACTAGCTACATTTATCTGCCTCATGAATAGTGTCTTCAGCAGGTATTTGGACAAGTTTGTTCTTGTTTTCCTTGATGAGATTCTTGTTTATTCTAAGAATGAGAAAGAGCATGAAGAGCATTTGAGATTGACATTGCAATTTCTTAAGGAGCATCAACTGTATGCAAAACTGAGCAAGTGTGACTTCTATAGATATATAATTGAGTATTTGGGTCACATTATCTCAGAGGAGGGTATATCTATGGACCCTGAAAATATTGAAGCCATTATGAATTGGCCTACTCCAAGAAATTTGACAGATGTAAGATCTTGTATGGGACTTGTAGGATACTATAGGAGATTCATTGAGGGATTTTCCAAAGTTGTACATGCCATCACTTCTTTGCAAAAGAAGGGGATAAAGTTTGAATGGACATCGAGGTGTGAAGAAAGCTTCAAGCAGTTGAAGAAACTTCTCACCAATACATCAGTAATTAAGGTTGTAGACCCAGAGAAAGATTTTGTGGTATGTACAGATGCATGCGGACAAGGGCTTGGAGGAGTCCTTATGCAAGACAACCATGTAATATGTTATGAGTCGAGAAACCTGAAAGAGCATGAGAAGAACTATTCTACTCATGATCTAGAGCTTCCAGCCATAGTACATACTCTCAAGATGTGGAGGAATTACTTGATGGGTAGAATATTTGAACTCAGAACGAACCATTGTGGACTAAAGTATTTGTTTGATCACCCTACTCTGAATGCTAGACAAGCAAGATGGCTGGAGTTTTTATGTGAGTTTGATTTTGAAATCAAGCACGTAAAGGGAAAAGAAAATAAGGTAGCTGATGCGCTCAGTAGAAAGGTGTAGGAAATGCATGTGGAATCTCTTAGTATTTTCCAATCATATTTGAGGCAGCAGATTGTTAATCAAACTGCTGTAGTTAAATTGTATGAGCCCGTAAAAGAAAAATTGCAGCAGCAAAGTCTTGAGAAGAGGTATGAGGGATATAAATTGGAAGAAGATGGGATTCTTACTTATAAAGGCAGAATTTATATTCCCAATGTAGCAAATTTGAGGAGAGTTGTTATGGATGAAATCCATCAAGCTCCATATTCTGGTCACCCAGGATACTAGAAGACAATTGCTACAGCTAGAAAGTAATATTTTGGCCAGGATGAAAAGAGACATTGCTGAATACATTTCAAGGTGCATGAAATGCCAACAGGTAAAGGTTGAGCATCAACACCCAGTAGGTTTGTTGCAACCTTTCCCAGTTCCAAAATGGAAATGGGAAGTTATATCCATGGATTTTATTATAGGATTGCCGATGATTTGGAGACAACATGATTCCAACATGGTTGTGGTAGACAAGTTGACTATGGAAGCACATTTTACACCAGTTAAGTATACGCATAAGACCGATGACATTGCAAAGATATTCATGAAGGATATTTTCAAATTGCATGAATTTCCAAAGGAAATAGTCTCTGGCCAAGATGTCAAGTTCACTTCCAATTTTTGGAAGGGGTTGTTTGCAGATCTAGGTACAAAGCTAAACTTTAGCATTGCATACCATCCTCAGGCAGATGGGAAGACAAAGAGAGTTAATCAGGTGCTTGAAGACATGCTTTGCATGTATGTAATGGACAAACCAACCAAGTGGGAATATTACTTACACTTGGTAGAGTTTTCTTATAACAATGGACAGCAAGCATCCATGGGGATGAGTCTATATGAAGCTTTGTATGAAACAAGGTGTAGGACACCAGTGACTTGGGATAATCTAGTGAACAAGGTTGTGCTTGGACAATAATTGCTAAAGGAAATGGGGAAAGAGGTTGTAAAGATCAGGCAAAATCTCAAAGCAGCATAGGACAGATAGAAAAGCTATGCAGATAAGCATAGGGTGAACAGGGAGTTTAGTGTTGGGGATCATGTTTACCTCAGAGTGAGGGCAAAGAAGAGTTCCTTGAGGCTTGCAAGTTGTCCTAATCCATCACCAAGATATTGTGGGCCATTTGAAGTGCTTGAAAGAATAGGAACAATTGCATATAGATTTGCATTGCCCACTAATACTAGAGCTCATAATGTTTTTCATGTTTCCTTGCTTAAGAAATATGTACATGATCCTAACCATGTGATAAATTGGGATGTGATTTAGGTGGAACTCGAGGTAGAGTTCCAAATCAAGCCAATGCGCATCCTCGTTAGGAAGGTCACAATGCTCTGGAACTGGGCCATAGGTCAGGCAAAGGTGCAATGGGAGCACTACGGACCTAAAGAGGCTATGTGGGAGCTGGAGGATGCCATGCGATTGGCACATCCATTTTTGTTCAATATTGCGAAACACTGAGGCAATACCAGTGTAGCATTTTGTTCAAATTTTGTAAAGCATTGAGGACAGTGCTATTGAAGGGGGAGGGGAATGTAACACCTCCATTTTGACCCTGTTGCATTAAATGTACATGATGTATATATTGTAATGAATCGTGGTGTGGAGCTAAAGGAAAAAGCCCCACCATTTATTTAGTTGTGTTATGTTTCGGTGAATAGAATCGTTGACGATGGTCTATCATGGTATACGACACATATTAATTTTTGTCATCCTGTTGCTAAGGCCTGGAAATTCGCAGGTGGCAACAACAAGGTATTCTCCCTAGTCAACATTCCCAATTAGCTCGTGACTATTTGGTGTAGGGAATACATCCAGTTTGTGGTCCGGCTACTGTAGGTCAAGTAACAAAAATAAAGGTTTTACCGGTTGCGGCCCGATCCACCGTGTGTATTTTTGTATTTTTGACTTAAAATATGATATGCAAGTGCCTACCTAACATGAAAAGTAATAAAGAATGCAAGGAGTATTCACAATGTGATGCGTAGGTTCTTACCTCTAGTCTTAAACTCCCAAGCATCTAAATCACATATATTGCAAGAAAGTAAATACTAACTAAGCTATCTCTAGAGAGCTAGATATTGATTCATGAATAATGCACTACTGTCCATGTGTTATGGAAAATCACAGATAGTTGTTCTTATAACCAAAACATATAAATATTAATAAAGTATGCATGATAAGATAGCTCATCACCAGTCAAAAATCTCATTACCCATAGTGGAAAACATCACAGAATATACTAGAGGACATTCAGACAAGAACATAGGTTCAGGAAGTTAGAACGCTGTCACAGTTAGTGAAACACAGTTGAAAACGAAATAGTTCCCATTCAACATCGCTTATTTAATGACATTGATACATTCCACATAGCACTTTCTCCAACAGGCAAAATTTGCAATTTCTGGTTGTAAAATGAAATAGTTCCTCTTACAAGCAATAGTTTACAAGTTTTTTCCCAGGGAAAAAGCCCCCGTAAGTTCTAACTTTCAAATATTTAAAATAAAACAGTTAACCGCTTGGGTTTCCCCCAAACGTGTGACCTTTCGGTCCCCCAAACGTTTAATATCCCCATTTTTATCTTTTCTGTGTGCATTCATGATCCGCCTAGTAACTGACAGATATTTCCAGGTTTGGGCGATTTTTCCTCCCCTTTCTCTTGCTCTCCTTGGGATCCTACCAATTTCAGTTCGACCTTTGCCAAAACTGCCTAGCTCCCTTCTACTACTTATCTCCCAGCTATGCCTTTGCGCCGCAGTAGTCTAAACAATCTTTTGAGTCCACCTGCACTCAAACGACATGTGTCATTCATCGGGACTGCACTTTCGATAACATCAAATTGTATCAACCAAATAGTTAAGAATCAAGAGAGGCCATATATTGTATCACTGTTATGAGAACCTTAACAAGTGTCAGCATCCCTATCTTGTCCACACAGAGGTTTGAAAAACTCACCAACGACAGAAAAGGAAAACTCATTGGTGGCTTAGAATGCTAAACATCGTCCGAGTAGACTCATTTACAGCCGCATGAGCAGGTCTTAACAGGCGACAGGTACCGCGGAACCATTAAACCTATCACAGTCGAAAGAGTTATGACCTAAATTGTGGGTAGAAAAGTTCCCAGTCAGAAATCGGAAAGACATCGACATCGGAAGAGAAGTGCTTTGCATAGCCGCAACGGAGGAAGAAGAAAGGCTACAGACATGCGACTAAAAATCGACATGCATCAATGGGCGAAGTGCTTACATTTCAAGTACCTAGCTGCTTTGGGATCTGCAACGATGGAAGATAAACATACAATAGCCTCCGATCAAAACATACTTTGACGCCCGATCAATAAAAATGCTAAGTTTTTGGGACAACTTTAAAATTTAGCAATGGCCAAAAACCTGTTTCACCTCCGAAATAGCGGCTTTACATAGAACAATTGATCCGATTTAACTTCGACTGGAAAAAACCAAATCTAAAATATGTGACCCACAGCAATTTCAAACATAAGCAATTTCTGAAAATAGGAAGAGAGTTAATCTTGAAGATAATATGAAATTAAAGCATGACCAAAAGGTCCTGGTTCCAAACGATTCAAAGCAACGTTAAAATCATGAGGGGGTCCAAAATTTGAAAAATTTGGGGAAAACAGTTGCAGCTGCAACAATTGGCGATTACCTAGTGAACCTAGATCTCTAGATGATTATTCCTTGAGTGACAGACTGTTTAACAACAAACGAACCTATTGAATTCTTCCAGCTATCTGGATTTCTCAAATGGCAAATGTATGTACTTTTAATCACTGATGATAGTCCAATTTGGGAGAGTGGAAACGAAGATTTTTAAAGTCAAGATAACTCTTTTGAGGCCTAAAGATGAGTTTCATTGTTACCTCTGTCTTCAGGTAGCTTCCAGCTTGGACACCACAGGATTGTAGCATATGGTAAATAGAAATATTCATTTGTTCCTCATTCTCATGCCATTCTAGCACTTTTCATGCTTTTGGACTTATGTCTTTTTCATATGAGTCCTCCTGCATGCCTTTCTTTCTGAATTTTAATTTAGGATCCTCTATCCCAAGTGTCCTTTTGTGTCAGAGGTGTATTCACGTTTCAGCTCACGGACGGAGAGGAACTTTCGGTGATTTAGTACTTATATGGTTCAACATTTGTTTTGATATATAATGCTTTCATAGGAGTTTTTGACTCTTATTTTCCTTTGGAATTCATTTCTTGGCATGGGATAATTTGTATCTAATATACTGTTTACCTTGCTTCTTCCCATTTTCCCTTTGTTGTCACTCCCTAGGACATTTTAAATATAACATGGATGGAGCCTCAAAATAGTATTCCAGACCCTTTGATTCTGGTTTATTTCACAAGGGTTAAGTAGGACCTCAATGCGTACATAGTTATTTGAGAAAATTGCTAAAATGGAAGAAGTTCTTTTAGATAAACAACAATATACAGTCTTATACCCAAGAAATTTAGTCATTCCAAAATTCTGATGTTCCCCATGCAACCGCGGGTTTACTTCCTTTATTGAAATCAGTAAAATTTAAAATAAAACAAGACTGAACTTTATGACTCAAAAGTCAGCCAAGCTGGATTATTTATATACAAGATAGAAGAACACAAACAAACTCAATAAAAATAAGGTTTGAGAACTAAGCCATTTACTGGCAAGTTCTCTTTCCACCCTTGTAAATCTTGCAACCTATAAGTTGAAGGGCCAAGATTTTCCGCAATCTAGAAAGGACCTACCCACAACTGCTGGAATTTCATGTGTTTTCCTTTCCCATCATGGGGGTGGTCCCACTTGAGAACCAAATCTCCCACCTCAAAGTCTTTTGTTCTTGCCTTGTGTTTATCGAACCATCTTTTTATTACCTCTTGTTGTTGCTTAAAGCGCTCTCTGGCTTTAGATCGAGACTCTTCTGCTTTTAGGAGATTATATATCCTCATTTGCAAGACTTCATTATATGACCCTCTAGATTCTTGAGCTATTATGGAAGAGGGTAGCATGGTATTGGGGGGAATAATGGCTTCTTTACCATACACAAGGGTATACGGAGAAACTCCTATCGAAGACTTGGGGGTAACTCTATCAGCCGAAAGGGCGTTTGGTAGCGTTGAGTGCCAACTCCTTTGGTTTTCTATCACAGTCTTCTTTAAAATTCTAATTAGATTCTTGTTAGTAGATTCAGCCAAGCCATTTCCCTGTGGATAGTAATTGGCAGAGTAATGCAACTTTATTCCTTTCTCATGGGGAAAAGAAGTTAATTTAATCGATGAAAAGTAAGTAGCATTATCAAAGACTAAAGAAACTGGAACTCCAAACCTGGTCATAATATGGTCTTGCAGGAAGTTGATGACCGCGTCCTCATTTATTTTGCATAGCGGGATGCCTTCCACCTAGCGAGTGAAGTAATCGGTTGTAGTCAAAACATACTTGTGTTGTAGTGAAGAGTTCAGCTTTATCTCCCCAATAATATCCAACCCCCGTTGCTCGAATGGCTCCATGATCATCAGAGGCTTCAGTGATCCACCTGCTTTAGATTGTCTTCCACTACACCTTTGACAAATGTTGCACTTCTTGACATGGGTGTGTGCGTATTTGAAAAGCGTGGGCCAATAGTAACCAACTCTAAGAATTTTGTGAGCTGTAGTATTTCCTGAAAAATGTCCCCCAGCAGGCCCGTCATGCAAATATGTCATTACCTTCTTTGCATCTTCTTTCTCTAAGCATCTAAGAAGAACTCCATCGTAATTTTTTCTGAATAATATTCCTTCAATAATTTGATAGGAGGCTGATTTAAGATGCAACGCTCTTCTTTGCTTAGAATTCCAATGTTCTGGGGCTGTGAACATAGGACATACATCCATCAAATGTAATTCAGCCTCATCTTCCCAGGCGTGTTCATCATTGTTTCCATTTTCAGTCATTATTTTGCACAACCCTTGCCCTTTAACTATAGAAGTTGGCTTGAACTCGATGTCATACTCTTGAAGAGCTGTTACCCAATTACCCCTTATTTCTCCTAACTCCTTCTATACAAAAAGGGAACTCACAGCTGGGTATGGGACGATCACCTTGTTTCGATTTTTTAATATGTAGGGCCTGAATTGTTTCACTGCTTTAAACACTACATAAGCTTGTTTATCAATAGCCGAGTAATTTAATTCGGCCCCTTGTAGACCAGTGCTCATGAAATATATTGGGAATTCATCCCCCCCCCATCTTCCTTCTGAGTAAGCACAGCTGCTAGCGAATCATCAGATGCAAAAGTATATAGAATAAAATATTTATCAAAATCCGAGCTTTTTAGGGAGGGTGCGTGCGCAACAGTAGTTTTAATCTTGCTGAATGCGTTCTTCTCAATCTCAGTCCACTTGAATTGTATACTTTGCTTCACCATTTGTTGCAGAGGTTTGACAATCTGAGCGAAATATGACACAAATATTCACACAAATTTTATTGTTCCCATAAATGATTGCATCCCCTTTTTATTATGGGGCAAGGGGATCTGTTCAATGGCCTTGATCCTTTCCAGATATATAGAGATTCCGTTCTTTGAAACTACGTGACCCAGCAACTTACCCTTCGTAACAGCAAACACACACTTCTTGGGATTGAGTGAGATACCATATTTCCGACATCGTTCAAAAATATGCCTTAGATGAAATGCGTGTTCTTCTCTCCTCTTTGAGAATATCGTAATATCATCGAGGTACACTACATCACTACGACCAATCAAACCACAGAAAGCTATGTCCATAGCCCTCTGGAACATAGCTCCAACATTTATAATCCCAAAGGGCATTCTTCGGTAAGTGAAGGTTACCCACCTAGTCCTAAATGTTGTATTCAATCTATCTCCTTCGCCTACTAATACTTGATTGTAGCCTGAGAATCTGTCTAATAAATAAAATAGTTCAGAACCTGAGACCATTTGTAGTAGTTGCTCCATGGGTGGAGCAGGATAATTATCTTTATCTGAAGCACTGTTTAAATTCCTGAAATCCACACATAGCCTGATTTCTCCAGATTTGTTTCTTACCGGTACCAGATTTGAGACCCATTCAGAGTGTCTGACCTTAAAAATGATTCTAGCATCCAATAATTTCTTAACTTCACTATGGATCAGAGGCTCCAATTTTGGGTGCATTTTCCTTAAAGGTTGCTGATAAGGCTTGACTCCAGATTTGATGGGAATAACATGATGGATGATACTAGTATCATATGTCTTCAGATCTCCGTATGTCTAGGAGAAAACATATTTATATTGATTAAAAATACTAATGAACTTATCTCTTTCTGCTGGTGAACAACATTTGCCAAGATTCACATATTTAGGCTTTGTCTTAGTCCCTAAATTTATCAATTCAAAGTGTAGAGATGAGCTGTGAGTCTTCACATTTGCTGGTCTTCTAAATTTTTCATTTAAATCGAACATTCTTTCTAAGGTTGTGACTCCTTTAGGGATGAAATTATCATATTTCAGCTCGGCCTGATGTTCTTCATAATCGATAATCGCCCCTTTAAATACCTTGTCATTTGTTAAGAATTCTATAATATATTGATCGTCATCAAACACTCGTAGGTTGGTAATCATATCTGGAACTAAGGGCATGAAAAGCAATTCAACGAAGCACCAAATATTAGTAGGCACAAGCCTAGCAGCCGATGTGGCCAACAAGTCAGTAGCTGCATTCTTAAGTCTTGGAATTGATATAATATTAAATGCATTAAAACATTTGAGTAAATCCGATACCTCATTTTGATAAGATTTTAAGTGAGGAGAAATACAATGTATTTGATTCCGAATCTGTTTTACAATTATTTTAGAATCTCCAAAAAATTTCAGATTACTTACCTTTAATTCGATTGCTTTCCTTAAACCTTGCACCAAAGCTTCATATTCCGCTATGTTATTTGTACATTCAAACTCTAACCTACATGAAAAAAAATGTTTGTTCTTCTTGGGGTCAATCAGGACACAGGCATCCCCTGAGCCTTCTAACGTTTTAGAACCATCAAAAAACAGTGTCCATAAATCGCTAACTACTGTACGAGAATCTACTCCTACTGCTAAGGTTACTATTTTACAGTCGATTTAATCAACCTGTGAAAACCGAAGGAGATTAGGCTAAGTATATGATGTGTCGCTGGATTCTTCTGCTTGGTAATTTCCCAGTTCTAACTCAATAAAGTAATTTACCAACACAGAATCCACTGGTTCATTTTTTTCCTCAAGCCGAGTGACGTTGTACTTCATGTGAGGCTCCCTCAAAATTTTAATTTGATTCGGGCTTCCTTTATATGGCAGCCACAGATGTGACCAGTCCGGGGAAAAATATCTGTTTAGTTTTTTCGACCAATCTCTGCTCAGAACAAGCCCATAAGCATCTGGTATGTCGACCACCACGATATCAATAACTTGGCACACTTGATCATTTGGATACATGCGTACTAGGACATCCTCCATTTCCCCAATTACTTTCACATTCATCCTATCCAACTGAACAACCCTCCAAGTGGTTGGCTTAGGCTGCCCATTTATCCTTTTGCAGACTGATATTGGCATGACATTAACCGATGCCCCTGAGTCTACTAGGCAATTTTGTACGTTGTGATTAAAAATTTCAAAAGTGAGGAGGAAAGGTGGATTCTTGTTCTTAGACTTACCCGCAATGCTTGCTTCCCCGATTTCTTCTTCTTCCTTGGGTTGATTTTCAGTGGGCAGCCTTTCCTTTGGTGCTTCAAGCACTTTTAGTAGTTTTTCTTTCTGCTGCGGCACCTTACACATTTCAAATAATGAGATATTTTCCCTTACTTTCTTTATATCTTCCACGATGTCATGATCCATATGAGGTTCAATGGGAAGTGGTTTATCAACATTCATCTTTTCTTCATCAGGCTTGGTCAACATATCATTTTGTCTGGGATCTTGACTGGTGATGGTGAATTCGGGAATCTTATCAGCTGAGGAATTATTCTGAAATTTTTTAACATTTTTCTAAAGCCTTTTAATCTTTGGGAGCATGAGGATGTTTTCTTTAGGCAACCCTTGGCTTCTTGTTGTTACATTCATTTCCATAACATCCTCATATCCCCAATTCCTTTCTTCCTCAGCGTCGAATAATGAAACAGAGTGCCACAGAACCATGGTCTCATCCTCTTGTTCTTTCGTCGACGCATTACTGTCGTTTCTTTCTTCATCTCCATCTTCTATTAATTTAGAATCCAATAGCTGATTCATTACTAACGTCATTGATTTTATCGATTGATGACAATTCTTTTTAGAGTGACGTTGTTGGTGGAAAGTGCAAAATTTGTCCATTCCCACTTCTGTCAAATTCATAGATGCCAAATTGTGCGGAGGGGGTTGGGATTAATTGTTGTCCTCCCGTTTCTTCTAATAGGGCTTGTAGAACTTTTGGGATTCCATTTCCTTTTCCAAGTCTATGATTCTGTTAGATAGCTTCTGCATCATTTTTTCCATACTTTCAAAATCTGGTGATTTCTCTTCCTTGGGCTTAGTAAACAACAAGGCTTTCCTTCCCACATTTTTTTCTCCTGGTCATTCGGAATAATCTTCGATACTTTCCCTTTCAGCCTCTACTTTTTCTGCCTCCTCATAGGTCTCTGCTAAAGTGGGCTTGGCCTTCACTTTGGCGAACATGGCCAACTCGAGTCCTAAAGCTAACGTATAATATTCAATCAGGACTTTATCCGAAGGTCTGTCAGCTTCAGAAAAATTCTTGAGGTATGCTGCAAATCTTTGGGTGAAGCTATGCACCTTCTCCTTTCTCTCTTTATTTAAGGTGCATATTTCTTTAATGAGGGATGCATGATTCTTTTGGGTTGCATACTTACTTCTAAAAATCCTCTCGAAGGTGTCCCAATCAGGGATAGAGTTTGCAAGCAAACCAAAGTACCACGATGCTGCAGCTCCTTTAAGGGTATGAGGGAAAAGTCTGTAGACTACATCCTCATACTCCCCAACCCTTAACCCTTCTATTGACAAATAGAAACTTTGTAAGTGGTCGTCTACTAGTATCTTCTCACTTGGGTCAAATTTGGGCAGCATCTTTTCAAAGGATTAAGGTAAATCATGCAATGGAGGTGGTAGGTTTAAAGGTGATCTGGCTCTCCAGGAAGGTGGTGGATTCAGTGGGTTGGGCGGTTGATTTGCGTTTACGCCTACCATGAGTCTGGGTGGAGAGTGAGGAGGTGAGAAAATAGGAGTGTGAACAGGAGAAATGTGAGGAGTGACTGGGCCTTCTTGATTCAAAGGTAGTACAACTTCCTGTAAGGCTATTTCTACAAGTTCTTCCCAATCCTCAACCAGCACTGAGTCTTCCAATATAGGACGATCCTTCCTTTTATATTCTCTTCTGGGCAATTTAGGGATGATCGAAAATCCTCCAATCTTCTTCACATATGCCCTAGTGTGTCTTCTCAGATTATTAACAACTTCGTTGTCGACAGAAAATAAATGTTCTCTACCCCTTTCTTGAGGAATTGGATTATCAAGCACACTGCTTTCTGAACTGTTACCAATGGAATAGTCTCAAGAAAACAGGTTTCCTCGGCCAGCCATGAATTGGCGGCCCTCCTTCTAGCACCAGGAACTGTTGAGGCCTGGAAATTTGCAGGTGGCAATAGCAAGGGATTCTCCCCAGTCAACATTCCCAATTAGCCCATGACTGTCTGGTGTAGGGAATCCATCCGGTTTGCGGTCCGGCTACCATAGTTTAAGTAACAAAAATAAATGTTTTACTGGTTGCGGCCCGATCCACCATGTGTATTTTTTTATTTTTGACTTAAAATATGATATGCAAGTGCCTACCTAACATGCAAAGTAATAAAGAATGCAAGGAGTATTCACAATGTGATGCGCAGGTTCTTACCTCTTGTCTTAAACTCCCAAGCATGTAAATCACATATATTGCAAGAAAGTAAATACTAACTAAG
This sequence comes from Pseudotsuga menziesii, assembly GCA_001517045.1. Taxonomy (NCBI): domain Eukaryota; kingdom Viridiplantae; phylum Streptophyta; class Pinopsida; order Pinales; family Pinaceae; genus Pseudotsuga; species Pseudotsuga menziesii. The sequence continues at coordinate 34,218 of LPNX011226605.1, read as the reverse complement.
CTATCTCTAGAGAGCTAGATATTGATTCATGAATAATGCACTACTGTTCATGTGTTATGGAAAATCACAGATAGCTGTTCTTATAACCAAAACATATAAACATGAATAAAGTATGCATGATAAGATAGCTCATCACTAGTTAAAAATCCCATTACTCATAGTGGAAAACATCACAGAATATACTAGAGGACATTCAGACAAGAACATAGGTTCAGGAAGTTAGAAATCTCTCTAGTTAGTGAAACACAATCGAAAAGGAAATAGTTCCCATTCAACATCGCTCATTTAATCACATTGGTACATTCCACATAGCACTTTCTCCAACAGGAAAAATTTGCAATTTCTCGTTGTAAAACAAAATAGTTCCTCTTACAAGCAATAGTTTACAAGTTTTTTCTCAGGGAAAAAGCCCCTATAAGTTCTAACTTTCAAATATTTAAACTAAACAGTTAACCGCTTGGGCTTCCCCCAAACGTGTGACCTTTCGGTCTCCCAAATGTTTAATATCCCCATTTTTATCTTTTCTTGCGCATTCATGATCCACCTAGTAACTGATAGATATTTCCAGGTCTGGGCCTTTGTCGCTATTGATTTTGTCTCCCATTTCGCTTGCTCTCCTTGGGATCCTACCGGTTTTGGTTTGACCTTTGCCAAAACTTCCTAGCTCCCTTCTGCCTCTTATCTCCCAGCTATGCCTTTGCACCGCAGTAGTCTGAACAATCTCTTGAGTCCACCTACAATCAAACTACATGTGTCATTCATCGGGACTGCACTTTCGATAACATCAAATTTTATCAACCAAATGGTTAAGCATCAAGAGAGGCCATCTACTGTATCGCTGTTATGAGAACCTTAACAAGTGATCCACACACGGGTTTGAAAAAATCACCAATGAAAGAAAAAGAAAACTCATCGGTGGCTTAGAACGCTAAACATCGGCCGCGTAGTCTCATTTACAACCACATGAGCGGGTCTTAACAGGAGACGAGTACCGCGGAACCATTAAACCTATCAAAGTCGGAAGAGTTATGACCTAAATCATGGTCAGAAAAGTTTCCAGTTGGAAATCGAAAAGACATCAACATTGGAAGATAAGTGCTTTGCATAGTCGCAACGGTGGAAGAAGAAAGACTACAGACATGCGACTAAAAATTGACATGCATCGGTGGGTAGAGTGCTTACATTTCGGGTACCTAGCTACTTTGGGAGCCGCAACGATGGAAGATAAATGTACAACAGCCTCCGATCAAAACATACTTTGACACCTGATCAATAAAAATGCTAAGTGTTTGGGACTACTTTCAAATTTAGCAATGGTCAAAAACCTGTTTCACCTCCGAAACAACGGATTTAGAGAGAACAATTGATCTGATTCAACTTCGACTGGCAAAAACTAACTCTAAAATATGCGACCCACAGCAATTTCAAACATAAGCAATTTCTTAGAACAGGAAGAGAGTTAATCTTGAAGATAATATGAAATTAAAGCATGACCAAAAGGTCCTGGGTCCAAACGATTCAAAGCAACGTTAAAATCATGAGGGGGTCCAAAATTTGAAAAATTTGGGGAAAACAGTTGCAGCTGCAACACATGTAAATGTGCATTTTAATTATCTGAACCCAACCAGCTATGTTCACTGCAACCATATTGAAAAGGGCATGATATTCCTAGGGATAAGGAGGGGGAATGTTAAACCTTGAGTCATGGGGAAAAATCCATGTGTCACCACTCTTTTTGATTTGCTCATCTTCCCTTGTCTTATCCAACTACCTCATTAAAATTTCTGTTGTTAGTTGGGTATTTATTGCTGGGGAGTGGAGTGTGGAAGGACTGTCAGTCCTTTCCCACATGCACACTCTACCAGTAGGTTGACCCTCACGATGGCAGGAAAACCACTACCCCATCACTCCATGTAGACTCTCCATTATTCCATTCACTCCATGACTACATGGAACATCCTCCCACTCTCCCAAGCTTGTTGATCTCACGCAGAGGCGTTTTGTTTCCTCATGCACCATTTGGCCTTCTCTATTGGTGGTTCCTCACGCAGAGAGGAAGGGAATGCCAGTTTGGCCACTAGCGTTCAAGGCTGTGGAATGTGTATTTTCACTACGGTCTATGGTCAATGTGTATGTCCTTTCTCAGGAACAAGTTGAGGGTCTGCTTACTTCCTCCATTGCCGACTAAGCAAGTTTCGGTGGTTTCATTGTGAGATTGGTTGTTGTTCTTCCCCTGATCGATGGTAGCTGTGAGTACCTAAATAATGTTGGCTATGTTTTCCCTCACTCTTCGGAGCTGTTGTAGGTTACCATTGATTTGTTTTGGCCACGATGGGGCCAAGAACAACTCAGGGATTTGGTTTCCCCTGTCAAGCTATAATTGCTGGTTTTTGCTGTGTACATGCATTGGTTGGTCTTCAGACTATATTGGGGTGGTAATGAGGGCCTAAATTGCTTAACAAACCTGCTGGGTATGGGATCCACACAGAAAAATCTAGAGGGATGGATTTCTTCTCCACAAACCCCTTAATAGCACTGGAAGGGAGGTCAGGGGCTGAGGGACTATGTAGCAGAGAAAGGATTGATTTTTTTGTGTTGGGTGTGTGTGGGTGTCCTAGAATTCATGCTAGTTCTGGTGTAGGTGTACTTAGCTCCTCAATGAGCTCATTAGCTTAGCATTTAGCCTTTCCTAACTCCTAGATGGCCTGATAAACCCAACTATGTTGGTTTGGCTGATTTTTTATTTGCCAAATAAACCCAATTGTGTTGGCTTGGCTGAATTTTGTACCCTTGAATGTTTTGTTATCCTTGGCTATGTGTAAGCTTGCTAGTTCCTTATTCCTTGGGGAATCATGCCCGGCTCAGGGGTGGCAGTGTTGTTGAGAGATTAAGGAGCACACTGGCCTATGGTTGGGTGGAACGTTGCAGCGATGTAGCTGGTTGTGGGACAGTTATTATAAGATAAGTTTTCTTGACTAATCTATTTTGCAATCATATTTAATATTAATGAATTATGATGATGGACATGTTGAATGCTGAATTGTATGTTTTTCTTTCGTTGTGTATATGAATGATTATGCATCTTAGTATGTAACATGTTAAAGCATTCAAGTTTTTATATGTATGTACATGTTCATGGGGCTAGCTGCTCAGATGTTTGGTGTATGGTAGCATCCTCTTCATCGATCGGAGGGTCAGGGACATTACAAGTAGCCACATAGAAGATAATTGGTATCCATCCTATCTTGAAGCTCTTCCCATGAGCTCTACCAAAAATCCTATTTAGCATGAGTGCAATGAATCTATAGGGAGTATAGAGAGTAGAGGTATCATACTCTCTAGAAGGTCTAGTCCAAAAGTTTTTTCCCACTATCATCATTCTTTTAATTGTTTCTACCAAATCCATAGCTGTCTCTTTCAACCAGCTTTCTGTCAAGTAAATCTCGGCAGAAGGTAGATGATATGCCATAGAGACATATGGAGGGCTATATGCAGCGTATCCCTTCTTAGCAGTATTTTCAAGAATCATTGTAGTTACATCTTCCCTAGGTACAATCCATCCTATCACCTTTGAACACGGGAACAACTTAGGTCTTGTGGCTACTTTCATGAGAGCTGATTTCTCAATGTTTGCATAAATGGTTAACTCCTCGAAACCCACATCAGGTACGTTCTGATTGGATATCATCCTGTATATCTCACCCCATTTGTAGTCTAGTTCGACCATGGTGGAAGCTTTGGTATCTTCATATATATATACTCAACCTTGGTGATGATCTCAACCTCAGGTTCTCCTTCAACCACATGATCCTTTTTCTTTTGTCTCTTCGACATATTTTCTTTACAATAATCACCTTGTCACAAACACAGCATGTTCTTAGACCCATTGAGCTTTTAGCAAGTGTTTTAACAATAAATAAAAACTATATCAATTTGTTTACCTCCTCCATATGCATTCTAAAAAATAAACTACACACAATAATCAATACATGAAGAAATTGACAAGGCAAAATAAAAATCCTGGAGGTTGTGTCTTAAAAAAACCTAAGTCCACTGTCTATAAAAATTCACAACCCCGAGAGAAAAACAATTATCTATCTTAACCCGGGTCTCTTTCGAAATAATTCGAACTAATCCGATATCACATAAAAGTATGAATCACACTATTCCTACCGCTAGTGTTAAACAAAAAACTTCAAAGCATTAGACCCTATATAGCACTCTTCCTGTCGAAAAAACCCTAACCTGACAAAAAATGTAAAACGAGAAACCAAAAGAACGGGTGGTGCAGACAGTGAAACGCTTGTCTACACCGTGCCCTAATCTTTCCCACTGGAGAAAAAGCATCCATAACAGACCAACAATCACGCAGCCTCAAAAACCACCCACTAAAGAAAACTATAAACAACTAACTCTTCACCCTCCAATAAAACATCATGCATACCATAAAGACAAACATCTCTTACTTGAGGACAAACCTGACTCACAGAAAACCTAACCAGGGCAAGAAAACCAATGGTTCCAAATCGACCAATAAAAAACCAAAACAACAAGGTCGTGGTTCACCTACCTGGAAAACAATAGTGTAGTCGATGGGATGACCAAAATATTCATGGTGGAAACTCTAGTGAATCGAGTTCGGATAGCTGGGTGCATGAATCAGTGCAAATGACAAAGACTGGAGCAAATGGAAAGTTACAATACGAATGAATAATAAAAAAAATGCTGCCCTCATATATATATAACCTTCAGCAGAAAATGTCAATGAGATAAACCCTATCAACAGTTAAACTTCTAACCATTGGAAATATAGATTGGATGATAGCCACAATGGCAGATGTAAAACCAACTATGGACCCGCGATAGCTTTTAAGTCTGTCGGCATCGACACCATTAAGAACTAAGTGCAGAACCTCAAGACTGAACATCTTCCACAGTGTCGGCAGTGCCAAGCACTATCATCACAACTTTATTCATTGTAATGCATATCGAATATTGAAACATCTAAGTTCTAAGGCATCGGTGAGAAAAAAAACTATCTTTCAGAACATTCATCATCTGCCTCTCGCAACACAGCCAGCGTAGAGGACTACTACTCCGGTTGATTGTTGTATACCATTCTCATAGCGATAAAAAGTCATCGGCAGTGAAAATGTAAAGCTCAAAAATAAAACAAAAATAAACCATGGTTTTCGACATATCGGTTAGGGCGTATGAAGTATCACCGACAAGGTTGACCATTCAACTTCTGCAACGTCAGAAAGACAGTTGACTATGCTTTCGATATCGGAAGGCTAGCCAACTAATATTCCAATGAAAAGGATCAAGTTTTGAGAAAAAAATCTGAACTTCCAGGACAGATTTAGGGAAACCAAACAATCCAAGGCTAGATCTAATAGAAGAACATCAAAAGGAGGGTCCTAAAATTTAAAATTTTGGGGAAAAAGGTTGCAGCTGCAACAAAACTCTTTACAGGTTATGAGATGGAAGTAGAAACACATGTACATGTACACATCCTAAACCAGTTACTAGGGTTTGAAGAACTACAATTGTACGCTATAACTTGGGTTTAAAATGGCCCTCCCCCTCATGTTTTCATGCCCCAATGTGTCTAGATATCACTAATAAACCACATGTTGTAGCATTATATTATTCATGTACTAGAAAATAAGCCAACAACCTGCATAATAAAACTAGGGTTCAGATATTGAGACATGGAACTAGAAACTAGGGTTTTATGAACTCTTTAGGTTTGAATATCAAATTAGACTGGTTAGTATCATTTAAGTAGAAACCAAAAGGCCATATAGCCCTAGGCTACACTTACAAATTGAAAACCAGCTAGGGTTTTATGAACTACAAAGTGCATATTATAACTAGGGTTCACAAGTTATGAGATGGAACTAGGGTTTTATGACCTCTTTAGCTATATATAATTAGATTGGTTAGTATCATTTAAGTAAAAACCAAAAGGCCCTATACCTAGGCTATGCACATACATGAAATAATTTTATTGGGATTAATATGAATTACTTACGATTTCATATGTTCACAAATGCAAATACCAATGTTTGGAAATGCTAGGAACAATACTCAAATTATCAAATTGTTACAATTGAATTAAACCCTAGGTTATGAATTGAATTTCTTTGTTATCCTAAGCCCTAGCTAACAATATTGTAATTGATGAATAGTTACATGCTAGACTTTCTTGAAATGCTAAACCTAGCTAGACTTGCCTAAAATGCCATGTGCTTCTATGATGAAAGATGATTAGAGTTTATAAACCCCTAACGAGGAAAACAATTATAGTGTGGAGATTTGAATTTTAGCTTATATTTATATTTATGATTGGGTAGATTCTAGCATTGGTTATGCATGCTAATTTGAGATAATTTTGGGTTGAATTTGTTAAGTAAACTTTAATGGTGTTTATTTCGTTAGATTTCCTAAGTGTAGACCTTTGGATAGGTCATCATGCACTTGTGTAGGCCATCAAGATGACGACTAAGGAAAATCCTCTAAAATAAAAGGAACTTGCTAGCCAAAATGACCCTTCAAACCATGATTGTACACCCAAAGAGAACATGTCGCTACCAAAGGAAGGATCAATAGGGATGACCAGATAGGAAGTGAGTGGGTAAGATAGGAAGGAAAGCAAGTGAACTTAGGCTATGATAGGTGGGAAAGAAGGCTATTAGGGCTGCCCTAAATAGGATATTACCTGATAGGGTTTCCTCATTGATTATAAAGCCTAGGTTATGCATGCTAACCTTTAAAATTCAGTTAGGGTTAGGGTTTTCTCATTGATTCTAAACCCTAGGTTATGCATGCTAACCCTTAAATCGTTAAAATTGCAAGTGCTCAATAGATCGTTATAGAAGACACATATTCATGAACTTGTTTCATTTTTTATTTGTTAAGGAAGAACAAGTTTTATGGGACGTTATCATTATCGGATGTTTTCATTTCAATTATGCATGTGGTTTAAGCATGTTAGTGGTGTTGATGGGATGTTACCATCATATCGTACAAATTCAACCTCTCCTGAAACCGACATAAAAGTATTTCTAGCCAAGCATTTAGCATTATGACAGTTGTATATTTCACTTTTTAGCTTGTCAAGACAAAGGTACTATCTTTCTAAGTAAACATCAGTGATAAACAATTTTATAAGTGACAAGTTTCCAAGCCAATGGGACTGTTAAACCAAATTGAATTTCCAGTCAAGTAAAATGTCTTATGATAGTCCAAGATGTAATTTCTAGTCAAGTAAAATGTCTTATGATAGTCCAAGATGTAATTTCCAGTCAAGTAGGAATGATAAGAAGTATATTCACTTGGATTTTGATGACACAATGACTTACAAGCAATTCAAGGACTTTTCTAGTACTTTTCCAAGTTATGGATGTTTATATACTACTGTCAAATTTGTTTAAGTATGGTTGGGAATGATTGTTTATATACAGTCCCTTTAGGGTGTCTTTATGCCACTTTAAATTGGGTTATGGACAAATTTGAGGTGAGGCGTTAGTGAGTGGATAAGATAGGAAGGCAAGGAAGTGACCTGAGGATATGATAGGTGGGTAAGAATGCTATTAGGGCTGCCCTGAATAGGATATTACAGTGAATAAGTTAGGGAATCTAAGGATGAGTTAGTGGTGTTCTAGGGCTGTCCAAAATGGATATTACAGTCAGAGATATAGGGAGAGTCGTGGGGGTCTAATTAGTGTGGAAATTAAAGGAATAAACCTTTCTTTAGATAGAGGGAAAGGTAGGAGTCTAGGGAAAAGGTTTTAGATAGGGTTAGGCTAGAATAGAATGGTTCAGGTGTGTCTTCTGGCAGCCTAATAGGTAGTATTACAGTCTAGTTTGATAGACAGTCCTATGGTTAGTCAAGGATAGAAAATGGAGTAGAATGCCAAAGGTTATAATTACTATGTAAATAAAAATTCAGACAAGTGCTTTCTATTGCAATTTGGACAATGAATAAGATTGTATTTTTATGCAGTTGTGTATTTTTTTGTTAACTAACCTACAGTGTTAATTTTTTTATGCATTTTATTGTGAACATATGGAATTTATTGCTTCATCAACAATAAGTATTGCAAGCACTGTGGAAATTGAACCCAAGTGATATAACAATTGCACTCACAAAATTGCTAATCAAACATGCAAAATTACAAACAAAGGAGACTGAAATTGGAGAATAACACTAATGTGTATTGAATAAGTGTACAATAGCCAAACTTATGAAGTAATAGGCTGCTTCAATATATAATTTCATGAGAGATTCAATTTCATAAGGATGCCATTCGAAATAGTCAAAAAATAGGCTTACTATATCTAGTCAAATCCCCCATAGGTGCATAAAGCAGTTTCCAAATCCACTTAGAGGCTCACGAATTGGAAAAGTCAAGTAGGAAAGATAATAATGGATGGAAAGACAACTCATACATGCTTTTATTAGGAGAAAAGTATCGAGGATGATGAGGGAAAAAACAAGTCAACTACACCTAGTCTTACTTTCCCTTTTGCCATAAATCTCAATAAAGCAGTCAACTTAGAAAAAAAAGAAGATATGCCCTAGGGAGGATCTGGAATAAAGCAGAAATGCTTAATATGGTTTCTAGGAGGTTTATCAAGTGCTCCATGACTCAATTTTACCAAGTTTTACTTCTAGGACATGTGGAAGACAACTTGCATAGAGTGGAATATAGGAAACTAGGCAAATAAGACAAAAATGGATTAATTAATGTCTAAGGTATCTAAATATGGGTTGATTATTTTAACACCCCCCCTTAATCCTGAATTTATGAGTAAATATCAGAAAACTATACAGCCTAGTAACAAGGCTTAGTCACCCTTTACATTCTGCATGTCCATTTAACCAAGGAAAGAGGCAAAAACCCAGTGGGAAAATCCTCCCTTAAACATGGACAATAAAACAAAATTTAAAAATCTTGTCATCAATCATGCTTCATAGCATGATCATAAATCCCCAGCAGTGATTTGAGATTGCTGATTTTCTTCTCACAAAAAACTTTGGTGAAGATATATGCTACCTTTTTTGAAGATGCACAGAAGACTAGGTGAATGGTGCCATCATGCACAAGCTGTCTGATGTACTACAGATGGATCTCAATGTGTTTGGTTCTCTGCCTCTGAAATGGATCATTGCATATTCGAATGGTACTCTGATTATCACAATAGATAATAGTTGAAAACTCTGATTCAAAGCCACACTCACCAAGTATCCCCTGCAACCATAAAATTGAGTTGCTACATTTATGACTCCTCTGTACTCTGCTTCTGTAGATGAGAGTGTTATTGCACTCTGTTTCTTGTTTGACTAGTTGATTGGTCCTTCAGAAAACATGAACACATATCCTGATGTTTACTTTCGATCTATGTTGTCACCTGCCCAATCACTATCAGTAAACCCAATCACATCAAGATCAGATTTAGATTTGTAAAAGATCCCATGAGTTCTTGTTCCCTAAACAAAGTTAAGGATCCTTTTGTATGCTCTCCAATGGATCTCATGAGGCTTATCCATGTATATTGAAGCCACACTTACTGCATAATAAATATCAGGTCAAGTGTGTGTAAGGTAAAGCAAACACCCAATCAATTACCTATACAGTGTATTATTTACCATAGGAGAAGAACATGCTTCTTCAAGCTTAAATCCTGAAAGGGAGTCTTGCTTGGCTTGCAATATTTCATGTTGAACTTGTTCAAAAAATATGAAGCATACTTGGACTGATGTAATTTTATTCCATGTTGGGATTGAGCAATTTCGAGGCCCAATAATTGGCTCAACAACCCCAAATCAGTCATATAAAATGCATGGTTCATTGCATCCTTCAAGGAGGCAATCTCTTTCTTTGAACTTCCTGTAATTAGAAGGTCACCCACATACAATAAAATAATCATCAAAGAACCATGAATGAGCTTCAAATAAACATTAGGATCATACTTGCATCGAACGAAACTCAATGACAACAGAAAGGCATCAATATTGGCATACCAAGCCCTAGGGGCTTGCTTGAGCCCATACAATGATTTCTTTAACCTGCACACAAAATATGGATTAGAAACAAACCCTTGAGGTTGCTGCATGTAAATCTCTTCAGTGATATCTCCATTTGGGAAAGCACACTTCACATCCATGTGATGTACCTCCTACTGCTTCGAAGCTGCAGTGGTTAAGGCTAGCCTAATGGAGTCCATCTTTGCCACTGGTGCAAAGGTTTCATTGTATTCAATACCATGTACCTATGAGTATCCCTTGGCTACCAATATGGCCTTATATTTCAAAGTTGAACCATCAGCAGCAAACTTAGTTTTGAAAACCCACTTACATTGAACTAGATTCCTCCTTGGGGGAAGATCAACCAGTTTCCAAGTGTTGTTCTTCTGAGTAATTAGAAGGTCACCCACATACAATAAAATAATCATCAAATAACCATGAATCAGCTTCAAATAAACATTAGGATCATACTTGCATCGAACAAAACTCAATGACAACAGAAAGGCATCAATATTGGCATACCAAGCCCTGGGGGCTTGCTTGAGCCCATACACTGATTTCTTTAACCTGCACACAAAAATATGGATTAGAAAAAAACCCTTGAGGTTGCTGCATGTAAATATATTCATTGAGATCTCCATTTGGGAAAGCACACTTCACATCCATGTGATGTACCTCCTACTGCTTCGAAGCTGCAGTGGTTAAGGCTAGCCTAATGGAGTCCATCTTTGCCACTGGTGCAAAGGTTTCATTGTATTCAATACCATGTACCTATGAGTAGCCCTTGGCTACCAATATGGCCTTATATTTCAAAGTTGAACCATCAGCAGCAAACTTAGTTTTGAAAACCCACTTACATTGAACTAGATTCCTCCTTGGGGGAAGATCAACCAGTTTCCAAGTGTTGTTCTTCTGGAGTGAGCTGAATTCTTCTTTCATCACTGTTTTCCATATTGGATCATGTGATGAATCTTCATATGTCTCTGGTTCATATTCAACCATCAGATAGAACTTCCCTGCAAACAAAGGGTCTTTCATACACAGGGCACTCTCAAACTGAGACCTAGTCCTTCTAGGATCACTAGGATTTCCAGCTAGTTCCCCAGCTGCATGAATGGTCTTTGCTGCCCATTTTGGTCTTGTAGGACTGTTAGGATATGCAATTAAATCATAATTATCAGACATCTCAGAATCATCAAACTCATTTGTCTCTTCACTTACATTCAATGGTTCTCATGGTGAAGAAGACTCTCCAACTTCAACTGTTGCTAAAGGCTCTTCTTGGAACTGAACAATCCTTTCAATGAAGGATTTGTTTGTGCTTAAGTTGATCAGCTTGTACCCTTTTGAATCTTCAAAATACCCAACAAATAGGCACTCTTGGTTTGGAGCTGCAAAGCCTTTCTCTTTTCTGTTGGAATTCTATCCCAAGCCTTTGAGCCAAAAATCCTAAAATGGGTCACATCTAGCTTGTGCCCACTCCAAGCTTCGAAAGGAGTCATACCATCAAGATATTTATGAGTCACCCTATTCTATATATAATATGCATAGTTTATAGCCTTGGACCAAAACTTTGGTGGCAAAGTCTTAGCCTCCATCATATAGGTTGCCATCTCCTTCAGTGATCTGTTCTTTCTCTCAGCAGCACCATTTTGCTGTGGTGTGTAAGGGATTGAACGTTGCATCTGAATAATTGCATCTTTACAATATTGAATGAACTTAGACTTGACATACTCACCACAATTGTTAGATCTGAGGATCTTGAGTCTCCTCCCAGACTGGTTTTCAACCAAGGCCTTAAATACTTTTAAGAGGTCAAAAACTTCAGACTTATGCTTCAGGAAGTAAACCCAACAATACATGAAAAGTCATCTATGAAGGTCAATTCATATTTTCTTGAATCATTGAAATATGAGGAAATGTACCAGCAACATCATTGTGGATCAACTCAACAGATGCAGAGGTTCTCTCATGACTAGCTCTCTCAAATTTATGCTCTGGGTGTTTTCCTAGGATACAACCTTGACAGACTCCCTTAGAAAACTTAATATTTGGTAACCCTATGACCATTTATTTTTCACTTAGATCAGAAACATACTTATAGTTAAGATGGCCAAATATTTCATGCCAAATCTTGCTTGCCTCATTAGCATGAATCAGAAGAGCAGAGGGATTTGAGTAGGGTAGAAAATGTGAAAACATCATCAGGGGAGAAGATGAACTTCTTTGGAGACCCTGTGTGAGTCATCCGATACACTGACAAGAGGTTAGAGGCAAGACCTGGAACATACAATACATTATTGAACTTACCATGGTCAAGATCAATCCTTCCTTTCCCAAAACTGTCAGTGAGAGAGACATCTCCCAACACTATTGGTGGACCTTTCGACATATCAAGAGAGGAGAATGCCTCCTTGGTCGAAAACATATGCCTTGAAGTTCCAGAGTCTATGATGAAGCTAGGTGAACTTGATGTGACAACAACCAAAGCATGTACTCTCTCTCTGTCCTCTGAATTTGATCCTCCTTCCCTCTTCTTTGAGCAATCAAGAAGGGAGATGTTATTCTTCTCCAGGAGTTGGGTCGACATGTCAATTTTCTTCTACATGTAGGAGATTTTAGGATGATATCCATTACTACAGTATGCGCACTTGCTCATTTCTCCTTTGTTATTATTCTTCTGGAAGTTCTTCTTGGAGCCTTGGGGCTCCTCTTGAGACTTTTTCTTGTCTCTCTTTTGCTCAGGTGACTTCTTAGCTTTCTTCTTTCCTTTTGAATCCACCCTCAAATATATAGCAACCAAAGATTGGTCTTTGGAAGGTTTGATGGTGCCCATCATCACCAATTTATCTTGTTCTTGTGTGAGGTATTCCATGAACTCTAGAAGCTTACGCATCTTCCAAGCTCGAGCTGTCAACTTTGTGGCATGGAAGGTTGAAACAAACACTGAATAGTCAGGGCCAAGCTTTGATAGTATGGCCAAAACTAGTTTCTCTTCCTTATTTTCAATTCCACATTGTTTTAGCTGCAAAACAAGGGCTTTAAACTTGGAAAAGTAGAGTTGTAGGGATTCGAAGCTGCTGGGACTCAAAGAGATCAGTTCATTCTTGATTTTATGTCCTCTCATCTCATATGTCTTACCAAAAATCTCTACAATCTTCTCCCATACTTCATTAGGTGATTCCAATCCATCAAGATGGAAGAGGAGGTCTCTTGATATGCTCAGACACAAAAGACCATAGGCCTCATCCCTCCTGTTGTGCCATTTAATTTTCTCTGCAACTGCATTGGGATCTGCCTCAGTTTCCATAGTCGCCCTATAGAGGCCTTTTTCTCTCAACAGTATCTCCATCTCTGCTTTCCATTCAAACAAATTAAATGGAGTCAAGATGATCTTCTGAGATTGATCCATAGCTCAGAAACTGTGCCCTTCAGTCAGCAGAATATAAACCCAGTCAAGATTTTGAACATGCAAGAGCAATATGGAAGGATATAAATTGATCTACAAAAGCTCTGATACCATGTGGAAATTGAACCCAAGTGATAGAACAATTGCACTCACAAAATTGCTAATCAAGCATGCAAAATTACGAACAAAGGAGACTGAAATTGAAGCATAACATTAATCTGTATTGAATAAGTGTACAATAGCCAACCTTATGAAGTAATAGGCTGATAAAATATATAATTACATGAGATATTTGAATGCATAAGGATTCCATTTGAAATAGTCAAAAAGTAGGCTTACTAAATCTAGTCAAATCCCCCATAGGTGCATAAAGCAGTTTCCAAATCCACTTAGAGGCTCACAAATTGGCAAAGTCAAGTAGGAAAGATAATAATAGATGGAAATACAACTCATACATACTTTTATTGGGAGAAAAGGATGGAGGATGATGAGGGAAAAAAACAAGTCAACTACACCTAGTCTTACTTTCCCTTTTGCCATAAATCTCAATAAAGCAGGCAACTTAGCAGAAAAAGCAGATATGCGCTAGGGAGGATCTGGAATAAATAAGACATGCTAAATATGGTTTCTAGGACGTTTCCCAAGTGCTCCATGAATCATTTTTAGAAATTTTGACATCTAGGACATGTGGAAGATAACTTGCATATAGTGGAATATAGGAAACTAGGAAAATAAGACAAAAATGGATTAATTAATGTCTAAGGTAGCTAACTATGGGTTGATTATTCGAACAAGCAAATCAATTGTAAAATAGTATTGTAAATAAGTACAAAATGCTATATTAATATACAAAAATTTCCAATCATATACAAAATATGGCAACTCGTGCCAAAATGCCACATCATGGCTAGTGTACATAGGATGCTCTCTCAATCCTCCTACCCGCCCTCATAGCTCCCAGGTCCAACTCCAAAATTGATCTTCCTCTTCTTCAAGCTAGAGGAAGCTCGGTTCTTCTGGCTACTTCGACCACCTCCCCTTGGGCTCTGAAATGAAAACAATCAAATGTAAACTCCTATAGGTATTTATACAAGTATAAAACACAATTGAAATATCAAAATTACGTTTAAAAATTTTAAATAGCTCACCTAAGATGAGACCATAAGTGGTGAGAGGGCTACCCTCCTCTGTGATCCAAGTCTCTTGGCAATGCCACCCTACAACATTTAAACAGTAAGATAACTCATACAATTTACTACTATGTTAATTTTCCTTAATATTGAATGATATTTTCATAAACTAATCAATCTCACCATGAACACAACAGGTTGGTCCTAGGGACTGGCAGGTGGAGCAATTGACTGCACCTCAGGGGTGGCAGGTGGAGCAGTGGGCTGTAAAACCTACTCTGATTCTAGGGTGGATGGAATAGTGAAGGATGTATCCACATCGATGTTGTATACAACACTAGGGGGAATGGCGGGAGATGGCATGGACTGGAGTGGGAGAATTGGTGTTGTACGGCGATAAACGCCAACTAGCTGTAGAATAGAATGGGCCACCCTAGAAGAGGAAACGAGGGTGGTGGGGGAATATGGACGAGGGGGATGAGGTCTGGGATGGGGTGGAGGGATGGGTGAATGTGGATGGATGGTGTAATGTGGTCGGAGGGGGGAGGGTGCAAACATGGGAAACTGCAAGGGAGGGGGTGGATGGGTGGGGTGAGGGTGGGAGCTAGATGGAAGTGTGGTGGTGGGTGGGAGGCAAGGGATGGATGCAACGGGGTGGGGAGGGATGCAGGGAAAGGAAAATTTATGCCAGGGGCTACCCTTGACATATATGGTGGGAAAAAGGCAGTCGATGGAGAGATAGTGACACTGATGTGCCTATGTGGTGGGACCTGCATACATATTCATGGCATTGTGTATTAGTACATAAAAAATATAACTATACGAATCTAAGCCATCAAAACTAAAATTAAATTTATACTTTATTACAAGATACCTGCTCACGAGGGAATCTACTGATCCCTGTTGGGGATGGCTTGTCACTCAATCCTGCGGACACATATTTATTTGCACAAAAATATTTAGATTCAATTAGTAAATATTAACTAAATATGGGACAATGATTTAAAAAAATATGCGATGATTGACAAGAACTATATTAGTGATACAATAGAAGTCACAAATCAATCAAGCGAAATAACATCAAAGATATGATGGTGATAATAATAGTCCCAAACTTGCATAATAATTTTTCTTTTAAATTATGATTTGAGGGATGTTACATTTTTCTCTATTTTAGAGAATATCCACAACGTTTATGGGCTTACTCCTTAGAATTTCTCGTCGATCCTTGAAATGATATTAAAAAATTATATGCTTGTCTTGTGCAATATCAAAGGATGGATGATTTGTAGGGTAAATGTTTGTCATATTTTCCCTAACTATATCTTTGAAAATTGTATCCATTATTGATTCTAAAGTTTCCTTATATATGAATTAGTTGACTAGTTAGCCCTAGTAAACCTTGCTTATACTTCACTTCCTTTTTGGTCCAGAGAGTTGACATGGCTATGAGTTCTCTTCTCCTCCTATTTCAAACCTAACTCTTTAAGGTATCCTAATTGAGAATACCCTTATTAGTACATTTTATTCTATGTCTCTATTATAGGTAGCATACTAAGCAGATAATGGTTATTTTCACATATTCAATTATGGACAATACAACTAAGACCCAATTCATTAATTACCAATTTAATTATCTAACCCATCATCTTGGTGCATCTCCATGTAAATGTTTTCCACGTAAGTTTTTTCTAGGTCCCTCATTTTTTCACCAATGTCAAACATACTTTCTAGCTTGTTACCAATTAAGGTGAGAGAACATTTCATCCATTTTTGAAGGAATTGAATGAATTTTAAGATAGTGTGGTAGAATTTTTTTTTCTCTCATGACCTTGTTAGAAAAAAATGATAGCGGAGAAATAACAATAAACAATAAACATGATGCAAATATTAAAACAAATTACAAGAGATACACATATCTTAGACAACAAGATTAACTACTAACATTAAATTTAATTACTAAAAGAAAAGTACCTATTTGTATAGTGCTGCAATGTCCTCTACAGTTGCCATGGCTCCATCTAGGTTGAAGGAACTAGCGTCCTCCCACCCATGTGTTCGAGAATCAACACTGAATAGTTGTACATTAAAAAAATCAAGTCATCAACATCTGATTCTACGTTAAATTTATTAGAAATTACGGCATTAAATAAAACAATGACTAAGCTGGTGTAGGTAGCTCTCTGTGCCACGCTCCTGCATGGAAAATTGGCATGTATTTCCACAATGAGAACAACGATGTGGCACTGATCTTGTCGATCTGGATGGATCCACCTGGCTACCACCTGTATCTTCTCTCCCTCGCCCACCACCAGGAGACCATGCAAAAGTGTGTCTCTCAGGGGGGTCCTACTCACTCTACAAGGACATAACCACAAATGCAGTATGCCTAAGAAGGTGCCATGTGGCACATTTTATGGACTCATGGATCTCATCCGGCCCGCTACCTAATCCAAGGGGTTGAGGAGGCGGGTTTGGCTCTCACCTAGGTGCAGTAGGTCCTTTGAGTGGGTTTCGGTGGGCGTGAGGTCAATATTGGGCTGAGCCAAAATTGATGCCCTATAACTCGGTGATGTCAAAGTAGTTCACATGGAACCCCAACACAAAATCAGCCCACAGTTTCTTGAGAAAATACTGTGGGACCTCGACATTGTTGCATGGAGGTTTGTCGAATACCATGAACCATCTCTTCCTCTAGTTTTCTCTCCATGGCTGGTAATTACACCAGTCCATGAAAACTCTCCTCTTCCTCATATCTGGAGGCTGTCCTATTCTAGGAGATGTAATTTGCTCCACAGTTGGGCTTTTGTGATATTCAGGTTTTTTATATCCTCTTCGGATATACTAGTACTATAATGCTCTCTCATTCAAGCCCTATATTCAGTCAAACTAGATATCTCACTATTGGAAATGTTGATCGATTCTATAATGTTTTGTATTGATGTGGCAAGGGAAACCCAAGAGGGTTCCCTTGTGTTCTTCAATTCATCACTCAAAATTATTAATTCGTTTAAATCCCAGTGTAATTCATCTTTGGGTTTTTCTTCTTTGTTTAATTTGGGGTTTTCTTCGTTTAATTCAGGGTTTGGGTCCTCTATTTGGTTTGTTTCATTCATTTATTCAGATGGTTAATTGGTATTGGTCATTGTGGTTAGGTAATTTGCACCTGAAGTATCAAATTTTTCCCATTTCAATTGATTTTCAATTTTTTTTTAAATTTTGTATTTTATTTTAAAAACAATAAAAACAATGAAATAAACAAAAAAATTTGCATTCCTACTCTATTTACCTTACTCCAGCATCATTTTAGGCGATTTGCACAAGTTAGTTGGACTCATTAGGGGTAGAATTCATCTCCTTGGAGGTTGTTGGCTCCTCCTTGCGTGCTCGCGGGTTGATAAAAAACAATACGCCCACTGTTTTTTTAATACACAGGGACATGAGCACGTTCCTATTTGCTATCACGCCCAATACACGCGCACGTCCAAATGTGCATGCACGTCCACATTCATGTGCGCGCTCTTATTTCCCACGTTGACAAACCAGTGTGGAGGTTTGTCACTTCGAAGTGGGAGTGTGTACGTGCATATAAGCGGTGCATGCGCATTTTTTATTAAGCCCGCTCACGCGCTCTCGTTGCATCATAATTGGGTAGTATATTCTTGCGGGAACCCTTAGGTAAGAATCTAAAACATAATTTGGTTAATGTCCTAACTTTATAAGACCTTACAAGACCTAACATGAAAACTAGCTGAGCCTAAAATCTGAAACAACGTTTTCTCTCAAATGTGTGATCATTAGCAAGAATGTATTGATTACAATGTCTAGGTTTTTGAAAGGCTTGAGCCCAAAATGAGAATGATGGTCTAATGAATCTGTGAAGGAGTAATTAAATATGTGTGTATGCATGTGAGGATATTATATAGCTTAAATACCTCTTATTTTTCGAGAAAAAAAAATTAAAAAGTCAAACTACATGGATATATATTTTCACATTTCGAATGAAAAAAATATCTATTTTCATCTTTGGGATGAAAAGTAGTTTAAATAATTTTTTTAATATATAATTTTTAGTTAAATTGCAAATTTTTTATTTTTTGAATTTGTATTTTGAATATATAAATGGATTCAATTTCTTCAAAATATTTTTTTTATTGTGAAATTTTGAGAAAAGAAAAGATCATAACTATTTTGGCAATATTAGGACAGAACCCATATCTCATCAACAATTATTGTTTCACGACCAAGTAGTATAAGCTAGAACTAAATGCTTAGTGAATGATATATTACTACTTCATAGCATCAACATGGTACTACAAAATGGTTGCATATTTTAGCTCAAAAATGAATCTTGTGGCATATGGTCTATAACATGGAAGTTTGTATACTGTTATAAGAGTGTGAATTGATCATAACACATCAAATATCATTTGATATCTTCCCAAAATAAAATTGGAACTTA
>LPNX011226600.1:117193-217822 GCA_001517045.1 Pseudotsuga menziesii | reverse complement strand
GATAATGAGTAAGAAAAGACAATTTATTTTGAATTGACATATTATAAACTTGTTATGAAGGTGTGTTGCTTATGTTGTATAATAAATTGTAGTAATTTCACACTCTATACAAACATTAAGGTGTCTCTCCAGTAATCTGGTATTTGTATTAAAAAAAAAGAAACACTTTTAGCCGTCGGTTAAGTGACAGCCTGTAGGTGATTTTTTTTTTTAATTCAATACCGTCGCTTAACCGACGTTTAAGTTTTCATAATCCGTCGGATAGTCGTCGCTTAAGCAACGGCCTGTAGGTGATTTTTTTTTTAAATTCAATACCGTCGCTTAACCGACGTTTAAGTTTTCATAATCCGTCGGATAGCCGTCGCTTAAGTGACGTCCTGTAGGTGATTTAAAAAAAAAAAAATCAATACCATCGCTTAACCGACGTTTAAGTTTTCACAATCCATCGGATAGCCGTTGCTTACGCGACGTGTGTTTAAAGTTTAATATGAATTAGATGTCGGATAACCAACGATTTACATTTAACCGACGGTAAACTGAGCTGTCGCTTAACCGACGGATTGGAAAGATGTTGGATAACCGACGAAAATCCACTGACACTTAAAAAAAATCATAGTGTCATACATGCGACAGGGAAGTGTCAAAAATTCGACAATACGGTCGTCGGATTTTTGGTCGAAATGTAGTAGTGTGAAGAGAAATGTTTTGACCATGTCATTTGCACCAAGGGATTCACATGAAGCCCAAGTGCAGTTTTCTTTGGAGCGAGGCGTGCCTGCTGTGATTGGTGTAATGGGGACATAGCAGCTTCCTTACCCTTCCCATAGTAGGGATCGAAACGTCGAGATTTGTGAAATCATCCAACGCAGCTCCTTCTTATTTACAATTCTCCACTGCGTAAATGACTACTTTTATAAATACTAGTTATTGGTAAGTTGTAATAGTAATAATTATGTAGTTTGTAGATTGATATCTATCATAAATTTGTTTGAATATCATCATTGTCAAGCAATAACAACTTCTTAAAGGGTGCTAGCTCAATGGTAGAGCGCCTGCCTAATTATAGGCAGGAGGTTGGTGGTCCGATTCCTCCGTGCCCTATCATAAATTTGTGACTACAAAAACGACTAAATTCACATATATACGACTATTAGTAGCTAATTTCTCGTATCTTAGTCGTATTTAGCTTAGTCATTAATATTTTAACATTTAGTAGTTTATTTAGTCGTATATTTGGTCATTAATGGTTGCAATCAATGACTAAATCAACGACTAAATCAATGATTAACTCAGTGACTAAATCAATGACTAAATCTGTGACTAAATCAATGACTAAATCATTAACTATCAATGACTAAAACAATGACTAAATCATTGACTATCAATGACTAAATCATTGTCTATCAATGACCAAATCAATTACTAAATCAGTGACTACTAAGTCAAGCTATTAATGACTAGTGAAATACGACTAGCTATAAGATAGTGGTAATTTGCTACTATTAGTCACCAACTCAAAAATAGTCGTTTATAGCCTGATTTTAGTCATTTTTTTAGTCATTAATTTCTCATTTTCTACTAGTGTACAGACTAGGAGTAGACAAGTGTCATAAGGGCAAACAAACTAGTTCTAAGCAGTGGAACATACCTATGCTCAATGCAAGGATACATGTGTAGGATATCGACACTCGGGGGAAAATCCCCTCCCGGTAAAAAGGGAATCAAGCTGCGAAGGATATAAAAAATGGCTTTGCATGGCTAGACATGAGACAAGCTCAGGCTATATGGATGAAATGCAATGTCAGGGGAGCCGGCATAAAGCTCAATAAGGCAGGCAAAGCTCATGATAATGCATTCACAACTTGACATGAGGGAGTCCCAGGGAAATGGCCAGCATAAAGTTCAAGAGGAGTATGAAGCTCTTGCTCAAGGACATGGCAGGACCAAAAGGGACTCCCAGACCTAAGAGAGGACTCGTAGCATGGGTACCAAATGCAAAAGGGAGCTAACTAGGGCACCCATGTATAGGAAAGATCTACCATTCACATAGTACCACTTCTAACAGCAGCATGAAGGTTCCGTGATACCATGGAATGGGTTCGTACCTAAGGTTAAGATGGAACGGTCATAAGGAAATGCATAAGTGCAAGCGGATGTGAAATCCTAACCTATATGCTAGTTCAGACACAATACTTGTGATAGGCACGAACGGGTCGAAACCTCAGAGAGAGTGTACAAAAAATGGACCTTAAATGACAGCCATATTAGTCCAAAACAACCCAAAATAGTTAATAAAGAATCCAAACTATAGGATATAGGGAGGAATGATCATGACAACTGCACCCAAAGGAAACAATGCGGTGAACGATGGGACATAAAAAGGAAAGTAAGGTGTAGATCTAACATTCACGCATCCACTATCACCCCCGTGAGGGTGACCATCAGTGTAAATACCGAGCAAAGGGAATCAACATCTTCCACAAATGGAGTAGAGGGAAGAATGTGACCACTTCAAATCTATGAGCAGGGTAAGGGGTTGTGATGCCCCCAAGTTTGACACCAGGGTCCATACTAGGACCAAGGACGGGTGATAGGATACCAGGCATGCCGAAAATAAAAGGACCCGAACTCAAGAGAATATAAATATACTCAAGTAACCATGATCCCAAAGGCCAAATAGCACACAAAGAGCATACTCCTAAGAAAATATATAGCCAAAATACAAGCAAACCAAGGGGAGGATATGTGAGCTCCTGAATGCAGTGGGTATGTCTCGCCTAGGAGAGGCTTGAAACTCCCATACACTACAAGCAGAGGTATGTAACCAATTATAGTGGCCCTCAGCTTCAACACATAAAGCGACTATGTTGTCCGACCTCTACCTGGCCGTGACACTTGCAGAATAACCCCTGCAAAGTACCCCCTCGATATCCTAGGTAAGGCCACTAATGTCACCTCAATATAATCAATGCTCAGGCGGATAGTCGCAGGCGGGATTGACCGTACGGGAAGGGTAGCAAATCCTGAAACTCTCGAAAGAGCCCCCAGATACGAATACAATCCTGGAAATATCTCCGGTGCTACTCAGTTATGACTAGGGGTCATCCCAATCATAACCTCTCACACTGCCTTGTGCTTAACTCCCTTTTGAGAGGAGGGTCCTGAGAAACACTAGTTATACCAAGGATTTCACATGCTCAACCTGGACAGACACATACATGTTATTGTTTAGTGATCTTAGAGAATTGACTTACAATGAACTATTCCAAGATCCTAAAACCTAAGCTTGTAGGTGCACCCTAGAAAAGAAAAGAGTGTAGTTCATTTTAATTTAGCGTTGATTTTAATTGGCTATAATTACTCAAAGGGAACTGGCTGTGAAACTAATGACATTATGACTCAGCAGTGAAATAAATATGCACACCATAACAAACAATGCTAAGTGCAATCTTTGTCAAATGAAAAATAGGGTATGCAACTACATGAGATGCATAAAAAATCATTCCTTTGATGTCAATGCAATCCTTCCTATATGAAATCCTAAACACAACTCTCATCCAAGCAATCCAATGCAAGTACCTCCTCAAATCCATATCTAAGATGCAACTACCTTGTATTTTTCAATATAAAAGAATGAAAAATGCAATAAAAGTCATCTAAAACTCTCAGTCTCTGCAGCAAGTATAAAAGACAATCCCAGCAAGACACCGAGACAAAAAATAGTAATGCACTAATGGAAAAACAAAAAGGATAAATGACTAAAACTACTTTCAAAGAAAAATCAATGAAAAAGCAGTCTCTGGTCACGAAAGAAGCATCCAACAGACAACATCAGACCCAAGGAAGACCCAACCACACTCACAACCCACCCAGCAACTTCCCACAACATCAAACTCAACCAAAAGGGAGGATGTACGTGACTGTTTAAAGAACAGCTACGTATGTACACGAATTTCGGCAAAAAATCCACGTATGTATGCGACTTTTGGCCAAAAACCCGCGTTTACAGAGAAGGCAGTGATAAAAAGCAAGCCAAGGCCAAACCA
The DNA here is from genome assembly GCA_001517045.1 of Pseudotsuga menziesii. Taxonomy (NCBI): domain Eukaryota; kingdom Viridiplantae; phylum Streptophyta; class Pinopsida; order Pinales; family Pinaceae; genus Pseudotsuga; species Pseudotsuga menziesii. The sequence goes on along the minus strand of LPNX011226600.1, from coordinate 213,776 downwards.
ATAAAGGGGAGTGTCAATGGACAAACATACTATAAAATGCGACACAAAAATAGGGAGAAAACAAGATCAAGTCAATAATATCAAGCCCATTGTGTCCACAAACCCCCAAATAAAAACAAGGAACATCCCTAGCGTAGTTGCCAATTCTGTTACGGAGAGAAATTCCTATGGCTTGGGGTACCACAATAGACAGCATGACTCCAGAAATCAATCCTTTCCAATATGCAATAGAAATTAAATGTCTAACACTAAAGGATCAGACCTCGTACATTATTCTGGATGGTTGAAGTAGATCCCCGTTGAGCTTTCCAATCTTCAACTTGAATTGATAGATTACTTCCTCAACAACAAGTAAACAATACAAGCATTCTATATATCATGGTGTTAGATCTATTCTATCATATATAATCAATAATGTAAAAGCATTTGACATAATCCCATGGATAAAATATTCATTCAAACACACATTATTGGACAGGAAAAGATATTTCTATTAATATAAATCAGAGATTACAAGATACAACCTCTGACGGCACGTCTACGAACCGGAGAAACTGAATCCCCCACTTGGGCCTCCACCACCTCAATCCTCCATCTCTCGATAGCAAGCTCACAAGCAAAAGGAAAGCTTGGGAAGAACACAAAAGTGCTCCAAGCGACAAAGGGATGCAGACTCAAGCATAAGTTTTGGCAACAATGGACTATAGTTTCTTTGCTCTCAATTCTCTCTTATTCCTTCAATGTACCAAGGGGTTCCTTATATAGCTTTTCAAAGGGGTAATGAAAGGTCGAATCCGAGCGATCTCACGGCATATGGAAGGCCAGGAGTCAAATGAGTCGGATCCATGTCAAGGAAAACTCCAAAAGGATTTGGATTTTGTACACATCTTGATGTACGCGGTTTTAGTGGTCAAACCCGCGTATATACACGCTTATAGGTTTAAAAGTCATGTGTATCATTTTTTCCATGTTTTTAGGGATGATCAAGGAAACATCAATTGACAAAAAGTGGTCCATAGGGTCTAAGGAGTCTGCAGCAGGATAGGGGAAGGCCATACAAAGTGTGATTCACCTAGAGTGGTGAAATCCGCAATAACAGGTGTCGAGGTCGAACATAGTAGTCCATCGTCTGATTACTGGTCATTGATGTATACCGTTAATAGATGCGAGATCAACCACCAATAATGAAAATGGGAATCAAGGTACTAGAGTGCAAACTAACAAGTGTGAATAAATGTGTTGAGGTAGAACACTTGAGAGGATCCATCGATCAGGGGACATTGATGTATTCCCAAAGATTGTCGATGGTGAGAGAACCTGCGACTGATGACTGCAAGTCTCAAGGCACTCAAAAGGACTCTAGATTCCAATCCCAGAATAAATGATCTGAAGTTGATGGGACGAAATCCACTGGAAGGAGGGCATTAAGGCATCCCCCATCATCCAACACGAGGTACTTAGAAAAGATGTATAATGTGGAAGGACTAAATCATAAGGTGCACGAACCGGTAACTGTACCGGGAATGGCCAACGTGCAAATTCAAGATAACTAAGGAATGGCCGACTCAGGCTTCAACTTCCTTCGAACAAGAGCATAATGGTGTATGATGACTGAATGAAGGTAGCATAGACTCGATATACAAACTGGGACATCTCTGCGACATAGGAGGCATCAACAGAGGCTCCATGGGGACTGGAAGCTTAACCAGTTGGTGGAGATAAGCTCAGATAAACGAGTACAGCTCCTAAAGTCAAACTATAAACCCAACCAATGGATGTGATATATAGTGCTCTGTTCAAAGGCAAAATGACTCTATAGCTGCCAAAGATAACATCTTTCCTTGTCTGGATTTTTGGTTTTTTGATTCTTTTGGACTTTTTCAAATATTTAAAAATCTTGAAAAAGAATAAAATTGCTTTATAGTTACAGAATAGGAGGAGACGAGTGTCATAAGGGAAAACAAACTAGTTCCAAACAGTAGAACATACCTATGGTCAATGCAAGGATACATGTGTAGGATATCGACACTCAGGGGAAACTCCCCTCTCGGTAAAAAGGAATCAAGCTACAAAGGATATAAAAAATGGCTCTGCATGGCTAGACATGAGACAAGCTCAGGCTATATGGCTTAAATGCAATGTCAGGGAAGCTGGCATAAAGCTCAATAAGGCAGGAAAATCTCATGATAATGCATTCACAACTTGACATGAGGGAGTCCTGAGGGAAATAGGCCAGCAAAATATCAAGAGGAGTATGAGGCTCTTGCGAAATGTCATGGCAGTACTATACAATGGACTCCCACACCCTAAAGGAGAAAACGTCAGCATGGGCACCAAATGCAAATAAGGCGCTAACTAGGGTACCCATGTAAGGTGAAGCTCAACCACTCATATCATGCCACTTCTAAAACAACAAGAAGGTTCCGTGACATAATAGAGTGGGTTCATACCTAAGGTTATGATGAAACAGTCATAAGGTCATGCAAAATGCAAAAGCTGATGAAACCTAACCTATATGCCAATTTGAACTTGATACCTGAGATCGGCATGAATGGGTCAATCCAACCGCTGAAACGGCACTGAAAAAGGTCCTCTACATCATGAATTAGGTAAAAAAATGTTCCAAAATGATTAGAAATTGTCGAAACTATAGGAAAGCGGGTAAAATTTTTCAAATATGTGAAAATTTTCTATAAATAGTAAACAATTCAAAATATTATAAAACATTTGAAACTTTTACCCATTTGAGCTCACATTTTCAACAGCGAATTCCAGGAGATCCAGCCGGCGAAATCCACTATCGTTTCTTCCAGGTACTTACCCATGCTCTTCTATTTCATTTTGATGCAATTTTTATCAAATTCCATGGTCAATTGAGTTTTCTAGGCCAAACTAAAAAGGGCACTGCAGCCCACGTGGAAATCGAGGGTTTTTCTACGTATAGGGCTGGATATACGTGGAAAATGCCCCCAAAGCCGCGTACATACGTGGCTGCTTGGAAAACAGTTGTGTATGAGGCCGCGCATAAGGTTTTTTAAGTAATCTAATGGGAAAATTTGTAATTTTTTGTGAAGGATGGTCCTAGAGTGGAGAGAGTGTGAACATGGTGAGGTAGAGGAGGTAGTAAGGACCGATCTAATGGCTCAACAAGCTGTACGTGCATGTGGACTCTATAAGTTTTGATGTCTTGGTGGCTTGAAGGCCAAACCAAGACTATTGCAGATGCTGGTGGATTACTAGGATCCAGACTCTGTGTCCTTCCAGATAGATGGGATGTCCCTCACTATAGAGGTGGAGGACATATACTTCATTACTGGGCTTTCTCAACGAGGGGAAGTAGTGAACCTTCATTCTTGTGGTGGGCCAGGAGGTGGCCTAACTATCGATGAGTACATTGTGGTGTACTACTATCCAGACACAGAGAAGGTGGGGAGTCAGGTCCCTACCAACTCTATACAGGTGCTGGGCCTAAAGGCCATACTATTGACATTGGGCAGGATCGCAGGCTTGGCATCACTCCACCAGGCCTTGCGGCCTCTGATGTTCTATGTAGTGGAGTGCATGAGACCCATGATTTATGACTGGAGCACTACACTACTGAGCATCAACTCAATGAGTGTAAGGTAGGTAGAGTGTGGAACTTCGGGTTCAGTAGTATATCGAGCACATTTTTCTTCGAGCGTGTTCTAGGATTGAGCCCCAGAGTGGACGTTCCTCTTCACGGGGTTCAAGATCCAGCCCAACGGCATTGGGAAGATGCTATGCGCAGACTGGGGGGAGGTAGGGTGGTCAACCCCTATCCAGCTGACTTCTTTCCATGGTGGCGATGACAGATAGTTTCCATCAATGACTACCCCTATGCAGGGATAGATTTACGGGGGGACCCAGACATGCCGCTACTGCCAGGATCAGCATATGGCGATATAGGTAACGAATCTCACCCCTCTCTTTTTAAAATTTTTGAGTTATTTTTTTTTTTGTGTTTTCTGATTATATGGAATCAAAAGACATATTTTTACGTGACAATACATAGTGACATCTACCATTTATGTGCAGATGTGGGACCACGGTGGCCAGAAGGCTTCCCTCATCATAGATGGAGCAAAAGAGGAGATTCTATCATGGGTGTGGATGCGGAGCAAACGCTCCAGAGCATTCATAACAATTTTGTGAGGTTGACACACAGGGTTCCATGGCGCAAGTCAAGGACTTGCCTGAGGCTATGCAGCGCCAGGTGGTGGATGTACCACAAGCATTGGTGCAATTATTTCGATGGCTAGCTAGAGCCGCAGTGACCTTCCATGATCACAACCCTCCTCCTCATCCATAGGATTACATACCTGGGAGTCTATACATTTTGTACTACCCTGTATTATATGTTGGTGGCTCAAGAGCCCCAATTTTGTATCATGACACTATGTATTACCACATTTTGGATGTTATATAAATTTTTTTATGGTGATCGGTTTATTTATTTACATGTGTAAAAATTGTGTTTGTGATGAATTTATTGTGAATGAAACAAATGCCAATCTAACACGTAGTTAGCATATGAGTCAGCAACTTGATTATTAATTCTCGGAATGTGTATGTATGTTATATTGTCAAATTGTCATTCTAATAATCTCACACATAAGAATCTTCTTAATAACGTCAGATCTCTAACATGGTACAAACCATTAAGCTGTGACACTACTAACTCTGAATCAAGACGTACCTCAAGAGAGAGAACACCATGTGAAATGGCATCCCGTAGAAGTTCAATAATGTTACTATATTTGGCAACATTGTTGGAAGATGGCCACAGACATATGCTTCCTGAAGACAGTACCTGACCCATAGGAGTATAAATCACCCAAGCAGCAGAGGTTGAGTGTTGAGTGTGATGGCTCGCACCATCCATTAATCCTATGTAGGTGGAAGATTCCATTGACATCTTCCAAAAGAAATGGAAACTAATCACAAACCCGATCACTATAAGAAAAAAGACCTAACTATGCAAAAATGTACACTAATATACAATAACCAGCCTTGGCTGAAAATCATGCATAGTACTTTTTGAGATAGAGCCCATTTCTAGACTCCGCCAAGGTTGTTCCCTCGTAATCTACTAACTCATAAGCACCCTTCTCTAACACACGTCTGACCATGTACAGACCACGCCACATGGGATTAAATTTTCTTGCCCCCAAGGGTTCTTTTGGTTGATCCCACAAAAGGACCAAGTCTCCCTCACTAAACCTCCTTCGATGGACAGACTTATCATACTGGACCTTTACGCGATGTTTATTGACTTCTAGAGCCACCAAGGCATCTCAACGCTGCTCATCAAGTTGCTCAAGGTGGACCAAATGCTCCTCCAATGGTGAAGTGCCTTGTAAGAGTTCTACAGCTAGCTTCAAATAAGGAATCTCCCATTCAACCAGCAATATCGAATCCACTCCATGTACAAGTTGATATGGAGAAAAACAGGTGGCAGTCTTAACAGCGGTTCTATATTCCCACAAAGCAGGATATAACATGATGTGCCAATTATTCTTGCTTTGTGCGATGGTTCGTTGGAGAATGGATTTGAGTGATTTATTCACTGCTTCTACCTGTCCATTCGCTTGAGGGTAGTAAGAGGAGGAATGCTCTTGCTTGTACCCTAACTTTGATGCCAACTCTTCCATCATACGATTCTGAAAGTGCGAGCCATGGTCAGTGACAAGCTCTTTCAGAATTCCGAACCGAGTAATAATTTGGTTGAATACAGAGTGGGTGGCTGTCTCACCGTCAGATTTAACTGTAGGAATAGCCTCACCCCATTTCATGAAGTAATCAACAGCCACTATGATATGATGGTGCCCCCCAGCCGAAGCTGGGTTGCAATCCATAAAATCGAGCCCCCACTTAGTGAAGGGACCGGTGGTGATAATGGGATGTAACGGGTGATCCGTCGGACCTCAACTTTAGTGCATTAAAATTTTGTTGTAAAAGAATGCGTACAACGGGTTACTTAAAGGAACAGCATTAACAAAAATTAAATGCTCAGAACAGAAATGAAAACCACAACACTGATAGACAGATACAAGGAAGAAAACACAGAAACAGAGTCACAATAGAAGTTGATAACGGAGTTCACCCCCTCCACTGGGCTACGTCTCCGGGTCCCTCTCCAATGGGTACCGATCAAATTAATGGATTTAAATGGTACAAAATGGTTCTGGCATCAACTTCAGCAACTGTAAAATAGAATGCTGGACAGAAAGTCTTCAAGACTCCTCTCTGTGGAATTACAATCTGGTATTCAAAAGATAAAGACCCAAAATGTAATAGAGAATACAATCGACTCTTAATACAAACAGCAATCTGGAAACTACAGCGAAACTCTCCAAAATTCTATAACATAGAAACAATGTACTACGCTCTCCACGAACTATGTCCCCCAATCGTCCTTAGCTTCCTCTATTTAAGCCTCATAAGTAACGGATTTGCCTTCTTTCACACAGCTGTTACCAAGGAGACAAAATGTAAAAGAAATGCGACTATTCACATCCCCTGCAAAATGCCCACTCGTTGTCATAGCCAGCTGTTCATCTCCGTAACTGAACCAAAGAACCCATTACCAATGCGTGGGTTCCATTCCCTGAAACGTGGCATCAAAACTGTGTAAGAAAACCGTTTTGAAAATGTCCCCGCACGAACGCATTGTAGTGTTTGGGTTGGAATTTTTATTATCTAGGCTTTCGTCGTTGCGGAAGAGTGATACGCAACAGGCTCCGGTGTTTCACTCCACTGATCTCTGTCTTAATCGACTGTCGACTGGTTTTTGAGTCGGAAGCTTTAGTCATCGACGCATCCGCCGTTGCGGAAGAGGATAAGAAATGGGCTCTGGTTTTACTTCGATGAACTCTGTCTCAATCGGCTGTCAGTTGGTTTTCCAGTCGGAAGCTTTAGTTACTTCAGTTTCTGCAGTTGCGGATGGCGCTGTCTCTAAGTCTTCCGCAGTTGCGGGAAGCAGATGGAAAAGTCTCCCTATTTCCACCATGTTATTTCACCGATCTTTTAAGTTTTGGGCTTCTGCCGTTGCGAAAGAGAAAAGGATTCCAAGCCCCGCCATTGCGGAAGGGGAAAAGGATTCCGAGCCCCGCCGTTGCAAAAGGGGAAAATATTCTGAGCCCCGCCGTTGCGGAAGGGGAAAAGCTTCCGAGCCCCGCCGTTGCGGAAGAGAAAAGGCTTCCGTCCTCCGATGTTGCAGAAGGAGTTCTCTTCCGACCTTTGATCTGCGTATTTTTTCCTTCTGTTTTTTCCAACCGCCATTGCTGAACCATGTACCATATTGGATCTTTAAAGAGGAATAATTCGCCAGATCAATCCTCCCCATTGGAGAGATTTTGGACCTCCAAAAACCTAGATCATCCTACAGGTGGGTGAGGGTACCACTTCCTCACCATTCCAATCTCCATACATCCTGCCTTGCTTAGAATCTGCATATTAGTCTCCTTGACCATGACCAAAGGAGGTTCATACCATTTAAAATTCCTTGCATATGCAACTGGAGATAAGCTCAAACAGAAAGAATTTTTACACTTCTTTTCAAAGATCTCAAAACGATCATAAACAAAACTGAGCTTTTAACCTTTCAACCTTCCCTTGATGATCTGCAACCAAACTTGTTTTTCAACTTCAAAAGGATGATGATTTGCATGTCTGGCCTTGCAAATTGCCTGACTCGTCTCCTGCTATTCTTGCACTATCTGCTGCACTGCTTTCTTTGCATCATGATGTCCAACATCTTCTATGTTGAAAGAAAAGTCTACATGTGACTTCAACAGATAACAAAAACAAGTCTCGAAAGGAGATTTAATGCACTACATGTGCTGCAACTGTTCACCCTGAACCTTAGGATGTTCATCACAATAATTTTGAAGAAATTGAATAATCATCCGATTCATGCCAAGATTTGGAAGAGGCATGCTTTGCTACAACTGCACTTCAGGTTGTACATCTCTATTAAGTGATTTACCACTTTCCAATGATTCACATTTAACTGCCATTAACGCAAACTTCCTACTAGCATTCACTATCATTTTCATTTGACTTGTAGTGACAAATGCTAGATTTGTCTTCATACGATGTGCATGAACAATGTATTCCACGCCACCTTTAAAAATATGATATTTTTTCTGCTCTCTATAAAAGACTGCTTTCCGGTCATACAAATATGGACTCCCAAGTACAATCCCACAAATGTCAAGGGGTACTACATCTAGTTCTACCTCATCCATAAACTTTTCAGTGATTGCAAATTTCAAAACACATTTCTTTGTAACTTGCAATTGTGTAACATTAGTAACCCAACCTAGAGGATAGGGCTTTTCATCAGGCACAGTAACTAAATGCAATTTCTTAACCACTTCTTCTGATATCAAATTCACTTGAGAACCACTATCAAACAATGTATCAACCTTTGTATGATTTGTAATGACACGAACATGAAATAGTTCACTTCTTATTTTATCACCATGCATAGAAGTAGATAGCAGATTTGTACTTGTACTTGCACATGAATTAGAACTTGAACTTGCATCAATAGAAAGAGATATACCTTCATCTTTACCTTGGATCCCTATTGTTGTGATCTTAGTCTCATCACCTGAATCAGAACCCAAGTCTTGAATTATTGCTGCAGTAGCTGCTTGATTATCCTTATCTTTGTTTTTATTTCTTCTCATCCACTTTGGATTTAATTCTGGATGAAGTTTCCAGCACTTTGAAACATCATTCCCTTTCTGACAATGTGAGCATGTGGGTCTATCACCCTCTTTCGTGATGGTAGCTGTTTCCTTTCCCTTATCTTTGCTTTTATCTTTGTTGTCAAATTCAGATGACTTCTTCATAAACGAATCATCATCATGCTTACCCCTAGCATCTAAATGTGTAGCTTGAACACATACATAATCCAAATTACTGGGGTTATACATCAACAAAGTATGTCGCAAATAAGAATGCATGCCACCAATATATTTAAGAAGAGTTTCTTGCGTATCCAATGCATCATTCAATGCAATAGCCCTCTTTCTAAATTCATGAGTATATTATTGAATGCTTTGTCCTTTAGCTTTTCTAAACATTTGTCAGCTCATTATTAATTGTTGCATGTGACCTAAAGGATAAAATTGCTTCCTTAATACTTCAATGAATTCATTCCAAACTGAAATAATTTTACCATTCTTTTGAAGATCCTGCTGAATCTTGATCTCCACCAAGTAAGAGACATTCCACTCATCCTTAAAGTGGCCAATTGAATCCTAGAAGGGTCATCATTAATTCCCTGCACCTTGCAATATACTTCAAGTTCCTTGATCCAATTGTCTAATTTTTCAGCATCTAACTCTCCATTATAAATAGGTAATTCAAATTTTACATCCAATTTGAAATAAGGCATATTAGGACTTGCATTATGAGAAGTATGAGAAGAAGAAAAAGTCTGGTTAGTATCAGGAGGATCACCATCACCTCCAACTCCTTTACCCTTTTTTTCTGACTTCACTTCTGCATCTTTGGATGAAGATCCTTCTTTCTTCTTCCTTTCTGCTCGCTCATCGAGTAGAATTTCCATCATGGCTTTCATGCTCATAAAATATTCTAGAAGCTCAGTTTCAGAAAGGACAAGTTTTTCCCGTTCGGTATGTCCTTCTTCTTCCCCTCGTGGAGAAGACATCGTTCTTGAGAATGTTCTCCTGGAGCCAATCTCAGGATCTCCTTCAACTAATTCTCCTTCACCAAGCTTTAACCTGGACCTGGTAAGCATTCACAAACTTGCACAACAGTCAACTAGCTCTGATACCAAATATGATCCGTAGGAACTCAACTTGAATGCATTAAAATTTTGTTGTAAAAGAATGTGTGCAATAGGTTACTTAAAGGAACAACATTAACAGAAATTAAATGCTCAGAACAGAAATGAAAACCACAACACTGATAGATAGATACAAGGAAGAAAACACAGAAATAGAGTCACAACAGAAGTTGATAATGGAGTTCACCCCCTCCATTGAGCTACGTCTCCGGGTCCCTCTCCAATGGGTACCGATCCAATTAATGGCTTTAAATGGTACAAAATGGTTCTGGCATCAACTTCAGCAACTGTAAAATAGAATGCTGGACAAAAAGTCTTCAAGACTCCTCTCTGTGGAATTACAATCTGGTATTCAAAAGATAAAGATTCAAAATGTAACAGAGAATATAGTTGACTCTTAATACAAACAGCAATCTGGAAACTGCAGCGAAACTCTCCAAACTTCTATAATAGGGAAACAATGTACTGTGCTCTCCACGAACTGTGTCCCCCAATCGTCCTCAGCTTCCTCTATTTAAGCCTCATAAGTAATGGATTTGCCTTCTTTCACACAGCTGTTACCAAGGAGACAAAACGTAAAAGAAATGCAACTATTCACATCCCCTGCCAAATTCCCACTCGTTATCATAGCCGGCTGTTCAACTCCATAACTGAACCAAAGAACCCATTACCAATGCGTGAGTTCCATTCCCTGAAACGTGGCATCAAAACTGTGTAAGAAAATCATTTTGAAAATGTCCCCTCGCGAATGCATTGTATTGTTTGGGTCGAAATTTTTATTATCTGGGCTTTCACTGTTGCGGAAGAGTGATACGCAACGGGCTCCGTTGTTTCACTCCGCTGATCTCTGTCTTAATTGGCTGTCGGCTAGTTTTTGAGTCGGAAGCTTTATTCATCGACGCGTCTGCCATTGCGGAAGAGGATAAGAAATGGGCTCCGATTTTACTTCGATGAACTCTGTCTCAATCGGCTGTCGGTTGGTTTTCGAGTTGGAAGCTTTAGTTGCTTTGGTTTCCGCAGTTGCGGATGGCATTGTGTCTAAGTCTTCCGCAGTTGCGGGCGGCGGATGGCAAAGTCTCCTGATTTCTGCCGTGTTATTTCTCCGATCTTTTAAGTTTTGGGCTTCCACCGTTGCAGAAGAGAAAAGGCTTCCAAGCCCCGCCATTGCGGAAGGGGAAAAGGATTCCAAGCCCCATTGTTGCGGAAGGAAAAAAGCTTCCGAGCCCCGCCGTTGCAGAAGGGGAAAAGCTTCCAAGCCCCGCTATTGCGGAAGAGAAAAGGCTTCCGTCCTCCGATGTTGCGGAAGGAGTTCTCTTCTGACCTCCAATATGCGTATTTTTTCCGTCCGTTTTTTCCAACCGCCGTTGTTGAACCATGTACCATCTTGGATATTTAAAGAGGAATAATCCATCGGATCAACGGGGCAGGTTTCGAGTGCATATTATGTGCAAACACCTAGCAAGGGTGGCACCTCTTGACTGCATCTACACAATCCTTAAAGATCGACGGCCAAAAATAACATGCTCTTAAGATCTTTTGAGCTGTAGAAAGCCTAGATAAATTACCACCACACGCCCCTCTGTGGCAATCATTCAGCTCTACCTCAGCCTCTTCATGAGTTAAACAACATTGTAAAATGGAATCTACCCCACGGCGGTACAAAGTGTTATCCACTATTAGGTAGTTCTTAGAGACGTGACATAATCGTCGTCGTTCATCTCATGATAGGTGAGTAGGGACCTTCAATGTTTGTAAATATATTATGATATCCCCATACCATGGGTCTAAAGTTGAGATTAAGAAGATGTGTTCATCGAAAAATGTATCTTCACAAACCAACTCCTCGGCCTCGCTCAGGAAATCCAATATAAGCTTTGGAAAAGTTAAAGACTTCTTCGATTTTTCCGAAAAAAATTCGAGATGGAATTCTTGTAGAATGACAATCCATTTATTATATTTTCCCCCAATCATTCTTTGAGTGAGGATGAATTGAAATGGATTGACATGGGCTACAACCAAGGTCTGGCGAAGGAGAATATAATGTCTCAACTGCTGAACCGCATGTACGATAGCTAAAGAAAGCTTCTCGACATGAGAGTAACGAATCTCTGCATCAATAAGGTTCCGACTCATATAGTATATGACATGCTCTTGGAGCTCCTCATCCTCTTGAACCAAAACCATACCAATCGTCTCCATGGACGCGACCACATGTACGATAGCTAAAGAAAGCTTCTCGACATGAGAGTAACGAATCTCTGCATCAATAAGGTTCCGACTCATATAGTATATGTCATGCTCTTGGAGCTCCTCATCCTCTTGAACCAAAACCATACCAATCGTCTCCATGGACGCGACCACATATAATAGAAAATCACGACTACAGTCTGGGGGACTAATCATCGAGGCTGATGCTAGGGATTGCTTGAGTGCATCAAAGGACTCTTGGGCTTGCTCATCCCAGCAAAAGGGGGTGTCCTTCTTCAATAGACACATGAAGCCTCTAGTCAAATTGGAAAAGTTGACAACAAATCTCCGTAAGAATTTTTCCATGCCTTGCAAATAGTGAAGATGACGAATATTCTTCGGGGGAGACAACTAAAGTATTGCCTCAACCTTCAAAGGGTCGACTCTTATACCCTCTTTAGAAACAATGAATCCTAACAATCAACCTGAATTCACACAAAAGATGCACTTATGAGGATTTAATCTAACCAAATAGTGCCGGCATCTTTCGAATACCAATCTCAAGTGATAGAGATGACGCATTCTCATATGAGAATGAGCATCAAGGTCATCCAAAAATACTTCGATGATCGACTTGAGATCATGGAAGATCAAGGTCATTGCCCGCTGAAATGTAGCTCCGACGTTTTTAAGGCCGAAAGGCATTTTTTGATATGCAAAAGTTCCCCAAGGAAAAATAAATGCAGTCTTATGTTGGTCCTCATCCAAAATATGATCAATAAATGGTGTGGGGAAATTGTCCTTAGTACAGGTACGATTTAAATCACGGAAATCAGTCCATATGCGGATCGCTCCCTACTTCTTATCCACTGGAACAGGGTTTGAAATCCACTCTGTCAAGGGAATGGGATAGATAAAACTGGCTTTTAACAAATTTTCTGTCTCTGCCTTAATCGTGGGTGCTTTCCTAGGATTCACCACATGTAACCGTTGTTGAACAGGCTTAGCATTGGGATAAGTCTTAATCTCATGCTTGACAATATGAGGGTCGATACCTGGCATTTCATCGTAATTCCAAGCAAAAATATCACATAATTCTTTAAATAGCTCGGTGTATTATAGAATCTCAGTATGGGAACATTCCGCCCCAATATAGACATTCTCTATCTTGCCAAGATCACGAGAGATGTTGATAGGAATCGTTGAAGATATGTTCGCCATGTTTCCGTCAGCCATTTGATCAGGAGAGCTTAATGGAACCATAGGACTACCAAATCTTGCACTAAGAACCTCCCTAAAGTCCTCACACTCCAAGCGGTCAAGCTCAGGAAGAAAGTACGATCTGTGATGGAGTTCCTCCCATGGTGGCTCAACTCCTGACATAGCCTCAATAATCCCTTCATCTGAAGGGAAAACCATATCAAGGCAGTCGTGTGCATGAGAATACTGCACTACCCATGCCAGTAGCACATAAGGGTCCTCCTCCTCCGTCCCCAACGAGGAAGGACTAGGCTCTGCAACACACTTGAGATTAGCTTGATAAGCTATCATAGTTACAAGCAACGACATGTTCGTCACAATGGGCTTACTCAGAGTACTCGGTGTAGGAAGAATCCAAGGATCTTCCATATGAATCATGCGAAAAGACACCGATCTCATAGATGTCGAAGCCTCATCGGAACTAGATCCTATCATAAGAATCGGTGAAGGACAACTAAAGCTTCCCATGAGGGATGGATACATTCCTACACCCACACTCCCAGTTGTCGGCTGAGAGTGCTCAATGATTGGGATCGAATCTCCTGAAGATGCGGTAACAGACAGATTCTTGAATGTCATTTGATCAATTGTGACTATATTCCCATTATGTGGAAAGCATACAATGTGAAATAGGGAAGAAGCAACGGCTTGCATACTGTACATCCAATTCCTACCCAGCAAGAGATTGTAGTCAAGGGGCGCATCAACCACCTTGACCTCTATCGCAACGGTCTTCCCTCCCAAATAGACTTTAAGGGAAGGAAGGATGCCATGTGTCCTAAACGATCTCCCATCGAACACAGTTAACATGGTCGCTTATTTAGACAGCTCAAGGGAACCTAAACCCTTCCAACACGATAAAGACATCACAGAAGCGGCAACGCCTTCGTCAATCATAGTGTGCTTGACGGTCATATTAAGACATTCTATGTGAATCAAAAGAGACACGTAGTAAGGAAAGCGAGGCTCAAGTATTGCGGTTTAAAATTTAATCACAGAGGAAGAATCATCATCATTCACACCAAGGGAAGAAAGGAACACCTTCCTTTGCGAAGGACAACTTTGAAGCACTTCCAATGTAGACATCGCACAAGGAGTGTGGCCCAAATCCTCGACAACTGAATAGTTATGGGTGGCTTGGGCATTAGGATTGTGCCCTGAATGCTTAAGGAATCCCTTAGGAATGCGAGGTGTAGCTTCAGGTTTATCCATAGGTTTCTCAATATGCAAAGGGGACCCTGGTGGATCAAGCTCTTTTCCTGGGCTGGGTTGTGATGAACTATAATCTTTTGCATGGGTCACAACTTTCACAGCACGTACAATGTTAATGTAACCATGACCACTACTCTCCAGTGGATCTTGATCACCACCAGACTGATCATGGGACCTCAAGTTCATATTTTGATTGTGAGGTAAAGGGTTAGTTAGCACAGCTAGGCCCTCTGCCAAGAACCTCGAGGCTTCATCGATAGGAGGGCACAAGTAAGTGAGGTGATCATCCTTACATAACTTGCAAGGAAACTTAACCTTACGTTTATCTTTCTTTTCCCCCCCAGCATTACGACTGTTCTTTTCATTACTATTAGCATTCTCATTCTTATTCCCACCCTTATGATTATTTTTACCCTTTTTTCTATTCCATTCGGGCTGTTGGTTACCCTTCTGGTCTGACGATTGTACTGAAAGTACACTTGCCATTTGGGTGGGTTGAGATGAACCTGGAGCTTGTCCTAAAGCAGATTGGTTGATTGAAAATTGACTAACTTGTTTTGCAACCGAATCCGTAGGTTTCGCACTTGCACAACCCACAATGCCATCGGCATGTGGTCTAGGTTTGACTTTGGGATCGAAACTAGAACGCGGAGTGTTGGGAATAATCTCATATAACAAACTGGACTGAGCATAAATCAAGTCCAGTTCCTGCACCCTAAAAATCACTTGTTCCTCATTCTGCACTCCGAATGTAGAAACATCCTTCGCTATATATGGCAATAATGACTTAAGGAACCATTCAAGGAGGAATTCTGGTGGTATAAAGGCTTTAATTAACCTCTTTCATCTATTCCACTCTTGAATATGATCCGAGATATGTGTGGCTTTATCCTGCCAAAATGTCAACAAGAGTTCAGTACCAACGTCATAATGCACTGGTAGCTGGAAGTGGTTAAGAAAAGTCATCACAAGGTCATCGAACAAAGTGAATGCCCCCCTAGGTAGCTCTATATACCATTTTGCGGTAGGCCTATAAGGGTGCATTGAAATAGCCTTAAACGGATGGAGTCCTGGTGTAAGGAATTCAAAGAGCACCATAGGTGAAACTTAGTAACGTGTTCACTCGGATCCTCTCCCAGTTTGGCCTCGAACTTCGGTATGTCCGAGGGAAGCTTAGTAGGGACAGCCAGCCAATGTGGGTCATGAGCTATAGGATCGTTCGTCAATCTCGACAAGTCAGGAATATTCAGCATTGCGAGGAAAGGGAGCCTAGGATGATGAGGTCGATGGACCGCTCCCTGATTCATATAGGTCTGATTACCACCATGACCTTGGCAATAGTGCCCCCCTCCTGTATGACCCATATAGGGTGGCATGGAAGCACCATAATGTGGTGGACCTTGATTATTAGGAGCTACAAAGCAGTAGTTCGGAGAATAAGCAGGTTGTTGAAACCCGCCCCCATAAGGTGAACAACCCTGTCCATACTACGTCCCATAATAGGGTCCATAAGTCATCACATGAGATGTCCCATGGGACACTCTGTAAGTAGGAACATACGCTCCGGAAGTAGGAATATACATTTTAGAAGTAGGAATGTGACCTCTAGAAGTATGAGCATGAACTCCTGAAACAACGAGCGGTACATGAAGCTAAGACACAACCGGTCTAGTAACCGCAATATGGACATAACTCGTAGCAACGTTTTGGACCGAAGGACCATGTGAATAAGGTGGAGTGTGAACATTTGAAGAACTAGGGACAGAGGACGAAGGGATCTGTGTGATTAAGTATGTACTATTCCCTATAGTCACTCGTCTTGGATTTGGTATCCTAATAGGATTACTAACCCTAGACCTAGGAGGAATATGTGATGTAACTTCCTCCACTGGGATGGAAGGTGCAATGTGACTAGTGCTCCCAAACCTCTCCGCATGGTAATGAATGAGAGTGCCCCCAGTCATAGTGTTAGGCTCGAACTCAGATTCGACATGAAATGCCAAATCATGTGTGGGAAAACTAGACATACCATAACTACCATAGCTAGTGCTTGCGGGTTCAAAATGAGTCTCGGCATCCTCCGACATTCCATACCGGTAACACATCAATGGGGAATCAAACCTAGAGTGAGTAGGTCTATCATGAAAGGTTCCTATCTCATAAATCACAGGACCTAACTCAGCCGAGTCGGGTGAAGGATTGTAGGTAGGAGTAAACTCCCCATCATCTACACGAATGGGAGAAGGTGGTTCAGAAATACCTTCTATATGGTCTCCCATGGTGTGTGAATCAATGTGCGAAGTAGTCTGCCTGGACTTTCTAGGTCTCTCTCCCAAAGGAGGAGGAGATGTAGAAGGCAGAATTCCAGCTAAATGATGAGAACGGCGAGGAGCCACACCCGAATCCACAATGACTCAAAAATTAGAAAAGACTCTCTATTTACGCAAACCCTAGGCAAGCTATCATGCACAGAGTAATCACTAATAAAATCTAAATCCAAATGCAAGCAATCAAGGGCAGGATAAGTGAGCTCCCGAATGAAGCAGGTATGTCTCTCCTAGGAGAGGCTTGAGACTCCCATACACAACAAGCAGAGGTACGTAACCAATTATTGTGGCCCTCAACTTCAACGCGTAAATCAACTGTGCTGTCTGACCCCAACCTGGTCGGGACACCCGCAGAATAACCCCTGCAAAGTACCCCCTCGATATCATAGGATAGTCACAGGCGGGATTGACTATATGGGCAGGGTATCAAATCCTGAAACTCATGGTGTTAGATCTATTCTAGAATATATAATCAATAATGTATAAGCATTTGAAAACATCCCATGGATAAAATATTCATTCAAACACACATTATTGGACAGGAAAAGATATTTCTATTAATATAGATCAGAGATTACAATAGCTACGACCTCTGTCAGCACGTCTGCGAACCGGAGAAACTGAATCCCCCACTTGGGCCTCCACCACCTCAATCCTCCATCTCTCGATAGCAAGCTCACAAGCAAAAGGCAAGCTTGGGAAGAACACAAAAGTGCTCCAAGGGACAAAGGGATGCAGACTCAAGCATAAGTTCCGGCAACAATGGACTATAGTTTCTTTGCTCTCAATTCCCTCATATGCCTTCAATGTACCATAGAGTTCCTTATATAGATTTTCAAAGGGGTAATGAAAGGTCGAATCCGAGCAATCTCAAGGAATAGGGAAGGCCAGGAGTCAAGTGAGTCAGATCCATGTCAAGGAAAACTCCAAAAGGATTTGGATTTTGTACACATCCCGATGTACGCGGTTTTAGTGGTCAAACCCGCGTATATACATGACTAGAGGTTTAAAAGTCGTGTGTATCATTTTTCACATGTTTTTAGGGATGGTCAAGGAAACATCAATGGACAAAAAATGCTCCACGGGGTCTAAGGAGTCTGCAGCGGGACAGGGGAAGGCCATACAAAGTGTGATTCACCTGGAGTGGTAAAATCATCTATAACACATGTAAATCTCTTCAGTGGTAAAATAAGCTATAACACATGTAAATCTCTTCATTTAGGAAAGCACACTTCACATCCATGTGATGTACCTCCCACTGCTTCAAAGCTGCAATGGCTAAAGCTAGCCTTATGGAGTCCATCTTTGCCACTAGTGCAAAGGTTTCATTGTAGTCAATACCATGTACTTGTGAGTATCCCTTGGCTACCAATATTTCCTTATATTTCAAAGGTGAACCATCAGTAGCAAACTTAGTCTTGAAAACCCACTTACATTGAACTAGCTTCCTCCCTAGGGGAAGATCAACCAGTTCCCAGGTGTTGTTCTTCTAGAGCGAGCTGACTTCTTCTTTCATGGATGTTTTCCATCTTGGATCATGTGCTGCATATTCATATGTCTATGGATATGAGTCAACCATCAGATAACACTTCTCAGCAAATAAAGGACTTTCATACAAAGGGCTATCTCAAACTGAGATTTAGTCCTCCTAGTGTCATTAGGATTTCCAACTAGTTCCCCAGCTGCATGAATGATATTTGCTTACCATTTTGGTCTTGTAGGAATGTCAGGATATGCAATAAAATCATCATTATAAGACATATTAGAATCAGCAAACTCATTAGTCTCTCCACTTACAATCAATGGATCTGGTGGTCAAGAAGACTCTCCAACTTCAACTGCTACTAAAGGCTCTTCTTGGAACTGACACTTGTTTCAATTAAAGCTTTGTTAGTGCTCAAGTTTATCAGCTTGCAACCTTTTTAATCTTCAGAATACCCAACAAATAGGAACTCTTGGATTTGGGGCTGCAAAGCCTTTCTTTTTTCAGTTGGAATTCTAGCCCAAGCCTTTGAGCCAAAAATCCTAAAATGGGTCACATCTGGCTTGTGCCCACTCCAATATTCGAAAGGAGTCATACCATCAAGATTCTTATGAGGCACCCTATTATGGATGTAGGATGCACAGTTTATAGCCTCAGCCCATAATTTTGGTGGCAAAATATTAGCCTCCATCATGTAGGTTGCCATCTCCTTCAGTGACTTGTTCTTTCTCTCGGCAACACCATTTTGCTGTGGTGTGTAAGGGATCAAATGCTGCATCTGAATACCTACATATTTACAATACTGAATGAACTCAGACTTTACATACTCACCACTATTGTCAGATCTGAGGATCTTGAGTTTCCTCCCAGACTGGTTTTCAACCAAGGCTTTAAAAAATTTGAAGAGGTCAAAAACCTCAGACTTATGCTTTAGGAAGTGAACCCAACAATACCTGGAAAATTCATCTATGAAGGTCAATGCATATTTGGCTTGAATCATGGGCATATGAGGAAATGGACTAGCAATGTCACTATGGATAAACTCAAGAGGTGCAGAGGTTCTCTCATGACTAGCTCTCTCAAATATGTGCTCTGGGTGTTTTCCTAGGATACAATCTTGATAGACTGCCTTGGAAAACTTAATCCTTGGTAACCCTATGACCATATCTTTTTCACTCAAATCAGAAAGATAATTGTAGTAAAGATGGCCAAATCTTTCATTCCAAAGCTTGCTTGCCTCATTAGCATAAATCAGAAGAGTAGAGGGGTTTGAGTAGGGTAGAAAATGAGAAAACATGTATACCTTCAAAGTGTGATCAACAAAACCTTTTTCTATGACTTTACCATTCGAAATCTCAGTGATTTCAACATCATCAGGGGAGAATATGACCTTCTTTGGAGACCCAGTGTGATTCATATGATACACTGACAAGAGATTATAGGCAATACCTGGAACACACAACACATTATTGAACTTACCATGGTCAAGATCAATCCTTCCTTTCCCCAAACTGTAAGTGAGAGAGTCATCTCCCAAAACTATTGGTGGACCTTTTGACATGTCAAGAGAGGAGAATGCCTATTTTGTCGAAACCATATGTCTAGAAGCTCCAAAGTCTATGATGAAGCTAGGTGAGCTTGATGTGCCAGCAATGAAGGCATGTGCTCTCTCTTTTTCCTATGAATTTGATCCTCCCTCCCTCTTGTTTGAGCAATCAGAAAGGGAGATGTTATTCTTCTCCAGGAGTTGGGTCAACATGTCAATTTGCATCTTCATACAAGAGCTCTCAAGATGATAGCCCTTACTGCAGTATGTGCACTTGCTCATTTCTCCTTTGTTCTTCTTCTTCTGGAAGTTCTTCTTGGAACCTTGGGGATCCTCTTGAGACTTGTTCTTGTCTCTCTTTTGCTCAGGTGGATTTTTAGTTTTTTTCTTGATTTTTAAATCCACCCTTGAATCTCCAACAACCAAAGCTTGGTCTTTGGAAGGTTTGATGGTGCCCATCATCACCAACTTATCTTGTTCTTGTGTGAGGGATTCCATGAACTCTGCAAGCTTAGGAATCTTCCAGGATCGAGCTGTCAACTTGGTGGCATGGAAAGTCGAAACAAACACTGAATAGTCAGGTCTAAGCTTCAAGAGTATGGCCAAAACTGGTTGCTCTTCCTTCTTTTCAATCCCACACTGTATTAGCTGCAAAACAAGGGCTTTAAACTTGGAAAAATAGACTTGGAAGGATTCGAAGCTAACGAGACTCAAGGAGATCATCTCATTCTCAATTTGATGTCCTCTCATCTCATCTGTCTTACCAAAAATATCTACAATATTCTCCCACACTTCATTTGGTGATGTCAATCCATCAAGATGGAAGAGGAGGTCTCTTGAAATGCTCAAACACAAAAGACCATAGGTCTCATCCCTCCTATTGTTTCATTTGATTTTCTCTGTAGCTACATTGGGCTCTGTCTCAATTGCCATAGTAACCCTATAGAGACCTTTCACTCTCAACAATATCTCCATCTTAGCTTTCCATTCAAAGAAATTAAATGGATTCAAGATGATCTTCTGAGATTGGTCCATAGCTTAGAAACTCTTCCCTTTAGTCAGCAGAATATGCTCCCAGTCAAGATGTCAAACCTGCAATAGAAATATGGAAGGAGAGAAATAAATCTACAAAGGCTCTGATACCACGTGGAAATTGAACCCAAGAGATAGAACAATTACACACAAAATTGCTAATCAAACATGCAAAATTAACATCAATGGAGATCGAAATTACAGCATAACACTAATCTGTATTGAATAAGTGTACAATATCCAACCTTGTGAAGTAATAGGATGCTGCAATATATAATTACATGAGATATTTGAACGCATAAGGATGCCATTCGAAAAGGTAAAAAAACAGGCTTACTAAATCTAGTCAAATCCCGCATAAGTGCATAAAGCAGTTTCCAAATCCACTAAGATGATCATGAATTGGTTAAGTCAAGTAGGAAAGCTAATAATGGATGGAAAGACAACTCATACATGCTTTTATTAGGAGAAAGGGATGGAGGATGATGTGGAAAAAAAAACAAGTCAACTACACCTAGTCTAGCTTTTGCTTTTGCCTTAATTCTCAATAAAACAGACAACTTTTCAGAAAAAGAAGATATGCACTTTGGAGGATTTGAAATAAAGTAGACATGCTAAATATGGTTTCCAGGAGGTTTCCCAAGTGCTCCATGATTCAGTTTTAGCAAGTGTTGACTTCTATGACATGTAGAAGGAAACTAGCATAGAGTGGAATCTAGGAGACTAGGTAATAAGACAAAAATGATTTAATTAATGTCTAAGGTAGGTAACTATGGGTTGGTTATTCTAACAATATGTACTTCAACTTCCTCAACCATGCAGGAATTGTTTCTTCTCTAATGCCTACTGTGAAAAACTCTATTTCAAATATTTTAGTAGATCTACACTCAAATGTCAAAGCCTACACTTATGATATACTCTCCTTCGAATTTCCATCTTGACATTTCACACAAGAATTTTCTTGATCGGATATCACTTGATGCAAGGAAACCACCTAACCCTTCTTTAATCCCTTCTCAACTAATGCAGCCAATACCTATTATTAATTCTTCATAGAACTTGGAATGAATAACTATGCTTCCTTTGCGTTATTATAATAATGCTCTTCTCGATATCCGTATTTCCATATCATAAATTATGGATCTTCTTTACAACTCAATATTTTCTAGTTCAAACAGAGCTCCAATACTTTCCACAGAAATTTTACATTCATTGGTTATCGATTTCCTTGCATTTGTGATGAGGCTCCTCTTCCTTCAACACCCATCCATCACTATTAATTCAACTATAAATCCATCCTTCACTTATGTTTCAAAATTCAAATGAATTTTGATTCTTGATCTCATCCCAGAATAGATCAATGCCATATCTATCTTTTCATTGATATGTGTGTCCAGATCTATCAACGCCTTCTCATGCATGCAAAGATACCTCATTCAACAATTTCAAAATACATTTTATTTGCACTCACGCAAATTCACACTGATTCTCAGAATAATATTGATTCCCAGAACTCAAACAGTGAAAGGAAGTAATAATAAAACAAAGCCTTACCAACAGTTCCATTAAATGAATAATTTTGCCACAACATTTTCCTCTTGACTGCTCTACATTTTGTGCCTTATCTACTTCTACCCTCTTTCTAGCATGATTCAAATTCTCTTTTCCACACCTTCCTATGCTCGTAGGCTTACACTTATAAAGAAGGAATAAATACTAACAATTAGTTTAGATCCTAACTATACTCAATATAATATCCAACTAAATCCTAAGATTTCTCAAATCCACAAATCCCATTAACAATGTAGATTCGTTTACATGAATAAGAACTTAATCAAACACTCATCATCATCTAGACATCTACTTGTAATCTATAACAAATTATAATATTGACAAAGGAAAACCACTCTCTTTGTGTAAATATCAAGACCCCTCCTTAGGCCTAATAAACTAATGTTGACTTTGGAAATAATGTTCCTACATCATGTCATCAAGGGGTAATTTTAATATAATGTCATATTTCTGCATATATATGTATTCTTCTCCCTATTCATCAGGGGGGTGTTGGAATGCATATGTGTAATGATGTTGTAAGATTCCTTATCTAGCAAATGAAGGCAAAAATAATTATAATATTATGTAAATGGATTATCCAATAAATAGTTATCAAAACCAGACCTATCATCTAACAGACCAACCCCAAGAATCGGAACCAAACAAAATATGAAAAAAAAAACATACCCCAAAATCGGGCAACCAAATTATACATTAAATATTCAAAATTTAATGTGTGTGTGTGTGTGTGTGTGTGTGTGAATCCATTTTAATTCAAGTATACACAAATATGAAATTTTTCTCATGTATATAGAAAGTAAGAGTGCATACAACAAAATAGCATCGATTGCAATCCATATTTGAACCAAAGCATATCAATAAATAGGCTATAAACCAGGGATTCTTCAAAAACTAGTTTTGAGGCCGCCATCATCAACCTGAACAATCAACACCACCAACATAAAAGTACATAGAGGGGTTGATGTGCTAAATTAAATGCCAATCCCATACCCTCATACATGATAGAATACAGTGGAAACATTGCAATCTTGAAATCCTAAAAACCGTTACGCATGTTGAATTCTGAATGGGATAAAAATATATACTTTTTGCATTTGAAGTCCAATGAGGTTGAAACCACTCTCAAACATCTTGAAACAATTAACGGTAATATTAAAATTTAAGTAAAAGGATATAAATGAAATATAAGGAAATTGTCACTTTTACTTTAAGAATTTAATATTGACAATTATGACTAGGTCTAAGGTTTACCTTTGTTCTCTATATTTATATAGAATTAGTAGGGGCCTAGGGTTAGTCCCCTCCCCCTGCCACCTCACTTAACTTTTGAATTATTTTAATAAAAATTGTGCCCCTATATGGCTTGTACAAAACTGATCGATTATGTACTAAACCAACCATTTTTGAGCAGGGAGGGTGGTTCTATATGAAATGGGACATTTATGGTTCATTTCTCTGGTTCAAATTGAGGATCCTAATAAACTCTTTGGACCAACCATTTTTTCAAATCCAATCCAATTCTGATAACACTGATCCAACTTGCATCATGGAGAAATATTTTCCTATTACCATTCATTATATAAAGAGGTGGAAAATAATTTATCCCACATATAGTAGGGGATGCAATTCTTCCACACCTCTTGGTATATAATGGAGGTGAATGAGATCCTTTGGGAATATCATTGTGTATTTCATTATAATGAGTTGGATTATCTCACAATACTTAGAGCGGGGGGGGGGGCAAGGAGGGGGGGGGAGTCAGTATTGTCTTTTTCTTTTAAAATATAAAACAAAAAATGAATCAAACAAGTTAAGACACAAATTTTATCATGGAAACTTCAAAGAGAAAACCACCAATTCAAACTCATTAAAAATATGAATCTACAAAATTGCTTCATCTATTACTACAGAAAGGATGCAATAACACCCTGGGTTTCTGCCTGTTACAATAGGCAAGGATGTTACAACACCCTGGGTTTCTTCTTGCTAAAACACCCTGTGTTTCTTCCTGCTACAACAGAAAAGGATGGTACAACACCCTTTGCAGACTTAGAGAGTTCCCTAGCGCCACCTTGCCACCCTGGACTGAATTTTATTAGTCTGCTTTAGAACTGAATTCACTTCTTGGACTCTGGCACTCATGATCACACAGACAATTTCTTTCCTTCAATTATTTTGTTAATAAATGCCTTCATGTTTCCTACGGATGCATCTCTTCACCATTCCTCCATTTCATTGATCGTGCCTCTTCATGAATATTCCAGTCGTGACCTTTCGCATTGTCCATTTCCACAACCTTCCCAAGACATTAATTTTATATCGAGATTTTCCCTGGCCATAGCTCTAAGATAAGATGTGGATTGTGGATCTATGATATTTCTCAAAACGTCTTTTCGCAATTTGCACAGTTGTATTTCCACACCAATTGTTCCACACAATCAATCTTTTGTGGATGTTTTCTTGACCGTCGATCTCCCAGATCGTGAGTTGCGGAATGCGGGTTCTCGAAAACATAAACGTTACTTTCACAATTCTTCCACTTTCTGCCTTTCGCTTTTCACCTTTTGCATTCCGTTGACAGACTCCGGGTTGTGGAAACCCATATTATTTTATAATTTGAATTCTCATCTTCTGCATTCTACTGGTGGACTCCGGGTTGCGAAAACCCATATTATTTTATACTTTGATTTCTCATCTTGCACATTCCTCCTTTTGCCTTTTACATTTCTTTTGAACCATTGAATTTTTTGTAGGTTCACTCCTGACCGTTGATCTACGATCTAATTTGGATTATGGATCTTCACTTTTCTTTGTGCGGAAATCATTCCCCATGGTAGATTTCCTTGCAGATTCAATCCTGACTGTCGATCTACAATCTAATGTGGATTGTGAATCTTCACTTTTCTTTGTGTGAAAATGATTCCCCACTGTAGATTTTCTTACGGATTCAATCCTACCCATCGATTTACGATCAAATGTAGATTGCAAATCTTCACTTTTATTCATACAGAAATCATTCACCACCGTCGATCTTCCATATTATAGGATGTGGATTGCGGGTTCCCAAAATATCAGTTGTTCCTTCTGCAATTCTCTGCCTTTCCGCTTTCCGCCTTCGTCTTTCCACATTTCTTCTGAACCGTCGATTTCCTTATGGGTTCACTCCTGACCATCGATCTGTACATTGTCGATCCTTCCAAAAAGGTAGGGGGCCTACAAGGTCATCCCAGGCTCCAAGCTGGTGATCTTCTCATGGATTCCAAACACATAGAGTCCCCACACTAGCTTTTCTCTAAACGTCGAATAATTCTAGTGAGACCAATGCATATAAACACCTTCAAACTCAACCGTTCTTCCAATGTGGGATAAATACCAAATATAAAATCAATCTGCAACATTGATTTCCTTGATCAAACGGCTGTTGAGTCTTCGTAATGAATTCTGTTGCAAATCCTCATCTCCTCTGCCTCTTGCATCGATCGACCGCTACTACCATCGACTTTGTATTTTCTTTGTCAACCATATTATCAATCTACCACTACTACCATCGATTTTGTAATTTATCTGTCAGCCATCTTATCTTTGGTTATACCTTTGTCATTATTGATCTTCTTTGACCTCAATTGATAATCTTTTTTATTTTACTGATTTTATCTTGCTACCATGTATGTTGGTTATTCCTTTGCCATTGTGAACTCCTTTGACATCAATGACAACTATATTCTCAACATAATGTTATTGTAAAGTTGTGAAGCATATGTGTACCATATGTGTAGAGGAGATCAACTGTAAGATTAGATATTTCTAAATAATAATGAGATACCTTCCCATGGATGTTTCCCCATTTGGGATTTTTCCACCTATATTATGTGTATCATTTATTTATTTTTGTCTCTTATTTCTTACATGATTATTTGTTTCTTGTATGGATAGAAGGCTAGACTAGCAGACTCTTGCTATTGATTTGCATGTTAGTAGACTTATTGTTGTGTGTTCATACATATTCTCAATATCCTAACACCACCCCCCCCTTGCTTTAAAATCTTTATGTCTTATGTTTGAATGTTGTACATGGATTTTTCATTTTTCATGGATGTTGCAAAACTCTTAGCTTTGTGATATATGAAGGTTTGTAATTTACTTGGTCTTCATGTCATTTATTTCCACATATAAAGGGTCCTTGAGTGTTAATATAATAGTAGGATTTCAACCATGTCCATCCTTGGATATTTTCCCATCCCAAAATGGTCTTGGATGCACTTCAAATACCACCATCTTCACTTCAAGAGGATTGAAAATGCACCTAGAATACAACAAGACTTTGCTGACCCTTGCATGAGAGCCCTGGTCTCAACCTAGTGCCAACATTACACAATTTTACAAACCCATACTTATAAATTACACCAAGCACCTCATTTTTAGCATCCAATTCATTTCCCTTTAAAATCTTACAAGACATCCTATACAGCATAGTTGTAGTCACGACTACAAGGATGTTGCAGTGAAAATAATATGTATTTAGAGTTTGACTCTATTACCTTGAGGAATTATGTTATGACCCAAAGGGGAATCCGATGGGGCTACATGTATAAGATATGACCCAAAGGGGGGGCTTATATGGGGCTAAATGCATATGTAATAATGGTCAGCGTAATTAGGGTCCCACATGTGTAAGAAGTGAACATGTATATATAGAGCTCATGTAGTTGTTATTAAGCGGAACATGTGATTTGTATATATAATTGTATTAGGGTATTTGGAGGATTTTCTCTTATTCTTTAAGGAATTATTGTGTAAATCATCTCTCTTATCTATTTTGAAGTTGTGTTCCATGCTCACATCTTTTTGTAATTCAATTTATTACTTTTTTTAATGATTGCTCATATCTAGTTACAATGTGAGTACTGTAAAATTGCAATTTCAATGACTAAGAACTACAATTTTAATATTTTCAGGGGTCTTCTAATCCAAGTAACATACCTAGTTGTTTCAATAAATTATCATTTGATGGATTCCAAGGAGGTCACCTCAAATCAGGCTATTATATCCCAATTACTATAAGCAAAGAGATAGGCTCTAATGCGTGGTATTTCTAATTAAAAAATAGTCTCCTATTATATAATACAAGTGTATATCTCATGGAGTGAAATGGATATGTAGTGAGGAGAATAACAATTTCCCCAATTATTAAAATCTTGGTGATTGCACTAAGAGTAGTGAGATGCATTGTATAGTCCTGTTGAGGCCTAGAAATTCGTAGGCAACAACAGCAAGGGATTCTCCCCAGTCAACATTCCCAACTAGACCGTGACTGTTTGGTATAGGGAATCTATCCGGTTTGCGGTCCGGCTACCGTAGGTCAAGCAACAAAAATAAAAGGTTTTACCGGTTGTGGCCCGGTCCACCGTGTATATTTTGTATTTTTAGTTTTAAGTATGACATGCAAATGCCTATCTAAAATGCAGATTGATTAAGAATGCAAGGAGTGGTCACAATGTGATGCGCAGGTTCTTACCTCTCGTCTTAAACTCTCTTGCATCTAAATCACACACAATAAGAAATTAAAACTAAATACCTCACCTATCCCTAGGGAGCAAGATTATCATTTATTAATGAGTAATGTATTTTGTACATGCATTATGAAAAATCACAGTTAGCTGATACTTCTTTCAAAACACATGAACATTAAAGATATTTGAACAACCAGATAGACAATTGTTTATGAACAACATTCATTACTCATAGTGGAAATTTTCATAAAATAAACCAGAGAACATTCATACAAGAACATAGGTTCAAAGAGTCAGAACGATCTCACAATTAATGGACACAAAGCTGAAAACGAAATAGTTCCTCTTCAACAAATCCATAGCATAACATTTGAACATTCCACCACGCTTTCTCCAACAAGCAAACTGTAATTATCTATTGCAAAAGGAAATAGTTCTTCTTACAATATGTCTTCACAAATCTAACTGGGAAAAATTCCCTCTCTTATCTAAATCTTCTATATTTATACAAAAAGAACAAAACTATTGGGCTGCCCACGAATGACTCTTGGGCTTCCCCAACTCTTCACCTCCCACACTTTTCTTTCATTAAGTGCTTACAGAATTTACAATATATTACAATAAAATAAAGTGCTTATGAGGGTCCTGCTTGACTATTCAAAAACTTCTTCCATGTTGAAGCCTCTGAGGCAATGCTTTCGAACTCGGAAGGTTCTAAGAAACGAATATTAATTTCAAATTTAGTGGCCTTATTTCTTATTACTTCTATTCTGGCTGCGCTCAGGTGGAGTTGGTCCTCTAGCAACTGCACACTAACTGCGGAATGAGCTACTTCCTTTCTCAGAGTCTCCTCATCTAGGGCTTTGATGTGCTGAACCCTTTGTTCATCTTCCTGATATTTTATTTGCAACATTTCCAAAAACAGGCTGTGCTCTAGAAAGGTATCCATTCTTTGTTCAGCCTCAACTTGGAAATGATTATAAGTAATCAAAATCCTCTTGAAGAATTCTACACAAGCCCCATTTGTCTTCTTGACATCCTTTTTGAATTCTTCGACTGTGTTTATGGAAAACTCCAATAGATCATAGTCTTTCCTTAGGCTTTGTTGATCTTTTGTTGGCATATCTACAGGAGTTTCCTCATTTGCTTCTAATCTTACCATCCTTCCTGTCAGGACTTCTAAGATGTCCTACGATCTGTCGACAAAATATGAAGAGGTTTCCAAAATCTCTTCCATTCGATTGTCTACCTACAATATCTTGCACCTTTCTTCCTCTATGGCTACTTTTAGCTGGTGCATCTTATTCCTTTGTGCTAGAACATGCTCCTTGAAAGGCTGAAGATTAACTTGTTGTTCTCTGGCCTCTTCTAGAGCTGTTGTTAATGAGGTAACCTATTCTTTAAGCTCCACAGTCGGCCCCTAAGATTGCCTCTCAGATTCCTCCAAGGTAACTTTCTGTAGCTCCAACCCTCCTATCTTTCTTAGCAGCTGCTCCTTTTTTGTGTGAAGACCTTCACATTCTGTCTTCAACTCATCCTTTTCTGTCCTTAACCCTTGACATTCCTGCTGCAATTTCTCCAGACTTCCTTGGGCAGCCTCCAAAGATCTCTTCTTACTTGGAGGAATTGGAGCTCAGCTGTTGAAGACTTTATTTCTTGTTGTATGTCTTCAAACTTTCTTTTCATTCTACTACTTTCCTCTCTCTCTCTCTCTTCTTAGGGTGTCCTTTAGCTGGGCAGTAGAATTCTTTGACTGTTCAAGATTAGTTGATATCCAATCTACATTGTCCTCAGAAGCATGGATCAATGCAGTCCCAGCTCTGATGGTGAATCTGGGGTCCTTGTCTATCCCAAATACTACGGTAGTATCATTTATCATTTTACCCGACTGCCCCCCAGTCTCGACCTTTCTCTCGATCCTCTTCACTATTCTTTTCCTTTCCCTATCATAAAAAATAGTATTGAAATCCGGTACCTCCTCCCCTTTCTTCTGCTCGAAAGGGATTATCCTTAGGGTAGGAACCATAGCCTATCCTGTTGTGCTGCTAGTAGCTGCCTCAAGATCTTGAATATCAGGATTACCCAAGTCCTGAGCCTAACTGTCTACAGGATTGGAAGCTGATTGCTCTGTCACTACCCCTATCAGTTTTAGTCTTTCTGCTTCCTACTTCCTCAATTCCTCATCCATCTTTCTTTTGTTTTCCTCCTCTTTACTCCAGGAAACTTATTCTACCTTTCTAGCTACTTCTTGTTCAGCTCTTATCTTTTCTTCCTCCTCACCTTTGAGCCAGCTTTCGGCTTCCTGTGCTAGTCTCCTAGCATCTTCATCTCTTTTTCTAGCCTCTTCTTCCTCTGCCCTTTTCTGCTCATCCTGTCCTTTCCCGCCTTTGGTGGTGATTTTCTTTTTAAATCTTCTTCTTAAGGCCGTTATATTTTCTGCACTGCGGAAAATGGATTCATCTTTATCCTAGTGGCTTGTGTATTCAAAATGTACATTTTCCTCCTTGCAGTGCTCTGCCACTTTATTATGGGAATCGTTCCTGTGGAAACGTATTTCCCCAAAATGGAATTTACCCAATTCTTCCACAAATTCATCAGCTTTCTTCACTCTTGTGAACTTATAGCTTCCCAACCTGAATGGTAAAGGAGGGTAAGCCGCTTTCTTATGTTCGAATAAAAATCCCCCTATGCCATCTACGAAGACCTGCCTAACTGCCTCCTTGTGCACCACATAGTCAGTGGCATATTTTGGCAGTAGTGAGGGTGCTCTTGAGCATCCATACACTCTGAAATACAATCCATCTTTCGTCAAGTAATAATCTACATATTCTTTAATAACTTGCAATGCTTACTCCAACATGCAGTTGCACTCTTTCAAGAAGATCAATGTATATAATGGCATGATGAAGTGCTCACACACTTCTCTATAGTGATTATGGTATTTGTGTGCCCACAGTGGCTTATAAGCTGAGTAGATTGGTGTTATCTCCCGGTCCCAGATACACCTCATATTGGGGAAGGGTTGGTTGCATAGTATGCAATCAATCAGTATAGAGCTCATATAGAACTCTGATTTCTTCTGGGACACCCCTCCTAATGCTGAAGCAATGCAGGCTGAGAGGTTGTTGGACACAATGTTTGCCTAGTTGAACACTGTCCCATGTGTTGCAACATAGAAGATGATAGGCACCCACTCCAACTTGAATCTTTTACCATGGGCCCTCCCAAAAATCATGTTCAACATCAGGGCAATGAACCTGTAATGGGTTCTTAGAGTGGTAGTATCATATTCCCCAGACGGCCTAGTCCTAAAGTTCGTGCCAAGCACCAACATTCTCTTCAGTGTCTCAACTAGGTCTAGATTAATTGTCTTTAGCCAGTCTTTAGTCAAGTACACGTGTGCTTCCAGTAAGCGGTAGGCCAGTGATACATACCCAGGGCTATAAGCAGCATAACCTTGTTTATCAACATTTACCAAAATCATGGTCGTTACATCTTCCCTGGGCATAATCCATCCAATCACCTCTAAGCACGGGAAAAGCTCAGGTCTAGTAGAAACTCTCATCAACGCAGATCTTTCTATATTTGCATATATGGTTTCCTCCTCAAAACTTGTGTCAGGTACCTCTCATTGTGTTATTAATCTGTAGACTTCCCCCCATTTATATTCAGGTTCCATACCAACTATGCATTTGGTATCCTCGTAAGTGTACTCAAATCTGGTCACAATTTCAACCTCAGGTTCCTCCTCTACTGTGGGATCCTTGTTCTTCTGCCGTTTAGACATCTCGGATTCTGAATAATTTCCTTGTGATACAAAAAATCCTTTTAGGTTCTGTTGTGCCATTCCTCAATAACATTCAAAAATGGAGACAAAATGTATGAGCATTTTACCTCGTTTAGGCTAAACATGATTGTAGTTATGAAAATAAACAAACAATACTCAAAATCGAGCGTTCCTGTGCAAAACCAATCTGCTAAAAGATCTAAAACCAGCACATAACTAAATATTTGCATAATCAACTCATAATATCATGGCCATTCTTGATGAAGAAAATTTCCCTCTCAGCGCTACGAACTAAATCGCTACACAGAAAAATAAGATGCCTAATCCCATGTGAAGGATACTGCATTGTGGTAGTGCACTTAACTCACTGTAAGCTTGAGGTTGGTGGTAATGTATTCTAACCCTAAATTGGTCCAAGGTTCGTACTTGAGTTACCAATCTCATTCTGAGTGGGCGCAACTTCAACGTTGCGACCCTGGTTCTCAAAAATGAGGGCGACCAAACTGTGGAACCAAAACCTCGCCATCTCTGAAGTAAACAATAAAACACTCTCCCCATATGGCCACACACAGACTGGAGGATACTGGTGTGGACATCGTAACGGCCGTCTGCACCAGATTCCCCAGCAGTCAAGTGCGGGCTGCAAACTCGTGACGGCCACGGATGTAATCATCAAGCAAAACAACAAAAACCGCCCACCGGATAGCCAGACCATTTACCTAGATTATATATACACACTAAAAAGGAAACCTAGGTATCCACTAAATGCTAAGATAGGAACTAACCAAGGGGGATAGAATTAGTTTGACCATTCGAAGGAAAAGGTAAAATAGGCATAAGGGCCTACCTGGCAATGTGTTGCGTGACTGGTCGAGAAAAAACCACAGACCTCCACGGCGGAGCCACCTAGGAGTGAGGTATCGACAATGAGTGCGTTGGTCTGCTCGAGCGATAACGACAACATGGGAAATTCGCAAAAATAACAATAAAAAATAATAAACCCCAACCCCAATATATATGCTGTCATCAACCATAATCGACAGGAAAAATAAAACAATCGGGAGGAAGAACAACTACAGGATCGGCGATCCTTTCAGTATCGCCTCCGCAATGGCGGATGATAAAATAGCTAGGAGACCCGCAATGGCATTGGCAAGTGAAAGAAATAAACCTCACATCGGAGCTCGCCAAACTAAGGCCTCAAACCAATAGTTGGTTGAAGAGACGCAACGATGGAAACCATAAAGGCGCTAAGTTCCGCAGACCAATCAAAAT
Source organism: Pseudotsuga menziesii (assembly GCA_001517045.1). Lineage (NCBI taxonomy): Eukaryota > Viridiplantae > Streptophyta > Pinopsida > Pinales > Pinaceae > Pseudotsuga > Pseudotsuga menziesii. Next base: position 180,738 of record LPNX011226600.1, on the reverse strand, counting down.
CAGAGCAAAAATAAACATGACTTCGGCCAAAAATAACGGTCACACAGAAAACAAAATCAAACTACATCGGAAAGATAGTGCCTTCCAAATCCACAATGGCGAAAGTTGAAAGCCTAAGGATATGGGAATCAACATGGTGGGGATCGAAAGAGGATAATACAACCCTCAGGAAGCTTCGCAATACCTCCTCCGCAATGGCGGAAGACGTAGAGACAAACGTTTCGACGGGATCTTAAAATAGCCATCGACGAATAAAGCGCATCAGAGACCAGTGACCCTTGAATCGGTCTTGATGTCCCATTCTTTTTCGAAATGGTGGGTGTGCAGATAACTAGACTCTTGACTCAAAAAGTCCAAAACACTTCCGATAGCAAGGAAAAATCAATTCAAATAGTAAAACATCGCTAGCATAAAAGTAATCCTTACGCACACATTAAACAAAACCAAGGAGCTGAGCAAAAAATAAATAAAAGGAGGGTCCCAAATTTTTTTGAATTTTGGGAAAATGTTGCAGCTGCAACAATTGGCGACTACCTGGTGAACCCCAGATTTCTAAATCAACTTCTTCCCAGTAAAGACTGTTTAATCATTTATCTCATAAGTTGAATTCTTCTAGATGCTTGTATTCCTAAGATGGAAAACACATGCATTTAAATCATTGATGATAGTCCATTCTTTGGAAATGGGAACACCCAAAATATTCGAAAGTCCGAATAACTCTTTTGAGGCTTAGTAGGTGAGTTTTATCTTACCTCTTTCTTTGGGTAGTTTCTAGCTTGGACACCACAGGATCGTAACATATGGTAAATAGAACTATTCATTTGTTCCTCATTCCCATTCCAATTGCACTTTGTGCCCTTTTGAACTTTTGTTCGTTTGAGTCCTCCATTTGCCTTTCTTTCTGAATTTTATTCAGGCTCTTCTATCCATAGTGTCCTTTTGTGTGAGGGATGTATTTACTTTTCAGCTCACAGACGGAGAAGAACTTTTGGCAGATTTATTTTCACATTTATGATACTTCATTTTGATATGTATTGCTTCTTTTAGGAGTTTGGACTCTTAACAGCCTTTATGCTTTTAAAATCATGGCATGGGATCATTTATATATAATAAATTGTTTACCTTGCATCCTTTTCGTGGGTCTTTTACTATCACACCCTAGGACATCTTAGATGTGAAATGGATGGAGCCTCAAAATAGTATTCCAGACCTCTTAATTCTGAGTTATTTTCAGGGTTTAAGCAGGACTTTAATGAGTGCATATCCATTTAGGAAAACTACTTACTAGAAGAAATTCTATCATTTCAAAATAAAAACACACAGTCTTATCCCAAAGATTTCAGTTAATCAAGAACCCTGATGCTTTCCATGCAACCAAAAGTTTGCCTCGTTTATTCAAAAACAAACCAAAATAACCAGAAACAATCAGTGGTAAATCAAAGCAAAAACTGCATCAAATTATTTATGTATAAGGTTATCAAATAAAAAAATCAATATAAAATTCGAGAACCAACCACTACCTGATCAGTTCTGTTCCCACCCCTAAATATCTATCAACCTATGAGTCAAGGGGCTAGGCTTGATTGCAGACGTGAAATACCTAACCGTGATCTAATTCTGCTATTTTTGAAACCGAAACTATGTCTACCAATTTACAATCAATCTCATCAACCCGTGAACATTAAAGGAGATCAGGCTGAGTGTCATTCATATTGCTGCCTTCTTCTGATGCCAGATGTCTTAGTTTAAGCTCCATTAGATAATTCCCCAAAACAGAATTTGCAAATTGATTTCCTTCTTCCAACTTAGTGATAGTGTGCTTCATGTAAGGTTCCCTTAAAATTTTGATCCGATTTGAGACCCCTTTATGAGGAAACCATAAATGTGACCAATCTGAAGCAAAATACCCCTTTAACCTTGCGAACCAATCTCGGTTCAGAATAAGTCCATACCCATCTGGTATGTCTGCCACCATAATATCAATAAACTGACATATCTTGTCATTTGCAGATAAATGAATGAGAACATTTTCCATTTCCCCAACTACTTTGACACTAGTTCTGTCTAATTGAGTGACCTCCCAAGCAGTAGGTTTTGGCTTCCCATTAATTTTTTTGCAAACTATGAGTGGCATAACATTCATGGATGATCTAGAATCTACTATAAAATTATGCACCTTATGGTTCAAAATTTCCAGAGTCAAAAGGAAAGGTGGGGTTTTAAGCCTAGCTTTCCCTTCCCCAATTGATTCGACATATTCCTCCACAGGTTGGTTTTCGGTGGGTATCTCTTCCTTTAGTTCTTTAGGCCTTTTAGTATTTTCTTTATTAACACCTACTTGTTCTTCCATAGGCTTAGCAGGCTTGTTGATTTTCTCTGGATCTTGGCTGATAATGGTAATTTCGAGTACTTTGTCCTCAACATTGTTCTTTGGCTGTTGCCTGACATTCTCTTGCAACTTCTTAATTTTTGAGATTATTGAATTGTATTTATTTTCCAAATTCATGTCTTTTGTTTTCATTGGTATATTCTCAGGTTTAAGAGTACTTTTTTTTGTATCAAACAGTGAGACACAATCCCATAAAAACATGGTATCATTTTCTTGTTTTTCTATAATGGTCTTATTACCTTATTCCTCCTCATCACTGTCCTCAGTCAATTTAGAATCCAAGAGTTGATTCATTACCAATGTCATTGAATTTAACCATTGAGGACAATTCTTTTTAGAATGGGGTTGTTGGTGAAAAGTGTAGAAATTATCCATCCCTACCTCTGTCAGATTCATTGATGCTGAACTGTGCGGAGGGGTCTTGAATTGGTTGTTATCTTCCCTTTTTTTGTAGTAAGGCTTATAAGCTTTCTGAGTTTATTTTTCCTTCTCCAAATCTATTATTCTATTGGAAAGATTTTGCATCATCTTTAACATCCCCTCAAAATCATGTGATTGCTCCTCTTTAGGTTTAGACAACAATAAAGCTCTTTTCCTGAAAGTTTTTTCTCCAGATTGCTCGGGATAATCTTCTATACTTTCCTTTTCATCCTTTACTCTTTCTGCTTCTTCATAAGTCTCTGCTAACGTAGGCTTAACTTGATCTTTTGTGAACATAGCCAAGTCTAGACCTAAAGATGAGGTATAATACTCAATCATAATTTTATCAGAAGGCTTATCAGTTGCAGAGAAGTTCTTGAGGTAAGCAGAAAATATTTGAGTGAAATTGTGTACCTTTTCTTTCTTTTCTTTTCTTAAAGTGCCTAAACCTTTCATTAGTGTTACATGCGTCTTTTGGGCTGCATACTTACTTCTGAAAATCCTTTCAAAGGTATCCCAATCTGGGATAGAGTTTGCAGGCAAACCAAAGTACCACGGTGCTGCTGCTCCTTTAAGGGTGTGTGGAAAAAGTCTACAAACTACATCCTCATGTTCCCCAGCTCTTAATCCTTCTATTGCCAAATAGAAACTTTGCAAATGGTCATCTACTACAACCTTCTCATTTGGATCAAACTTAGGCAGCAACTTCTCAAAAGCTTGAGGTAAGTCATGCAACGGAGGTGTTAGGTTCAAGGGTGACCTGGCTTTCCAAGCTGGTGGTGGATTTGGTGGGTTAGGTGGCTGATTTGCATTTACACCTTCCATGAGTCTAGGTTGAGAGTGAGGAGGTGAAGGAACAGGAGTCCGCACAGAAGAACAGTAAGGTGTGTTTGGGCCTACTTGACTCAAAGGTTGAACAACTTCCTGTAAAGCTACTTCTACTAACTCTTCCAAATATCCAACCAACACTGAATCTTCCAAAATGAGACGGTCTTTCTTCTTGTATTCTCTTTGGGGTAAATCAGGGATAATGGGTAATCCTCTAATATTCGTTACATAAGCCCATGTGTGTCTTCTCAGATCATTTACCACTTGGTTGTCCACAACAAACAAATGTTCTCTATTTTCTTTAGTATTTGGATCAGGAAATAAATTGCTTTCAAAACTATCACTGGTGGAGTTATTCGAGGAAATGGATTTCCCCAGCTAGCCATGCACTAGCGGCCCTCCTTCAGGTGCTAGAAACTATTGAGGCCTAGAAATTCGCAGGCAACAACAACAAGGGATTCTCCCCAGTCAACATTCCCAACTAGCCCGTGATTGTTTGGTGTAGGGAATCTGTCTGGTTTGTGGTCCGGCTATCGTAGTTCAAGTAACAAAAATAAAAGGTTTTACCGGTTATTGCCTGGTCCACCATGTATATTTTTGTATTTTTAGTTTTAAGTATGACATGTAAGTGCCTATCTAAAATGCAGATTGATTAAGAATGCAAGGAGTGGTCACAATGTGATGCGCAGGTTCTTGCCTCTCGTCTTAGATTTTCTTGCATCTAAATCACACACATTAAGAAATTAAAACTAACTACCTAACCTATCCCTAGGGAGCAAGATTATCATTTATTAATGAGTAATGTATTTTGTACATGCATTATGAAAAATCACAGATAGCTGATACTTCTTTCAAAACACATGAACATTAAAGATATTTGAACAACCAGATAGCCAATTGTTTATGAACAACATTCATTACTCATAGTGGAAATTTTCATAAAATAAACCAAAGAACATTCATACAAGAAAATAGTTTCAAAGAGTCAGAACGAATTCACAGTTAATGGACACAAAGCTGAAAATGAAATAGTTCCTCTTCAACAAATCCATAGCATAACATTTGAACATTCCACCAAGCTTTCTCCAACAGGCGAACTGTAATTATCTATTGCAAAAGGAAATAGTTCTTCTTACAATATGTCTTCACAAATCTAACTGGGAAAAAGTCCCTCTCTTATCTAAATCTTCTATATTTATACAAAAAGAACAAAACTGTTGGGTTGCCCATGAATGACTCTTGGGCTTCCCCAACTCTTCACCTCCCACACTTTTCTTTCATTAAGTGCTTACAGAATTTACAATATATTACAATAAAATAAAGTGCTTATGAGGAGGGTCCTTCTTGACTATTCAAAAACTTCTTCCATGCTGAAGCCTTTGAGGCAATGCTTTCAAACTCATAAGGTTCTAAGAAACAAATATTAATTTCAAATTTAGCGGCCTGATTTCTTATTACTTCTATGCTGGTTGCGCTCAGGAGGATTTGGTCCTCTAGCAACTGCACACTAACTGCAGAATGAGCTACTTCCTTTCTCAGAGTCTCCTCATCTAGGGCTTTGATGTGCTGAACCCTTTGTTCATCTTCCTAATATTTTCTTTGCAACATTTCCAAAAACAGGCTGTGCTCTGGAAAGGTATCCATTCTCTGTTCAGCCTCAACCTGGCAACGATTATAAGTAATCAAAAGCCTCCTAAAGAATTTTACACAAGCCCCCTTTTTCTTCTTGACAGCCTTTTTGAATTCTTCAGCTGTGTTTATGGAAAACTCCAATAGATCATAGTCTTTCCTTAGGATTTGCTGATCTTTTGCTGGCAGATCTATAGGAGTTTCCTCATTTGCTTCTAATCTTGCCATCCTTCCTATCAGGACTTTTAAGATGTCTTGTGATCTGTCTACAAAATATGAAGAGGTTTCAAGTAATAATCTGCATATTCTTTAATAACTTGCAATGCTTCCTCTGACATGCAGTTGCACTCATTCAAGAAGATCAATGTATATAATGGCATGATGATCAAGTGCTCACACACTTCTCTATAGTTACTGTGGTATTTGTGTGCCCACAGTGGCTTGCAAGATGAGTAGATTGGTGTTCTCTCCTGGTCCCAGATACACCTCAAATTGGGGAAGGGTTGGTTGCATAGTATGCAATCAATCAGTATAGAGCTCATATAGAACTTTGATTTCTTCTAGGACACCCCTCCTAATGCTGAATCAATGCAGGCTGAGAGGATGTTGGACAGAATGTTTGCCTAGTTGAACACTATCCCCTGTGTTGCAACATAGAAGATGATAGGCACCCACTCCAACTTGAAGATTTTACCGTGGACCCTCCCGAAAATCCTGTTCAGCATCAGGGAAATGAACCTGTAAGGGGTTCTTAGAGTGGTAGTATCATATTCCCCGGATGGCCTAGTCCTAATGTTCTTGCCAGGCACCAGCATTCTCTTTAGTGTCTCCACTAGGTCCAGATTAATTGTCTTTATCCAGTCTTCAGTCAAGTACGCTTGTGCTTTCGGTAAGTGGTAGGCCAGTGATACATACCCAGGGCTACAAGTAGCATAACCCTGTTTATCAACATTTGCCAAAATCATGGTCGTTACATCTGCCCTGGGCAGAATCCATCCAATCACCTCTGAGCACAGGAAAAGATCAGGTCTAGTAGCAACTCTCATCAACGCAGATCTTTCTATATTTGCATATATGGTTTCCTCCTTAAAACTTGTGTCAGGTACCTCCCGGTGTGTTATTAATCTGTAGACTTCCCCCCATTTATATTCAGGTTCCATACCAACTATGCATTTGGTATCCTCATAAGTGTACTCAACTCTGGTCACAATTTCAACCTCAGGTTCCTCCTCTACTGCGGGAGCCTTCTTCTTCTGCCATTTATACATCTCGGATTCTGAAGAATTTCCCTGTCATACACAAAATCCTTTTAGGTTCTGTTGGGCCATTCCTCGATAACATTCAAAAATGGAGACAAAATGTATGAGCATTTTACCTCATTTAGGCTAAACATGATTGCATCTATGAAAATAAACAAACAATACTCAAAACCAAGCGTTCCTACGCAAAACCAATCTGCTAAAAGAGCTAAAACCAACACATAACTAAATATTTGCATGATCAACTCATAATATCATGGCCTTTCTCGATGAAGAAAATTTTCCTCTCGGCGCTACAAACTAAATCGCTACACAAAAAAATAAGATGCCTAATCCCACGTGAAGGATACTGCATTATGGTAGTGCACTTAACTCACTGAAAGCTTGAGGTTGGTGGTAATTCATTCTGACCCTAAATTGATCTAGGGTTCGTACTTGAGTTACCAATCTCATTCTGAGCGAGGCTTAACTTCAACATTGCGACCCTGGTTCTCAAAAACGAGGGCGATCAAACTGTAGAACCAAAACCTCGACATCTCTGAAGTAAACAATAAAACGCTCTCCCTGGACAGCCACACACAGACTGGAGGATACTAGCGCGGACATCGTAACGGCTGTCTGCACCGGCTTCCCCAGCAGTCGAGTGTGGGATACAAAATCATAATGGCCGCGAATGTAATCATCAAGCAAAACAACAAAAACCCCCCACCGGGCAGCCAGACCATTTACCTAGATTATATATACACGCTGAAAAAGAAACCTAGGTATCCACTGACCACCGAGACAAGAACTAACCAAGGGTGACAGACTCAGTTTGACCATTTGAACAGAAAGGTAAAACGGGCATAAGGGCCTACCTGGCAATGTGCTGCGCCACTGGTCCAGAAAAAACCGCAAACCTCCACGACAGAGCCACCTAGGAGCGAGGTACCGACAGCGATTGCATTGGTCTGCTCGAGCGATAACGACAACACGGGCAATTCACAAAAATAACAATAAAAAATAATAAAACCCAACCCTAATATATACGCCGTGGTCAACCATAATCGACGGGAAAAATAAAACAATCGGGAGGTAGAACGGCTATGGGATTGGAGATCCTGTCAGTATCACCTCCGCAACGGTGGATGATGAAAGAACTAGGAGACCCGCAATGGCATCAGCAAGAGAAAGAAATAAACGTCACATCAAAGCTCGCCAAACTAACGCCTCGGACCAATAGTTTGTTGAAGAGCCGCAACGGTGGAAACCATAAAGGCACCGAGTTCCGCAGACCAATCAAAATTGGAGCAAAAATAAACATGACTTTGGCAAAAAATAACGGTCACGCAAAAAACAAAATCAAACTACATTGGAAAGATAGTGCCTTCCAAAGCCACAATGGCGAAAGCTGAAAGCCTAAGGATCTGCGAATCAACACGGCGGGGATTGGAAGAGGATAATACAACCCTCGGGAAGCTTCGCAATACCTCCTCCGCAATGGTGGAAGACGTAGAGACAAACGTTCCGACGGGATCTTAAAACAACCACCGACGAATAAAGCGCATCGGAGACCAATAACCCTTGAATCGGTCTTGATGTCCTGTCCTTTTCCGAAACGGCAGGCGTGCAGATAACTAGACTCTCGACTCAAAAAGTCCAAAACACTTTTGATAGCAAGGCAAAATCAATTCAAACAGTAAAACATCGCTGGCATAAAAGTAATCCTTGCGCAAACATCAAACAAAACCAAGGAGCTGAGCAAAAAGAAATAAAAGAAGGGTCCCAAATTTTTTTGAATTTTGGGAAAATGTTGCAGCTACAACAAGTCCCTTACTGAATAGATTGTAATCACCATCCTATAACATTTGTTGTGTAATGCTATCTTATTAGTTCATCCCTCTCTACCTATGTTGACCAAAATAATACATTATCTACAACAAAAAATTTTAAAATAATATGTTTAAGGGGGACTCAATAATAATCATTCATAAAATTTAAATATAAAAGTATCACGAAAAAGGAAATTATTTCCTAAATTAACAGAAGAAGAGAAATATCACAATTCTATTTGGAACCATTCCAATTTGTTTGTATAATAGTAATTAGAATAATCTTATTTTAATGTCACAACCAAGTCAAACACCAAATTGATGTATGAGACCCCATAATGATTTGACTATTAAAGCCTACAGAGTTGTACATACCCTTCCCCTATGCATATCCTCCCCCCTCCTAATATGAACTTGTGACCCCTTAAGAAAACAAGTGCTCTTAACTTGAATCTTTTAAACATAAACAAAAATTGCATCTCAATTGTTTTCTTTATCTATCTTAATACTTAATAAATATAAAATTAAGATAAATCTAAAAAATATAAAAAAAATATTATAATTAATACAAAATTACAAACACATCTATTCAATTTTCTCATTAAAACATCCTTAAATTTTGTTTTTATTTGAACACCTTGGTTCTAGTGAATATCTTTGAAAACTTAGTAGATGACTATCTAACCAAATAATTATTACCATATACAAACTTTATCTAACACCACAAGTCAATTTTTTGAATGATAACTTAGCTTCTTCTGGAATCTAGTTAATTTAAAAATTTAATTATTTTTATGGTGTACCACTTTCTTTAAATGTAATTGTAGTCAATAAAGAAAAAGTGGTGAACAACTCAAACAGTAAGAACTAACGTATCTTGTTTTGGCGGCGAGACAGTAACGTGGGTGATATACTAAAGTATCTTATAAATGTAATTGTAGTCAATAAAAAAAGGGGGTGAACAATTTGAACAGGAAAGAGGTCTGTTTGAATTCAAATTTTCAATGAGGCATTGGTTTAGTGTGATAAGTTTAGGAGGTCAATTTGATATTTTGTTTGAATTCAATTTTTTATCAAGGTATTCTACTTGAATTCAAATTGAATTCAAATTCCTGTGTAAAACCACCTTATTAATTTTACTCCTCTATTTTGGGTGGTTGGTAAACCTTCAAAGTTATCAAAAGTGGCTTTGAACAACCATTAATTTCACTCCTCTATATTGGGTGGCTTGTAGGTATTGAGAGTCATCAAAGGCTGCTTTGGACAACTATAAATTTCACTCCTGTATACTCTCCCAGATCATTAGCTATTACTTTTAAAACTATTTCTTGTGATTCAAATCCAGTTATAGAACGCTGAATTTTTTCTGAAACATTTGTTGTTCGTTTTATTCCTTCATGTTAACGTAGGATGGCATGAAACCTCATTCATTTCCTCTATAGTAGTAACACTCTTCACTTCATCAGCCCTACGCCTTCCGACCTTTTAAACACCTAACTGAGCAGCAGCAACATTATTAACAATGAGCAGCAGCAACATTAACGATGAACAATTTGAAGGCTTAGTAATTGTGGGTGGTGGAATTGCAGGGCTTGCCACTGCAGTTGCCCTCCAGAGGTAATTAATTTCTTCTTCTGTTCATATCCCTGAAACATTTTATCCATTCAGCTGAGATGGGTGCAGTTGCCCTCCAGAGGTAATTAATTTCTTCTTCTGTTCATCTCCCTGAAACATTTTATCCATTCAGCTGAGATGAGTCTATGGGATCATGAAAATTCAGTAAAGGTCTTAGCTTTAGGATTTCTGACACTGCCATCAGAATTCCTATGTCCCCGATGTAATTGCTGTAGAATAAGTATTTTACATTTACTCATAATTTAGTTTTTGAGATGGAAAATCTCATTGTTTAGGCTTAACTCCCAGCTGTCTTTTTTTAATTATGACAACTCCATATACATGAATAAATAGCTGATTAGTTGGGTTTCTTGTGTACTACCGTGTGTTTTGATGCTTTGGTTAGAAATCTATATTCACACTTAAAAAGATTATAAGTTCCATCTCTCCAAGCTGAGATGATAAGTTCCATCTCTTCAAGTTGTTTTTCTTGATTATGACAATTTCTTAATAATAATAATAATCTATTTTTATTGTCACAATTAAACCAGACACCAAGTTGGTGTATGGGAGCTCCTTGATTGTGAGACAAGGGAACCCTTTGCCCAGCACTGTAAATACTAAAATCTAAAGAGGTGTACATACTCTATCCCCTCCAGTTAAACCTATCCTCCAGTTGAACCTATGACTAGAATAAACCTCCAGAATTGAAGTTATGACTAGAATAAACAACTAATGACCCGGTACATTGCTAAACACCCCAGTCTTGTGTTTAGATCTATATCCACATTTAAAAGGTTAAGAGTTCCATGAGCTTGCTTTGGCTTGGGTGATCTGAGTGACCATTTTGTTCATAAATTTGTTATAGGTAATTCTCTTGTAGTGTTTTGATCAGTGTTACCGGTTTTTTGGTTTACTTCAGAGTTCATCTTTGCTCTTTGACAAAACCAGATCAAATAAGCTCTCGCTTTGGTTTGGGCGATGTGAGCAACAATTTTTCTCATAAATCTGTAATTATTGAAGTGTTTTGAGCAGTATTACTGGTTTCTTGGTTGAGTTCATCTCTGTTCTTTGAGAAAACCCAGTAAAATCAACTCATCTCATTCAAGCTCACCATTTTGACCCGGAAATATGATTCAGACTAGCAAAACAAACACAAGTGTGTTAGATTGACTAAGCAAAGCATCCTGGCCATAAAACACTCAGAATAAACAAAAACCAAAAACTTTTATTTTGCTTTTTTTCGTGACAGGATTTCACAACAGACATCTTAAGGCCTGTCAGCAAGAGTCCATGAAAATTTGTAGTATGCGGTATCAACTATGTAGTTTGAAATCAATTTTTTTTAGAAATTTGCATTTATATTGACATTGTAAGATTTTATATTAATAGATTTTCTTTTGATATTTTCAGTTTTTTTATTTTCTCAAGACAACTTCAAGTCCAATCAACTTTCACTCTTCAACCTCACACAGTCATTCTGCTAGTCGAGTCTGGTAACTTTGATTTTGATATTTCACAGTTAGCGGGATACTGTAACAAAGTCTCTTTTTCCTTTTTTCTGTTCAACTCCAACTCCATTATTGTACCTGCCTTTGCCTATCTAACTATTCCATAAGTTGAATCTTATTTTAGCTTGTTCCTATTTTGTTAATATTTTAGTTTTAAAGCAGAATTGCTGATGTAGTCCATTGTCGACTTTTGCATTGAAAAATGCTTGAGCTAGTTCTTATTTTGCTCATATTGATTGCCAGTCAATGGGCTTTCATTACTGGCCTTTATTCAAGTGATTGTTGATTTGTCACATTTGTAATGACCTTGTGCAGAGTTGGTTTGAAGAGCTTGGTGTTAGAGCGAGCAGACTCATTGCGAACCACAAGGGCTGCATTAACTCTGATGACCAATGCTTGGAGGGCGCTCGATGCTCTTGGTGTTGCACAGTCCCTTCGCCTGAAGCATCCACAGTTACAGGGGTATGACCATAACATCACTCAATTTGATCCTCTGTACTTTACCTTCAACCACCCTTCTGATAATAATTTAGCTTCTTCTATACCAATTTGCAGGGCACAGATGAATTTCTTCCCTTCAGGATTTACCAGACAAGTTTCATACACTGGCCCTTGTAAATCGTAAGTATGTCAGCATTACTCTTGGCTTATAAATGTCTCAGAAAGCATGCAAGACCATAGCAAAACATAGATATAACAAAGATCAATGCACATCATCTTATTGTTTCTTCCCTACTAGATTGAGATTTAATAGCTCGAAACAATAGGACCACAATGCCCAACACACGACCTATGTCAAGACATGCAGAGTTTAGACTAATGAGTTTTAAGTTTTATTGTTTACAGAGTGTTGATACAATACCCAACACACGACTTATGTCAAGTCATGCAGAGTTTAGACTAATGGGTTTTTAGTTTTATTGTTTATAGAGTGTTGATATCGGTGCAACCAGTAGACAATTAAACAAATGACCATATGCTTTTGAATATTTTCGAGATCACAATGACCGGCAGGGCTAACTAGAGGGGTCTGCCATAGAAAACAGTCCATGCCATACTAGAATATGGACAGTGAGCCATGAGTCTAACCAATAATAATTCAAAATTATAAGAAGGCGCTTTTTATTGGGCAAAACATTCTTAACATCCTTTGCAATCACAGTTTAACATTCAAAATGTAGGAGATATGTTCGGCACTCCTCATTGCCACTATGACATGTACTTTCTAGTCCCATTGCCCTATTTTGATCATTTCTTTCTTTCACATGTTTCATAATACTATGTACTTTTCCTTTCAATCAGTGGACATCATGAATTTCGGTGCGTGCAAAGGAGTGTACTTCTTGAAACCCTTGCAAAAGAATTGGCTCCAGGAACAATTAGATTCAACACCAAAGTTGTTTCCATTCAACAGTCTACAAATTCTTCTTTAACTATAGTAAAATTGGAAGACGGAGAACTTATCAAAGCTAAGGTAGAATCTGAAATCTAAACTTTTAACTCCCATTCAAAGTAATAAAACTTTGGTGTAAATTCAGCAGAGAATTGAACTCCCTTGCTAAACAAAGGTGAAATTAATGATCCACATGCATTGTCTTTTTCAGACAGGAATCTTTGCAGTGGGCTCTCTCACACACAAGAACTAGATGTTGTTTTGTATGTGACAACCACAGAGGTCTGTTCATTCATCTTTGATAATTAAATCTCTCTGTGTTTCTATTTACAGGTACTGATAGGTTGTGATGGAGGGAATTCTGTGGTTGCTGATTGGCTGGGGCTTCAAGCTCCTAGTCTTTCTGGGAGATCTGCCTTTAGGGGATTGGCAACATACCCTGAAGGACATAAGTTTGAGACAACGGGGCAGGTATTTTGGGGAGAACATTTGAGGGCAGGTTGTGTTCCGTGCAATGAGAAGGATGTTTACTGGTTCATAACCCAGAATTCACTTCCTTGTGGTATAATACTATATCAACCTTTGTTATAATTACTCTTTGGATCATGAGTAGGTGCAGGAAATTATCACTGTTAACAACAGATTCTTTAAAATTTATTGAAAGCTTCTATGTTCTTTTCAGATAATTTTTAGCGACTGCATTGCGTTTGAAATTATTAGCTTGGCATTTTCATACTCAAATAATGATTAGTGAACTATTTTTAAGAAAATGACAAGAATTTAAGACATAACTAATTGTATGTGTTACAGATTCAGATATTGGACGTGATCCACAGTGTCTGATGGAAAAAGCATTGGAAAGACTTGTAGATTATCCAGAGCAAATTCTGGACATAGTAAAGAAAACTCAGATAGACACTTTAACACTAACGCCGCACAGCTTGAGGTGGCCATGGGCAGTGTTATTTGGAAAATTGTGTAAGCGAAATGTGTGTGTTGCAGGGGATGCAATGCATCCGATGACTCCAGAATTAGGACAAGGAGGATGTTCTTCACTTGAGGATGCAGTGGTGCTTGGAAGGTGCTTGGGAGAAGCAATGACAGTCTTGAATGGTTTAGAAGAAGAGAAAAGAATTGAAGAAGCATTGAAGAAATATGTGGAGGAGAGGAGATGGAGAGCATTTGGGCTGATAAGTGGAGCATATATAACCGGAATAGTGCAACAAGGATCTGGGGGCTTTATGATGAGATTCTTACGAGATAAGTTTTTGTCTAGGAAGTTGTCTGAAAATATGTTCAATCAGGCAGACTTTGACTGTGGAACACTCTCGTGTACTCCCTTCTAATATTTTTCATTTGTTGGACATATTTAAAATTAAATTATCTTATCTTATTGTCATTAATTTTTCTGCTACTTCTTTCCATAATCTATATCTCATCAATAAACATGGTTATTTCAAAATTCAGATGAGCAGAATTGATTGATATTTGTGCATTGAAGCTGAGGTCTATTAAGATAATAATACAAAAGTAGATTCATTTTTTCTTATGATAGAGCTTTTCCCTTTCAACTAGCATCTAATCTCTATATTAGAATCTAATCACCAATGTATATCGTAATAAAGTACACAGAACAACAGAGATTTTCAGGGCCTATGCTCCTTGCAAATATTACAGCAACCAGCAAACCCAAGTTGCTAGATTTGCATGAAGTCCCTGAACGCTGATGCAATTGTTTTAAATGTTAGCTTGTAAAAATATAAAAGACACATTCAATAAGATGACAAAGAGTACAAATTATATAATTAACTGATTGTATTGATGACTGAAAAAAATGCAGAATACAGGAATTCATATCTTACACTACAGATATATTTTAACAACTAATGGTTCCTCCATATAGTATTTAGACCAGACTTTAAAATCCTAATGAAAAGGAAATTGATAGAAGGAAACTAGATGAGGATTAAAGATCCAATGTTTCAATTAGAGAACAAGAAATTTGGATCCGTTTTTGTTTAGATAGACCTGTTCATGAACGCTGAACACTAATTTGCTGCTTATATTTGAAATTATAAATAACTGTAATCTTATTTATAAATAAGCTTGTAATACTCGGAAAATGAAAGAGTCCACTGTTAGAATCTATCATGTCCATTTTAGATGAGTTCCCTATATAGTCAAAATAATTATAAGATTAGAGGACTGATTATGCATTAGAAGATAAGTACAATTTTTGAAATAGATCTGTTCTTGGTTAAAGATTTATCTTTATCTTGAACAGCCAAATTAAAAACAGATTTTGTATATAAATTCATGTTATTATGCAATATAGTTAGTGAATTTAGTGCGAAATTATTTTTTCTCCCTTGTAATAATCGGTAAATGAAAGAGTCCACTGTCAGAATATATCATGTCCATTTTAGATGGGCAACCTATATAGTCAAAATAATTATAAAATTAGAAGATTAATTATGCATAAGAAGATGACTACAAATTTTGAAATAGATCTGTGCTTGGTTAAAGATTTATCTTTATCTGGAGCAGCCAAATTTAAAACAGATTTTTTATTATAAATTCATCTTATTATGCAGTATGGTTAGTGAATTTAGTGCAAAATTATATCGATTTTGGGGGTTGCAGATGACAAGTGGAGAGCACCCTACCTTAAGAAAATGCAACAGTAGTGGTTCTAAAACGTGGCTCCACATTGAAGGAAAGAAGTCATTGTTCATCAACTGAGTTATATCTTTTCAAAGGACTTGATACCTGTTTTTTTGGCTGAAAAGACCACTGTAACAAAGTTTATTGTGCATTACGAAGACACCATCATCCAATTCTATTCATAGCCCAAGCTCTTAAAAAGTAAGTATCAATCATGAATTAACTGATGATAGGAAACAAGTGACAACAAGGCTGCTAACGATCAAGCATTACCAAAGTCTAAGAAAAATTCAAATTGGTATTTGCCAGCATTGAGAAACTGAAAGCCATTAGAATTACCTCAAAAATAGTGAAGAGAAAAAGAAATGGACACTAAAAGTTGGTTTCATAGCACGGAAACATTGCATTGATGACAATTATGAATCCATACAAACCGGCTTCACTTGAAGATGCACATGGAATGTATTGGCTTTACAGCTGCAGATCCTCCATTCTTAGACTTGTTGAAATACAACTCAAGATCATATCAGTTCAGATATAATATTGTTAGTAAGTTCAACAGAATACTGATCGGTTTTGATCTGTAATTCTGTTTATTAATTCAGTTGGTTAAGTGTGAGCACATTTAGAGATATTAGCTAGTTAAACGTAAGTAGATTTAGAATGATCAGTTAGTTAAATTTAGAATGATCAGTTAGTTAATTGACAGCAGATTTAGAATGTTGAGGTAGCTATTTCATGCCATTTTTATATAGGCTCGTAGCTTATCCAAATAATGTAAATATACCAGGAATGTTTAATGCATGCATGTTTAACATTTTTGCCTCTCTTCCTTCTAGGAATAATGTAAATATACCAGGAATGTTTAATGCATGCATGTTTGACATTTTTGCCTCTCTTCCTTCTAGGTATTGTTGGTGCAATAATATTATTGACTTTTAACATGGTTTTAGAACCATGGGGCTTCTAGTTATTGTTGGTGCAATAATATTATTGACTTTTCACAGGGTTGTAGAGCAATGGGTTAATGTTGCTGTGGTTGCGATTATGTTGTACCTTTGATTCGATCAAGAGGGCATGGTGGCAATTTGTACTTGCCCTGCCATAAAGGAATGGAAGCTGTTCACCAAAGAACAATTTGATATTGATAGTGAAGATGCAACCTCATTTCAGAATTAAGAGCAGTAGTAATCCAACAAATGTCACCATTGATAATGAAGGGTTTTTGGACACTCAACTTTTATTAATGAATAAAGAAATGAGGGCTAAGGGCTAAAATTGTCTTCACATGAAATAAAAGTTGGGCCAAAATTGTCCTCACATCAAATAACAGTTCAAATGAGTATAAATAACTCAACTCAGATGTGAAAAGTTAAATGAGTATAAATAAGTCAACTTATATAACTGTAAAACATAGTTTCTAAAATTAACATGGACACTAATCACATTGTGATTAATGTGATAAGTGACTATTTACATAAATAATTATTTTAAACTAATTTCATAAGTTGAACTTTAGGATCACATTTGTTGACAATACCACCTTGGATCCAAAAGTTCTCGAGAAAACATCAAGTTCAATTATGGACTTAGTGGATTTGATTCTTCCAAGAGGTTTGGTGAAAATGAAGTTTGATTTTTTTTTTGGATTCCTTTGATGACAAGCATTCTAATGTAATGGTACTTTGTATCGGCATACTTTGTAGACTAGATATGACCATGCTTCCACTCTAATACCATGTTATGTAAATCTAGAAACCCTAGGTAGGGTTATAACAAGGAACACAATAAAAAATATGATATTATTATAACTAGTACACAAATTATAATGGATTTCACCTTGTTATTGCACCAAGAGTAGTCAGGTGCTCTACAACCCAGTGTGGGGGAGATGTGATGTTAGATAACTTTGTGGAGATGTTGTAACAGTATGCAACATTATAGACATGTTGTAAGCACTAGCCTAGATCCATCTAAACTTTGCATCTACCATGCACCTAAAGGCATCAAATCCCTAGAAAGGTGCCAACTTTTTATTATTATTTTACCTTTAATTTTTTTTTAAATGTTTTAGTTATTACTTTTTCTTGTTATTTAAAAGTCATTATTAATTTTTTCGTTAAAGCTTATGTCGGCTCAATTATTACTATGTTGGAATGTTATGTTATGTAACATGACAACATTTACCATATTGGTTGCGAACATTACATTACACAGCGTAACATAGCAACATCTCCCCTATATTGGGCTATAGAAGCACCTCTTAGCACAACAACCCAATCTGGGGGAGATGTTGTAACATTACATAAAGTTATGGAGATGTTGTGACGTCATGTAACTTAATGTTAGGAGGTTCGCACAAAGTTGCTCGAGACCTTTTAGATGCAATTGTAGTTTTGAAAAACTCGCTTCCAATTTGAAAAAACCAAAACCTATGTGAATTCCTTGGAACTAGCTTTGGAGGGGTGTGAGCTTTAAAATTCAATTCACACGTAGGATGGGAAGAACGAAACATGTGCGTGTTGCGTAGAATAAAAACACGAGTAGGATTTGTAGAGAAAAAATGAGTGTGTGATTTGTAGAGAAAAAAAGCATGCATGTTTAGTAGAACATGGTATATGTTGTGGGAAATATTGCACAAGAGTGCTTCCTTCCCACTTGGTTACAATCTAGGCCTTGTAGACTACAGCAAGGCTTTCAGAAGCCCCTTTGTTGTAGTAAAGTTACTACTCCAAGTGATTTTGCAAAAGGTTGTTAGTACCAATCAAACAACACAAAGGAAATAAAACAAAATCAAATAACATGCAAGAGGAGTAAGAGATGCAAACTCCAGCAACCAATAGATGCCAAGCCACTTCTTTTATTGCCCAATGGTTAAGCAAATAAAACACCTTGGATATGCAAGCTCCAAATGGAGGAAAACGATCCTCCTAAGGGAGGTCTATTTAGTCCACACTAGATGTAAAAGTGGCTTGAAGAACAAGTGAGGAGAACATTTTCCCCTTCAGGGAAGGAGGCAAGATAGCTTGAAGAATGCTTGGAAAGAGAGAAATGGTGAGCTATGAAGAAGCCCAAGCACAAATACGACAACATAACCTTGCTTTAATAATTCTCTTACAATTAGCATGCCCATGGATTTCTTTTATAGGACATGAGATAGCCAAGAAATAATAAGATCCTAACATGAACCCAATGATTAATGATGTGGCTCCAAAGTACATAATAGAGATCATTTAAGGAAACCAAGAGTGTGAAGAGACAAAATTCAAATTCCTTGAGTAAGTGGATCTTTCATGAGTGTTTGATGCATCGTTGGTGGATGATATCCCACCATTTGTGTCAGTCGCGTGGATCTTGAAGGAAAATGTTTGTTGTATTGTGGGCATTGAACTAGTGATGTGCATTGCCGCACATGTGGACATAATTTAACTTTCATGGTTATGTATTTTGACTGTTTTGAGGCATTTTTGGACTTAGGATGCTCTTTGGGTCTTGTGAATGTTAGTGTTTGAGAAAAAATTGAGATTCTTGAACTTTAAAACTTTAATCCACAATTACATAGCAGATGGATCTCATTAATAATCCAAAGACATAACTAATTCAAACCATAGAACACATGATATACCCTTGGAAAACCCTCCATTGATTCAGAGGATAAAAATCCCAACAAATAATCTTAGAGTATGATTGATAATCAATAGAGAATGATTACAACACAATAGCCAATTTATTTTTCGAGAGAAAAAGAGAAGGGAGATGAAATGGAACACTGTAATGGTCTTTCCAAGTGTATAACACTTTAATAATAGAACAAAATCAGTTATACAAAGAAGGTAGTGAATATTTGCATACTTTAGTAACTTGTTAACACTGATAACACTATCTCATCTTCAACCATGCACCCCCACACACTCGGTTCCAAGTGAGCACTTCATAATTGTTTCCCACACTGAAGATATGTGTCCTCCATTAATACACCGAGTTTAAGTCCCTCTAACTGAGTTGTTAACTAAATGAACTGAACTAAACTGAATGGAATTGCATGTAGCTAAATGGAACTGAATGTAACTAAACCGAATTGAATGTAACTGAACTGAACTAAATAGAACTAAATGTAACTAGTGCTTCTCCATCAGTGTCATTGTCAAAAACCACTTGAATACATTAATGAGTTGATTCCTTAATTAACTGAACTTGTTTTATCACAACTAAGTTTCAATTGATGTCTTATTAATTTGAGTTCACTTGGAGGCATAGAAGGGAAATTCAAATTCTCTCTATATATTTTTGCTCATATTACATTTCTCTGCATGGTTCATATATGTTTACATTAATTATATATCATACCATACTCATAAGAATTGTTCTGAACCTATGATCATATGTATTACTCCAGGTCATATAGTCACATGCTAAAGTAAATCACTCAAGGGGTAACTAATCCCTAAATGAGACTTGTAGAACTTGTTGACCATGACTAACCATACATCACATGGTATATCCTCAAGAATTAATACAACATAAGACATGTGAACTTAATACAACATAAGTTCCTGACTTGATACAACACAAGTTTTAGACCTTAACATAAGGTCATGATCTTAACCATAAGATCATAGTACAAGTATCTCTCTCGAATAGGACTTAATCAGGGTCCTAGCTTGATACAATACAAGCTCTTTAACTTAACAAAGTAAGTTAGTGAACTTAATACAACGTAGGTCCCTGAATTGACACAACAAGTCTCATGGAGAGGATATGAACTTAGTACAACATAAGTTCTGGACTTGACACAACAAGTCTCATGGAGGATGACTCCCGATTTTGTACATATAACACTCCCTCTCAGCGAGGGATATATTCTCTTCCATACTAGGAGTTTCTGACCACACCAATCTTATACGAGAAGGGTCATAACTTCGTCACAAATAGAGGCTTTTCACAAATTTTCAATCGTCTCAATGGTAGCTATGTACTAGAGTTCATTTTACATGACCATGAATTCAATGAAGTAAAACTTCATCTCAAATGTGATTTATCATAGCACACATATAGGGTATTTTAGAAAGATTGACTATTAACACCTAATAACTATAGGCTCAAGTCTTTCACCCTAGCAAGTATATTCCCAAGCTACAATACTCCTCAGTATGTAGTACTATCTACAAAACACACATCTTGCTTATGTAGTACTATCCGCAATACACTTATCTTTTGTAGTACTATCCGCAAATTAAAACATTTATCTCAGGCTAAAATAGTAGCTAGATAACACAACCATATAATAGGTCTTCCATGTAATAAGGATCCTATTCTCATGTACCTCAAAAGGTACTCAAACATATGCTCAATAGTAAGCATAAAATACAACAGGTTTACTCAAATACAATCCAGATACTTACATATAGTAGCATCATTTGGATCCAATCCAAAATAAAGTTTCTCTAAACTAGAAACCATGGATTTTAAATCCATCACATTCAACATTATACAACAAATGTGTAATAACATTCAGAAAAAAAGTCTCATCTTTTCTTTCACTCTTCAACATTTGTTGGATTCTTGGATCTTTTGCTATCTAGAGAAGTTCTCTGTGAGCTTTCCATTCTTTGTGATGTTCTTTAAGGCCTAATCACTTTCTCATTGATCCTTCTCTTTATACTGCAGCACCCTAACTACCTCTCCAAGTCTAGACTATAACTCTTTTTAAGTGTCAGTAGTCTCTAAGACTTTGACCATGTCTCTATTCATATGGATTCTCTCCATAAGGTATCACAACCCCTGGATTCCTGAGTCATGTACCATGATTATCTAATGGGGACTTTATTTGCTTCCTCTTGTGAAGACACATCAATACTCCCTCTTTCTCCTTCCTTGTCTTCATTGTCGATTGGTAAGCGAGAGTATTTTGTCTGATGCAGAGTTCTGTCGTAGCCGTATGCTGAACAACATATACCTCATCCAATGCTAGCTTCGAAAAATCTAGCGACAATGTCCCCATTGTCTAGATAATTCATCGTCATATTCTTCCATAACTGATTCTAGTGATTTCGATTTTATTTCAATCTTGAGGGGAAGAAATAGTAGTAGCGTGGCTAATGTATCGCCAAGATCAATGCCATATGTCTTAGCTTCAACTGTGTTTTTTACTTCATTGACAACCTCAGTGAGATTATTAACATGCTCGGCGATCTTGTTGGCCACTTGCATTTATTTGTACTTAGAACCTCAAGGATGGTCGTTGCTACTTCTACGACAATGTCTACAAGAAATCCAATTCCCTCCTTATCTAAGCTGACTGTATGAGTCATTTTATCATCTTTTCATTTCTTGCACACGTGTGCGCACTCCTGTTCCTATGCTCTTTGTTTGTTCCACACATCCTCATCAGTAGGTGTGTATTCTTCATCATCTTTTTCAGATCCCTTATCATTGTTATTATCATCATTTTCCTCAGTCTCATGTGACTGGTTTCCTTCTTCGTCACCCCCATCATTCCCTTAGCCATCATCTTGGCCATTTCCTTAGCCATTCCCTTGGCCGTTTCCTTGGCTATTTCCTCCTTGGCCCAATTTTACATCGACCGGGATGCGTCACTCCTCTGGCCAGTCCTAGAAGACCGCTTCCACATCCCTATCATTAATCATAAAAGGAATCTACTCCGCTTTCTTTCTAGGATCTTGCCGCGGTTCCAAGATAACATTGTGGACACTAGCCTAGAAGTTTATGAAGGGAGCATACTTCTTGAATGTCTCCATGCGCAGTCTATGTCGGTGTTTGATTACATCCCTGAGTGCCTCCCCATGCAGAAAGAACTCTATGTTATTTTCCTTTTATCGGATCCTGTCTTCCTTGTCCTCCTAGAGGTTTTGGTACTTGGCGCCATGGAAAAGTATAGGGACATCCTGCGGCTGGTAATCTGGTGGGTCTGACAAAACCATAAAAAAAATTAAAATCAAGAGCCAGGAGTAGTGGAATTTTGTCTTAGGGTCCTCCTGTGCTTGGTCGGTGTTACACCGTATCCGGTGTAATGGATAATCTGTATCCAGATTAAGTCATCCTGTATCGAGGTCTAGGGAGCAAGATGTTCCATCTTCAAATAATTAAATGTATAAATGTATAATAAATGAATGGATGATTTATTACAATGGAGATGGATTCCTTAAATATGGATTGGCCATCAAATGTTGGAGGCATTTCTCTTCATAACTATATTTAATAATTAATTACTATTACTAATGGTTATAACCTAATTATTTACTATTTTATTGTTGTAACATTGCCTTCCCCTTAGGAAAGCTTTGTCCTCAAAGCTTAGATTATTGTTGTCGTCTTTTCATTCTCGTTTTATGTTGAAACAATGTCATTACTTCCTTTATGTAATTTTTAGAACTTGTATTAGGTATGTGCTTGGTCTTTACGCAATAGTTTATCATTTTCCTTTCATTTGTAAATTGAATTTGTACTTCATTATGTTTATTATTGTTGTCCAATTTTCCATGTACATGAATACGAGGAATATTTTTGTGACTGACCATATCAAGCATTGCTTTAGAGATCGCTTGTCTCGGGATACTCATGATGTCATCACGTAATGTTTCCCTTTTATTATCCTTACGAGTTATCTCGAGAAGTGGCGTCTCTTGAGGCTTCTCCCACTCGAAGTTGCGAAATAGTGTTACATTCAGGTTTCTCGAGGGTGGTAAAAACATTAAGGTATAAGATGAATCTATGATATTTGATTTGTTTGACTTAGATTCCTTTGCATACTGTAGGATCCATCTATTTTCATTGTATGGATTGTCCTTATTGTCAATGATACTTCCTTGACTCTCATTATGATCTTGGTCGAGGTCATATTTATCAAATATATTAATGTTATTTAGGCCATCCTTAAGATATTTTGTCTCCTTGTATTCTTTATTGTCTTGATTGACTTTGTTGCTCTCATTTTTCGTTGAGATAGTGGTGCAACATATCTAAGTTATTTACATGGTTTGTACTAGACATTAGTTTTTGTAACATTTCCATTGTTGTATTATGGTTATGTTTCATGATGGTCAGGTTTTGTGCCATGGTGCTTATGTTTTGTGACATCGAACTCATCTTGTCATTTGACTCTTTTTATTTCTCATTCATGATGTCTAGTTTGCCATCAAGTTTTCTTTCTAGTACTAGAACAAATTCATATTTGATATCTTTCTTAAGTTCCTTGCTATCTTTTGTTTCTTTCTTCCATCTTTTTTGGTTAGCAACAAGGGCCTTGCTGTCTTTCTCCAATTTCTCAAGTTTGTCTTTTAATTCCATCATAGCTTGGGTCATTTTATGCGAATGTGTATATTTAGGAAGTTTATTTTCATTAAAGACAACTATTGTCTTTGAAATAATTAATGAATTAATAATAATTATTATAATTATTTAATGTGTTGAAATAAAATAATAAATATAAGTTATTATATTTAAATATTTTATTAAAAGGTGGATTAATAAGTTTTAAAATATTATATAATAATATTATTCTATTAATATTGTTTTTTTTTTTGTAGGGATACATGGAATGAGGGGAGGTGCAGCTTGGGTTGAAGTTGGAAAGCAAAACCATGTTTTGGTTTTACTTTATCTTTTCTTTTTTAACGTTATATTTTTTTTCTTTTATTTATTTTTGGATAATGTCCTATATTGTAGGGAAACCCTAAAAACTAAATTTACACAAAGTGTAAATAATGGACAAGGTCCATATAGATCTAATACCAACGTTACACCGTATCTGGTGTAATGGATAATCCGTACCCGGATTAAGTCATCCTGTATCCAGGCCTAGAGAGGAAGATGTTCCATCTTCAAATAATTAAATGTATAAATGTATAATAATTGAATGGATGATTTATTACAATGGAGATGGATTCCTTAAATATGGCTTGAGCATCAAATGTTGAAGAGACATTTCTCTTCATAACTATATTTAATAATTAATTACTATTCCTAATGGTTATAACCTAATTATTTACTATTTTATTGTTGTAACACTCAACATCCTCTAGGAGCTCATTCAACAAGTACTACAAGCAAATGAAAATGACACCTTCCATGCACTACTCTTCCATCTCCACTGTCTTGAAGGTGCACTCAGTAGGCTGCAACATGCGCAACAACTCGCAAGATAGAATCTTTGTGGAAAACCTCATCATGTTGACAGTAATAGAGGAAATGAGGAATCCTCTATTTGCACGTTGGAGGTCATATTTATGCTTCATCTTCATTGTATCTCTGTTTGTGCACAGATATGGTGCAGGGTCGTGTCCATGGCATGGGAGACCCGTTATTGTTTAAATAAGATCGACATCAATAGGATAGGGTTGGTTGAGCCATAAATAATCTCCATGGAAACAGTGCAGGAACTGTTTTACATACATGCTTACCTTCATACTTCGACCAAAATGTGGAATTATCAGCAATTTCAGCAGGTATGCGCATTCTATACCGAGAACCCATTGCATTGGAACTACCAACTACGACTCAAGAGGCACGACTTGAGTCGTGACCATGTAGTTCTTTCTTTCCAATTCCTCCTAATTTTGGGTATTACTATCTTAAAAGTGCAGTTTGATCAGCTTGGGGATTATGTTAATCAACAATGGAACTCTAGGAGGGATCTGTGGTGCACTAAGGAGGATCACACTTTCTATGGAAGCTTTACTTCGGATTCTCTTCTTTCCTTGGACGAACATAGGGCGGTAACAGGTTCCTCTCTTCCATGGTGGCACTCGCATCTCTGCACGGTGGTGACGCTGATGTTTCCTCCCTAGGTATGTCCTCCATGGGTATGTCCTCAACGACCTTACACTTCTTTGATTTATTCGATACCCTGACCTGAGGCGCTGATGAATCTGGGATGTCCCTATCCAAGACAAATGGTCATGGACCTGCCATTGGTATATGAACTAGTTGATTTTGAACTGGGGCCAATGCAGGGGCTGAACCCGAGGCCGAAGGAGGGGCCAAACCAGAAGCCAAAGGAACTATCTGTTGAATTGGTCACACCATTGTTTCTGGTTCTACTTCTCCCTGTTGTACCTCTGGCGATGTAATATATTATTCTATCGGGCACGATGATGCTCTTGTAACATCAGAATTATCACTGGTACTGGAAATGGAAATGACCATTAGATTGGGCTCTCTCACTCACAAGCTCTGGTTCTCTCATATTCTCTTTGTGCACATAGAATAATTCTTGTTAATGAAGTATCATATTTATAGGGATGGGATCATCCTGCATGTGATCATTCGATGGTATATTGATGTCTTGTCGATCACATGGGCTTCCCATTTGACGAAGTCCAACATTAGCACGCACTTGAGTTCTGATATGTACTTGTTAGGGAATTTATGGCGAGGATGACGGATGGGACCAAAAAACATGCCGTCATTTCTCCTCAGACTCATCGAATTAATTACAGCTCACTGTAATAACCGGCTAAATCTTTTCGAGTATCCAAACTTTAATGACAACCAATTGTCATTCCTGATCTTATTGCGATTTGCATGCTCCTGTCGTAGACATGAGACAGAACAGTTCCCTTTATTATTTTCTCCTTTTCTCTCTTTCTCTCTTCTTTTTATATCCCATATAGTCCTACTACACCCAGGAATATTGCAGCCATCATAGTAAGGTTTCATACAACTACCATTTACCATTCTTGCGACTATCATTCCATCCAACTTATGCAATTTTACTCCAGCTGCATCAGTGACATGTGTGACCACATATGGCCCTACCCAATGCATCTTTAATTTCCTTGGATGCTTCAAAAATTTATTGTTATACAACAAAACAAGTCCTTTGAATTTGAATTTCTTAGTCATGATATGGCAAGCATGCCATGATTTCTATATTTTCTTCTCTATGTTTTGATGGAATCCTACAATGGAGTGTTCTTTCTCCATCTAAAAAAGATTTGATAGAATTTTCTTGATGACATCCACATCTATCATTTCCGTCAGCACAAAAATTCTTAAGCTCGACAGAATATACTCCATCGGCACAACGGTTTATTTCCCATACACCAATATGAATGGAGTGTGGCCTGCCAATCACTTGCAAGTCATATGGTACACCGATAGCACAGTTGAAAATTTCAAATCCCAATAATCTCAGCATGCATTGCATACTTTGGTTAATGGATTCTCTAGGATCTTGTTGAATGCTTCAACCATTCCATTCGCTTGTGGATGATAGGGTGTCGTCTTTCTATGTTGAAACTGGAATTCTATGGTAATCTCTTCAATCATTTTTTTAACAAAGTGTGTACCTTGGTCGATTAGCATAATTTTCGGGAAGCCAAATCTAGTCAACACATTTTCAAATAAATGTTTTTCCACAGTCGCGGCAGTACAATCATTTACAGGTACGGACTTATCCCATTAGGTTAAGTACTCTGTCACTGTGATAATGTAGTGCATGGAAATCCTTTTTCCTGATGGACTGATAGGACCAAAAAAATCAACATACCATTTATCAAATTCTTGAAGGGTTATCTGCAGCGCAAGTGGCATCTCATCGCGGTGCGACAGTTTTCTTGTCCTCTGGAAAACATCGCAACGTCAACACAAGATCTTGGTATCCATATGTATGGTTGGCCACCATAATCCAGCTTTCAATATCTTGCTCATGGTTTCCTTTCCAACGTAGTGTCCTCCTGTGACACCAGCACGTGCTTCGCCCATTACCCACTGTCATTCATAGTCAAAGACACAGCATCGCAATATTTTGTCAGGGCCCATATTGTATAGGTTTCCTGTGATCAATGTAAATTTGGTAGCTCTAACGACCAAATGTTTCTTTTGCAGAGTGGTGAACCCTTTATGCGCATATCTTGTACTCAAGAAGTGGATGATAGTGTTAAACTACTTATTCTGATAATCAATCATGGTGACTGCAAATAGTTGTGCATCGAGCAAGTTATCCTCTAGACTGGTTGGTTCTTCACCACTTTCTATCCTCGACAGGTGATCAGGTCTTACATTCAGTCGACCTAGTTAAAAAATGACTTCAAAGTAAAATTCTTGGAACAAGAGGAGTGATCGATAGATCTTCCCCCCCAATAATGGTTTGTTGACGAGATTTTTTAATGCCAAATGATCAGTGTACATTTTAAAATGTCCACCCAACAAGTAGTGACAGAACTTCTGCAATGCATATACCATTGTGAGGCCTTCCCTTTCTATCGTCGTATAATTTTTCTTTGCCGTCGAATTTTTTCTACTAGCAAAAGAAATAGGGTGGTCCGGTGCACCCTCACTCAGTTGTGTTAAGACTATGTAGAGTGCGATAGATGATGCATCGACATGGATATGGAACTCCATCTTCCAGTCAGGAAATAGTGATATTGGTGCTGTACCGATCTTATTTTTTAATTTTCTAAGATTTGCTGATAATCTTCTATCCACTAAAACTTCACATCTTTATTCAATAGTTTCTCCATAGGCACAGTTATCTCTGCATATCCTCTGATAAATTTTCTGTAGTAGCTTGTGTGTCCTAACACTAATCTGAGTTCCATGACTAATGTAGGTGGTGGCAATTCAAGGATAATCGCAAATTTTGCTGGTCAACCAAAATTTCGTCGCAACACACGACATGTCCCAACAACATAATGAATGGTGTGCAAAAAATAAATTTCTTTGAATAAAGCACGATTTGATATTGGCAACAATGACCCAAAATCATGCACAAAATCTCAATATGGTCTCTTACTAGACCAAACACAGTCTAATCATCAAAGTAGACCTCTAGAAATTTATTTATGAAATATTTAAAAGAAGACACTACTATTCTAGAAAAAATAGCGGGTGCATTCTTGAGTCCAAAGGGCATCATCGTATACTGGTAGCATCCCCACTCTGTGACGAATTTCATTTTATGTCGATCCTCCTTCGCGATTTTGACTTGGTGATAGCCAGAGAAGCCATCAGTGAATGAATACATCTCTTGTACTCCAATGTGTTCTAGTACTTCATCTGTGAATGGTGATGGGAATGGATCGTGCATGCATGCATCGTTCAACTTCCTCAGGTTGACATAGATCCTGACTTCTCCTATTGTCTTCTTGTCCTGGATCACTATAGGGTTGATCCATTTTGATTCCTTGACAGGCTCAATGATTCTCACGTCAAGCATGAGGTATAACTCAACTTTCACCTACTCTTTATAAATTGGATTCAACCTATAAGGCCACTGCTTAATGGATTTAGCACATGGCTTCAAGGGTATTTTCATTTCCCCTAGGTCTCCCACTATCACCTTCATCTTTGAGAAGTTAGTAGGGAATAGGTCTTGAATCTCATGCAGCAAGAATTTGATTTTTGATATTGTTTCATCATCCCAATAATATCCTATATTGGTGAACTTTGGGTTCTCTGGCGAGCCAATGTTCACTTTCTTGATTTTTAGTGGCTTAAGGAACTGGTCGCTCGAAATACCACTTCCTTCAACTTCGCGCATACCCTCTAATATTGATATGTTTATGTTAGTTGGATCATCATCTGGTTCTCCAGCCATATTGTAACAAGCCATCCCATGAGGACTTCACTTAGTGAACCTCTCACATAGCACGTGCGATTGTAGGATATTAAAGAATACCATTAATTTCGATAGATATTGAACCAAACTCTTTTTGTTGAAACCCCCTCCCAATACTTAAAACCTCCTCCCCACCTCATTTTATACCTCAATCCTTATAAACCACCCTACCCACCCCCACCTTAAACCCCTCATTCCCCCCAATACCTGCAATATATTGGTTCAATTTTTTATAATTTTAAAACCCACAATATGAACTAACGTGATAGGATATTGGTCAACAAGTGAAGCCCCCGTGAGACATCCATTAATGGATAGTTGCGATGCACTAGTGGGAACTCGTTACTTTGATAGGGATTTCATCGAATATATTTTCCTTAGCTTGAAGCACAACATCAACTGTCGGCTACTCATCAACAAATGAAAAGGTGTGCGTGAACTGTGTAACCACCTCGTCACAATCATGAGTTCCTTGTCGCAAATCCAGGGATGTATACCTGATCTGGGTGTCATTTACAATGTATGAATGAAATCATGCACCCATTCTAGTCACGGTTATTCTACAAATGCTATGTGACTCACATTAATGTGATCAACAGGGTTTGACAACCTTCACCTCATTTGCAAGCCTCAACTAGACAAGAGACCAGTCTAAGCACGAGTTTCCCGTTCTCTCCCAAGTCTGTCATGTCATATATTGACGTCCAACCCCAGATATGGAATAATGTAATCCATGTCATAATCCCCTATCTGCACAGTCATTCTTAACTCGTGGCCCGTTTTAAGTTTCTTTTTGACATGGTTAACGCTTCTTTCAGGTTGCGACTCGACTGGGGTTTCTTCTATCAATACTTGTAGTTCTGTGATATCATCTTTATCATGAATCAACTTGAAAGAAATGGATTGAGATTACTAACCTTTCTTGGAGATTGTTTCTAGAAGATACGTTGGAAGTGTTCAGGAATCTCCCTGACTTCATCTGAGTTCGACTGTTGCTATGGATCCACAAAATCTGGTCGCACGTCCAAAAATACTTGTTTCTATTTTTGAATATCAAATGGTGCTTTCCTTTGCATCATGGGATGCAACTGTGGTTGTTCTTGCAGTATATTCTAATCAGCTTTAGTCACAAGACCCCCTAGTGTTACTACATCAACACTCAACTCTCTCGGTTCATCAATAATCATATAAACATTTGGGTTAGGATTTGGATTTCGGTTAGAATTCTGCATGGCGTTAGGACCTTTGACGGTCCAAGATTGCCACTTTGCAATCAACTGGGGACATTGTTCCATGTTATGGTCCTGTGATTTGCAATATGAACATGTCTTTGCAGGTTCCTGGAAATATCTGGCGTAAAGGCTCGACTATCCATATTTATAGTATATGACTTGACCTCTCCCTCTACCAAATCCTCATCTTCCTCGACCTCTGAAATTTCCACCCTCGTTCCTTGAGGGTGTGGCTACTGTGGTACGTACTGATTTTGCAGTGCATACGGATTCTGTGGTGCGTACTGAGGCTGATATTGATTTTGATACTAGTTTTGCAGGAAAGGCGTAGGATGGTAGTGTGCTTGTTCCTATTCAGCTTGAACCTTCCTGTTGTTCTTAATCAAATAGGTGTCTACTATCTTCTCGTTCAGAAGCTCATATGCTCTACAATCCTTCTCATCATGCCCTACTGATTTACAAAATTCACAGAAAAGGATGGCTCGAGTACTTACAATATTATGTAAGTAGAAATAGTCCTCGTCATGATTCCCTCTAGTCTAGAATATTTGAGACCAGGGTATCCCATGAGTACTTAATGGATTAAGCGCACCCAACGAGATATAGTTCATGTATGACGGACAATTATCCTTGCTGTGTCCATCCATTCGACATCTTGTGCACCAAAATTCCTCACATGATTCCTTAACCTTCTTGATGGCCTGATGCTGCACAATCATATTATCCAACTACAACTGAATATGCATCATACCTGTGCCACCATCTTCGATCGGCAAGGATTCCGCCTTCATCGCTAGTTCTAGCGCTTCCATCTGCGACACAATATTCTGTTGCATCAAACGAGATCGAATGTATGGTAATAGCACAACAATAAACCACTCTTTATGTTGTACATCCAACATCTGGAAACTAAATTTGGACATCAAATTTTTAAACCCTTGATCAAAATCCCATATGGAATCTGTCGGTAACTGATTTATCTCCTTGATCTGAGTGATACATTGCGACTCAGATTTAGGTTTTCTAAATGCACAAATCATCGCAAGTCAGATATTATCAAGGGTATTTTGTGGGGTTCCTACTAGCACTACACAGAACTTCATAAACCAGTCCAGTGCATGACCCCGCAGAGTCATAACCATTTGCGCTTTCTTGATGTCCACATTGTGAACTTGGCGAAGCATCCAAACAGCTTCGCAAAGGAACCAATGCTGCTCCTTATTTTCTGCTCCATTCCCATTGAATACGCATAATCTAATATCTGCCTCAGCCATTGGGTTGGATTTGGGGTTTTCTAATGAATAATTTAATGAAGGTGGAATCGTGCACTAGTTGCAGTACTAGCACTATCAGTATTAATAACTCTTTCAAGAGATGAGGCTCTAGACCTTACCTCTGGTGATACTTCTGGTGTGGTGTAGTCACGTCCTGATCTTGATGTCTTTGCAGATTCTTCAAATTCTTCTTCTCCTTCATAAATGGGGCTATAGTCTTCCTCTTCATCGCAATACCCTTCATGTATCTGCGAATAAAATTTGTACTCACTTTCTTCGAACAGACTAGGATTTCATCTTCCTCCTACCATCTTTCTTCTTTTTCCTGACCTGAATCTCTTTCGACTCCTTACAAATCTAGGTTCTATTTAATATTCTATACTTCCTGAGAACATTTCAGCTCACCATTTTCCATTTTCTTTATAGGTCATCTATGGCATATCCCCTCTTCTAGGTATGCGGCTCAACTACGTAGAACGGTTGCACCAGTCGGAGCAGTTCATTTTATGTCGATCCTCCTTTGTAATTTGACTTGGTGATAGCTAGAGAAGTTGTCGGTGAATGAATACATCTCTTTTCCTCTGATGCATTCCAGTACTTCATCTATGAATGGTGTTGGGGATGGATCATTCAGCTTCCTCAAGTCAACATAGATCCTGACTTCACTTATTGTCTTCTTATCTTGGATCACTATAGGGCTGATCCATTCTGATTCCTTGACAAGTTCAATGATTCCTGTGTCAAGCATGCGATCTAACTCAACTTTAACCTTCTCTTTATACCTTGGATTCAACATATAAGGTCACTACTTAATGCGTTTAGCATCGGAATTCAGGTGTTTTTTCATTTCCCCTAGGACTCTCACTATCCCCTTCATCTCTTAGAAGTTAGGAGGGAATAGGTCCTGAAACTCATGCAACAAGTATGTGAGTTTTGAGATTTTTTCATCATCCCAATAATCTCCTATATTGGCGAAGTTTGGGTTCTCCAGTGAGCCAATGTTCACTTCCTTGATTTTTAGCGCCTTAAGGAACTAGTCACTCGATATATTGCTTCCTTCGACTTCGCACATACCCTCTAATATTGATATGTTTATGTTAGTTGGATCATCATTTGGTTCTCCATATAGATTGTAACAAGCCATCCATTTCTAGATAGTCACAATGCACTAGTGGGAACTCGCTACGTCGGTAGGGATTTCAGCGAATATATTTTCCTTAATTGCTTGAAGGGCAGAATCAACTGTCGGCTACTCATCACCAAATTAAAAGGTGTGTGCGAACTGTGTAACCACCTGGTCCCAATCCTGAGTTCCTTGTCGCAACTTCAGGGATCTATACCAGCTTCTGGGTGTCATTTCCAATGTATGAATTAAATGATGAACCCATTCCGGTTGCGGGTATTCTGCAAATTCTATGCGACTCTGATTAATGTGATCAATAGGGTTTGAAAAACTTATGTACTTATAACTCACGATGGTGACTTCTTCACCGAATATAACTTCCAGGAATATTCTGCACTGTGGCCATTCTGATATGGATTGCTTATGTGTACCCCACAATCTAGCGGGCGTAGCATTTAGTACATAGCTTAAAGCAGACAATCACTGCGGTTCTATTATGAGTCCTTAAAATTCACTTAGGAAGGTCAAAAGATTAGGTAAGCTCTCATATGCTGGTAAATCCCTCAGTTGATTTCCCACTTGTCGCATAGACCGGGTAACTTTGGCACATATCCACATAGAGACTTCATGGAATCTGTTTTTCCAATTTTCCAATGCCTCTCCTCAATCTGAAGTGCATGAACTAGCACTCCACCATCTCAAGTTTCCATCCACTGTTGGATGTATGTCATCATATTTTGGGGCATTAATATTACAGGTCTAGATAATCACCCTTTCCTTCACTATAGACTGGTTCGACATACCTATATCCTTCTAGTGGATCGATGGGAGACACTACCATAATCTCATCATCCTTGAATGAGAGGATTAGTTTGTTGAAATTTATAATGGTCGGATTATCTATGGCCCAATCTATCTCGAGAAGCACAGGATATGGGTTCATGTCGTCGACAATGTTGATGACTTCAAAGTCTATGAATGTGCGCAAACCCTCAATGTCGATAGGGACTTGACTTAACCTACCAATTGGGAGGACCTTCGCCTCATTTGCAAGCCTCAACTAGACAACAGACCAGTCCAAATGCGAGTTTCCCTTTCTCTCCCAAGTATGTCATGTCAGAACATTGACGTCTGACACCAGATCTAGAATAATGTAATCCATGTCATAAACCCCTATCTGCAGATTCATTCTTAACTTGTGGACCGTTTTAAATTTATTTTTAACATGGTTAACCCTTCTTTCAAGTTGCAACTTGACTAGGTTTTCTTCTATCAGTACTTGTAGTTTTGTGATAGCATACTTATCATGAAGCAACTTGAAAGAAATGGATTGAGCTTACTAACCTTTCTTGGAGCTTGTTTTTCAAATAAATGTTGGAATCATTTAGGCATCTCTATGACTTCGATTGAGGTCAACGGTTTCTATGGATCCACAAAATCCAGTCGCACGTCCAAAAATACTTTTTTTTTTCTTCTGTTTTTGAACATTGAATGGTGCTTTCCTCTGCTTTGCGGGATGCACCTGTGGTTGTTCTTGCGATATATTCTGATCAACTCTAGTCACAACACCTCCTTGTTTTACGACATTAACAATCAGCTCTCTTGGCTCATCAACAATCATATAAACATTTCAGTTAGGATTTATATTTTGGTTGGGATTCTGTGTGGGGTTAGGACCCCAGACGATATGAAATTGCCACTTTGCAATCAAGTGGGGACATTTTTCCACGTTATGGTCCTTTACTTTGCAATATGAACATGTCTTTGTAGGTTCCTAGAAATATTTGGCATTATGGACTGGCTATCCATAGTTATAGTATAGTGACTTGATGTCTCCCTCTGCCAAATCCTCCTCTTCCTCGACCTCTGAAATTTCCACCCCCTTCCCTAAGGGTGTGGCTGCTGGGGTGGGTACTGATTTTGTAGTGCATATAGATTCTGTGGCACGTATTGAGGCTGATACTGATTCTATTACTATTTTTGTGGGAAAGGTGCACCGGGGCTTCACTTGTTGGCCAATATCCTATCACGTTAGTTCATATTGTGGGTTTTAAAATTACAAAAAAATGAACCAATATATTGCAGGTATTGGGGGGGTGAGGGGTTTAAGTTAGGGGTGGGTAGGGTGGTTTATAAGGATTGAGGTATAAAAAGGGGCGGGGAGGAGGTTTTAAGTATTGGGAAGGGGTTTCAACAAAAAGAGTTTGGGTCAATATCTCTTGAAATTAAGGGTATTCTTTAATATCCCACGATCGCACGTGCTATGTGAGAGGTTAACTAAGTGAAGTCCTCATGGAAAGGTGCAGGATGGTAGTGTGCTTGTGCCTGTTCATCCTGAACCTTCCTGTCGTTCTTCTTCAAATAGGTGTCTACTATCTTCTCTTTCAGGAGTTGATATGCTATACAATCCTTCTCATCATGCCCTACGGATTTAGAAAATTTACAGAAAAGGTTGGTTGGGGTACTTAAAATATTTTGTAAGTAGAAATAGTCTTCATCGTGATGCCCTCTAGTCTGGCATATTCGACACCAGGGTATCCCATGAGTACTTAATTGATTAGGCACACCCAATGAGATATAGTTCATGTACGATGGAAAATTATCGTTGGTATGTCCATCCATTTGACATCTTGTGCACAACAAGTCCTCACATGCTTCCTTACCCTTCTTGATGTCCTGAAACTGCATGATCAGATTAGCCAACTGCGACTGAATATGCATCATACCTGCACCACCATCTCCGATCGACGAGGATGATTTAGGAGGATATTTTTGGCCACCCACCTGTTCCACTTGGACCCCCACCATTGTTCCTTTCAATTTTCCATTTTCCTTAATTGTTGAAAAATTGACTATTTTTAGCAGTTTTCGAGTCCTAAAATTTTGGAGTCGTTTTGAGGTCCTAAACTACATTTTTTTAGCATCGAATGGTTGGGAAAATATGAGTGCATTCTGGACTTGATATTTTTCATTTATGGATGTAGTCCTTGAATATATATTTCTAACGATGTATCATGCATGTCAAACGGAGGTAGTATGCCAAAGTTACAACCCCAGGAAATTGATGTAGCAAGTTACCCAAAGGGGCCGACATTCTGGCGTTTCACCTCCTAGGGTTAGGTTTTTGGATGTGTAGGATTTCCTTTTTTTCTCAATAATATATAGGCCTTCGAGCCTCATTGTAACATAAAGTTCAGAGGCATGTATTCACCACATCTCTTCTCAAAGATAAGCTACCAGCACTCTAGCTAGTTTATTTCCATTCTATATGTAAACAAGTTTCAATTCTTTGATTAATGAAATGAAGTGTTATTTCCACTGCATATTTTTTTCTATGGTTATTTGTGTATTCTGTTGTGTTCCTGCATAAATCCGGATCAAAGGATTCCAACTTCATCACTAGTTCTAGGGCTTCTATCTACGACACAATATTCTGTTGCATCAAAGGAGCTCGAATGTGTGGTAATAACACAACAATAAACCACCCTTTATTTTGTACATCCGACATCTGGAAACTAAATTTGGCCATCAAAGTTTTAAGGCGCTGATCGAAATCGCATATAGACTCCATTGGTAACTAATCTATCTTCTTGATTTGAGTGACACATTACGACTTAGATTTAGGTTTTCTGAATGCACAAATCATCGTGAGTCGGATCTCATCAAGGGTATTCAATGGGGTTCCTATTGGTACTACATAGAACTTCATAAACCAGTCTAGTGCACGACCCCACAGATTTGTAACCATATGCACTTTCTTTATGTCCACATTGTGATCTTGGCGAACCATCCAAACATTTTTGCAAAGGAACGAATGCTGCTCTAGATCTTTTGCTCCATTCCCATTGAATGTGGGTAATCTAATATCTGCCCCAACCATTCAGTCGGCATCGGGGTTGTCTAATGTATAATTTAATGACGGTGGACTCCCTTGCATGGTAGTTGCAGTACTAGCACTATTAGTATTAAAAACTCTTTCAGGAGATGGGGCTCTCGACCTTACCTTTGGCGATAATCTTGGTGTGGTGTAGTCACGTCCTGATCTTGATATCTCTGCAGATTCTTCAGATTCTTCAGCTCCTTCAGAAATGGGGCTATATTCTTCCTCTTCGTTGCAATACCCTTCATCTATCTTTGAATCAAATTCGTACTCACTTTCTTCGAACAAACTAGGAGTTCATCTTCCTCCTACCGTCTTTCTTCTTTTTCCTGACTTGAATCTCCTTTGACTCCTTACGAATATAGCTTCTAATTCAGGTTCTGTACTTCTTGGGAACATTTCATATCACCGTTTCCCATTTTCCTTATAGGTTTTCTATGACATATCCCCTCCTCTGGATATGCGGCTCAACTACTCAAATGCAAAATACCCTTCTCATAGACGAGTATCTTTATCCATGTATTTATAGACAGCAAATACCTTCTTTGGGGACCTTGGAAAAGAATTATTTCAGCCTCATTATATGAGGTTATCATTTCAACTGCAAACTCAATAATATATCCTTGCAAAATATTGTTGACCCAAAAATCAACAACTCTAGAGATGGGGTTATTTACACTGGTTATCTCATGAATCAGCTGAGCACTACACTCGATTGCTTCTCTTCTTTGGAATTTTGTATGCCGATTCGCCAATATTGAAAACAACTCATGCAACACAATAGGAAACTAAGAAAAGAATATTTCATGAATATCATAGTATATGTATTGGTCTAACCAGTTTTCTACGCTCAACTGTGATCTTATACTCTCTTCTTGCCCAAATGCTAGTGTTTGAGACTCCAGCCAATCCTCGATTTCCTTCTTTGTTGGATGCTCAACATTTCCCTTGACTCAAATGATTATGATTCATGGAAACATAACCATTTTTTGGCCTAATTTTCCACACTCTTGCGACCTAGGTTCAACAGACCCATGAAACCAAAGAAACACCCAAAGGCATCAGCCCAACAGAGAAAGCTTAGCTGGAAACACCTGTGAGGAAGGCATAGTCTCACCAGAGATATATTAATGTGTAACTTCAAAAACCATGTTTCCACAGTTGACGAGGGGTTACAGTCCCTTGGCGCGTAGCCAAGGCACTCGACAGATTAGGAAGGATGGAGTCTTTTACTACTCGATAGTGGCACAACCATGTGACATAGTTGACATGTGACATAATATTGTCCTTGAAACTTAACAACTAGTGCAACCATTCTATGCAGATGATTTAATCCCCTCCTCTGGATATCCCTCGTTCTACAGGTAGCACTTGTCAGTGGAAAAGGTGCAATCAGGGTCACACAGAATTGAGAAACAATCATGGTGGGTGTAGAAAAACAATTAGAAGACTTCAAGTCACAAAAAAAAGGATTAAGCATGATAGGTTGCATAGAACTGAGTCACAGTAGCGATCAAGATCACTCCAAAAGTCAGGACAGTTGCGATCTGTATTTTTGGGTCAGGTCGCATTTATCAGAGAAAAAGGTGTGACATGGGTCGCACTTATCAGGAAAAAAGGTGCGACTGGGGTGCATCTTTCGGTCGAGCAAGTGTGACTCAGTTGTGTCATGTCCCCTCCCCTCTGACCACGGAGAGGACGCAACCAACACTGCGGAACCGGGCAATCTAGCCCCATGAACATGTTAATTTAAAAATGCATTGAATAATGAAACATACATAGATGAAAATGCCTAATCATCAATAGTAAACAACGGAAGTAATCACATACATCAACACATTTGAACATTGTTCATATTGTCATCCGTAAAACAATTACAATTGTAGGAGTTAGAAAACACAAGAATACTTATCTTGAATTAAATCTTGATGCCTCCCGCAACCAGCTATGTCAGTGCGCCGTTCCACCCAACCATAGGCCAGCGTGCTCATCAATCTCTCAGCAATGCTTCCACCCAACCATAGGCTAGCGTGCTCATCAATCTCTCAGCAACGCTTCCACCCTCGATCCGAGCATGATTCCAAAAGGAACAAGGGAACAACATGCTTACATTCAACAAAACCACACACCCACCATGAAGCCAAGACACAGTTGGGTTTCACAGATTACGTGGGGGAAACAAACCAATAATGTGGAGGTTCCTTGGACTTAATTAGCCAAGCCAACCAATCACATCCCAAATCAGTCACCCATCTAACATCTAGGTTCCCTAGACTTACTCAACCAAGAAAACCAATTAACAGATGGGTTTCTTGGACTTACTCAGCCAAGACAACACAGGGATGTGCATAACAGCAAAATGCACATGATGGGCATGAAAGGAAATGTTTTTCAACCAAAAACAATTCAGTGAAAGGGAAAAAATCGCTCTAAAGGCAAACATGGTTTCACAAATCACCCACGGGAATTTCAAGGGCAAAAATGACCACCATAAATCCCCAAATCCTAGATCCGAACTCAGAAAACGTTTATGGGTAACATGGGGGAAAAAAAAACCTCCCCAAACTTCCAAATCAAGAATACTTAGCTTCATAACCACTGAACAACCCAAGTGGACGAATTCTGGGCATGGGTAAATGAGGAAAACCACAAAATCGTGGAGGAAAAATGCCCAGCAAATCAGCCGCATGAGTAGAGGGAAAAACGTCCCCTTAAACCCCCAAAACCGTGGGTCTCTTCTCCCATCCATTGAGCAAAAAAAAATTGGGTTTCCCCGCCATGGAAACGAGATTTAACTACATAAATTGTGAGGGAAGGAGATCAGCAAGCTTCACCTACGTGAGAGTGCCCAACCTCCATTGGAATGGCGAAAAGTGAAAGGGTGTGGGTGAGTAATAGCTTGGGAATGATTTTCCAAGCATTTACTTTCCCAACAAGTCAAATACACACTTTTCCAAAATGGGTGGCTCCCCAAATTTGAATTTGACTTCCATACTCTTCCCATCCCCATGCATTAATTTCTCAATCAGTGCCTAAATGAATGGGCACAAAATACAAAAAAGGTAGTTGATAGCTTTATGGGTTTTCCCTTTAACATTTGGATTTTCTCCATTGGCCCAAATGTTTAAATGCCCCCCCCTTATCCTTTTGAGATCATGCCCCTTCTCTTCAATGGTTGCATTGACATAGCCAGCTAATGGTATATTTTATTAATTGCATAGTTACATGGTGTAAAATTGTAATGTGCCTAGCTAGCACAAAACACCATTGGAATCTAATTTACATGCCAAACTACAACATGCTAGATCGATGGTGGGGATTTTTCCTTGAGCTCCACACCACAACTAAATACAATATTTACATTATATACTTTAAATGAAACAGGGTCAAAACCGGGGTGTTACATTCCCCTCCCCCTTCATTACCACTGTCCTCAGTGCTTCACCACTTGAAGAACAATGGATTCGCCAATTGCATGGAATTCTCTAGCTCCCACATAGCGTCAACAGGAGTATAGTGCTTCTACCGCACCTTCACCTGTCCAATGGCACGATCTGGAGCTCTTCCCAGTCCTTGATTTTCTGTATCAATACACACCACCAGTTGCACTTGTAAAAATATTCTTCACTGCTGGAAGCTTTCTTCGAACTCTGGTGTCCATTTAGACTTTATTCCCTTCTTTTGCAAGAAGTGGTCGAATGTTCGACTCTGGGGAATCCCTCTCTTCATCTTGGATCATATCTAATTCCTTTGGTAGTCAGCAATACCTATGCTCAAGCTCCAATCAATGAATCAATTCTCATGTCAAATTCATTCAAGATTCTAAAAATCATATTTGAATCACATGCACATATGTATATGTGTATATATATATATATATATATATATATATATAATCAACAAGAAGTTGCCAGATGAGCCAAATACTTATCTGCATAAGTATGGTCCTTTGGCTCCATAGTATCCAACTATGTCTTTACACAACTATGGAACTGACAAGACCTGCCCACCTCGCACCAGGATAGTACCTCTTCTCTGTTATATAGTACTTTGAGTGTACCTACCCTCTTTCTGCTCTCTAAGGTGTGCATCGATAGGTAACCAATTTTTTTTGCAAGCCTCGGATCACCTGTGACAACATTACTCAATCGAGATTTGGTAGTCCAAGTTCAGAGCCTAAAAATTCTTTGGGTGATCAATGGAAGCTCTGCTCAAGAGACTACACCTCCTCTTTGTGCTTACCAAGCTCAGTCGCTTCCTTTCCAGAAACCAAAACATATTAAATCACATGTTAGATCCATTTCCATAGGATTAATTCCTTGACAAGATTTTCCAAATATTAATCAAATCAAATACACATGTGTATTCACATAATAATCATCCAAAAGTTGATAAGTAACTAGATACTTATCTACACAAGCATCTTCTTTAAGTTTTCAATGGCAGCTTTTCCCAGAGCCTAGCACCTCCTTTGGGTGTTCAATGGCAGCTCTGACTTGAAAGCCTAGCACCTCTTCCAAGTGCTTACCAAGCTCAGGTGCTCCCTTTCCAGACAACATAATAACTAGGGTTTATTCTCTTCACGGAGCCCCCACTCCCGTGACAGTCCCCTTATGGAATGAATGTGTGTGGAAGTAAGTCTAACCGGATGTCTTACACCCCAGGCGTCCCCAGTGATGCATACCGGTGCCTAGATGGCAGGGGTAGAAGAGATGTACCCAAGTACATCCTTCCAGGGGAGCCATGTATCCCAAACATATCCTTCCAAGAAGCCAGGTACACCCAGTACATATTTTCATCATCTCACCTATGTTACATACAAGCATGTAATTCATATGAGATTTCATCATGAAAATAATTTCAATTATAGGTTTTCAAACCTATTCCAAACACATCCCTCTGAGGAGTTATGTATCTAAGTACATCCTTTCGAGGAGCCATGTACACCCAGTACATCTTTTCCAAGAACCATGCACTGAAGTACATCTTTCTGAGGTGCTATGTACCCAAGTAGATCCTCCCAAGAGCTATACATGTTTTCATCATCTCACCTACATCACACACAAGCATGCATTTTACATGAGATGTCGTCATACAAACTTCAGCCATGGATTTTCAAATCTATTTCATGCCTACAATGAATTCTCAATTATCAATTGATCAATACATTGACAGTCAAATCAAATCTGAGTCTACAATTCTGTCTCCTACAGAATTTAAAATTTTTTGCAACCATGAGGCCATCCTCATATTGTTTGGACTTTGCAAGTGGGAGTACTCATCCCTTACTTACACATGCTACCCAAACCTGGACATTCACATACCACATGTCATCTGGACACTACTTATATTAGTCATACAATCACGGTTAGTAACATGAACTTCATACATTAAACAATGCAAGACAAGCATAACCATTGTTAGCATGATTCAAAACCATCACAGGAGATCACAATCTCCCATAATCAATAGAAAATCTTGCAATCTGGAGTTCAGAAATCTGTTTGGTCATGAGTTTTCCCTCATGATGTCTGGCCTTCATGCATGGCAGGTTCCTGCCTCAAATTCACCAAGTACCACTTAGACTACCTTGTCCAAGTCATTCTACTTGTAGATTACCCTTCAACGAGTCTCATGTAGTAACCTATAAGTCTCATAAAAGACCTCACATCTGTCACATTCCTCAATTTGCATACAGTTCATGCTCCTTGAGCACTTTTAGTACCATTCTCAATGTCCCTCATGCACTTTCCTCATTCTTAGAACAATAATAATGTCACCTAGGAAGGAAACAACAATCTTGTCTAGATACCTCCTAATAACAATTGTTTTGAAGGCTATCTTATGAACATCTTCGTCCTTGATCCTTTCCTGATGGTAGCTGGACCTGAAGTCAATCCTTGGGAACAACTTTTCTCTTCTCATTTGATCAAAGGGGTAATCATTCCTAGGCAAAGGGTATTTTATTCCTCAAAGTGACCTTACTCCACTGTATGTAATCAATACACAACCTGATTATACCATCTTTCTTTCCCAACAATTCTTGTAATTGTTTCCTCAACTCTAACAATTTTGGTATGCTCATCCGGTGGGGTGTCTTATACCTTGGTGTTGTTCCAGGCACCAATTCTATTGTAAAATCGATGTTCCTATCTGGAGGAGGTCTCAGAACCTTATCAGGAAAAACATTCCTAAGCTCCTGCAACACATGGAATTCCTCCGTCCTAGGAGTTCCATTTTCTGCTGCCTCCAAAACATGGGCTGCATACAATTGACACCTTTTCCTACATAATTTCTTCAGCTACATTGCGAAAATATACCTAACAAAAACCTCCTTTGAAATTCCTCTTACCATCCTTAGTTTTCCTTTCTCATCCAAGCATTCGAATGCTTTGTTGTAGAAGTCAAGTTTAACCTTGCGTGCTTCTAACCAATCCATCCCAATAGGAATTTCATAGGAACCAAGTGGTAGAACATCCAAGTTTGCTTAAGTGACTAGCCCATCCATATCCAATGGACATCCATCTACCACTTTTCCAACTTTCTTCCTGGTTTCAGTGGCTAGCTGGATCAACCATGAGTTG
The DNA here is from genome assembly GCA_001517045.1 of Pseudotsuga menziesii. NCBI lineage: Eukaryota > Viridiplantae > Streptophyta > Pinopsida > Pinales > Pinaceae > Pseudotsuga > Pseudotsuga menziesii. The sequence goes on along the minus strand of LPNX011226600.1, from coordinate 137,548 downwards.
TTATGCTTTAACTTCTTAAAGCACAAACCTCAACAATTCTAGGAGTGATATACCTATAAGTAGACCCAAGGTTAATCAAAACATAAACATGTTACTTAGCAATCTTGTTAGTTTTTCAACATTAAGCTAGCATTATTAGGATCTTTAACTGATAGAATAACAAGCATAGCAACCAAACACAAGAGATAATGAACATAGTGTTTTTCCTCGAGGAAACCATAAATGGAGAAAACCCCACAACTTCCTCAGAGATAGAATCAATACCAAAATAGAAAATCCAAAACAGTAAGTGATCTCCCGACAACAGTAACCTTCTTCTTATCTAGCCCCAGTGTCTCCTCCTTCCTCAACTATGCACTACACATAGTGTGTATGTGATGTGTGTTGAATAGAGAGTCCAGATCTCTATTTATACTAATCCTGGCATGACTAAAACCATACTAGGGCTGACTTCACCAAGTGAGTCTAATAACCCTAGTGCCATGGAATTGCGAGGAATTTAACCCTTAGACAATAGGAGGGTTACCCACAATGACTTGACATTACTTGTTTACATTATAGATCCTCCCGGTCAGAACATCGGGGCATGACAACATGACTCAATTACATAATAGATACATCTCGGAATAAACATCAGGTTACAAGACATAATATAGATAGATGAATAAATTCCAAAGTTACAAATACATCAACACTCCCTCTTAACTAGGGAGGTATTCTTTCGACGCAATTTTCAGCACTGGTCTTCTTCTTTGCATCAACTGGATCATCTTGTCATATTCATCTTCAAGTCTTCTTAGTATTCAAGTCTTCTTCGTCTTCTAGTCTTCGAGACTTCAAGTCATCTTCTTCTTCAAGTCTTCTTCATCACAGGATTTGCATCATCATGACTACTGGCTCATTACTGCTGGATCATCACTCGATATGGATCGTCATCAAGTTTGGATCATCATCACATATGGATCATCATCGAGTCTGGATCATCATCACAACTGGATCATCACTTGATCTGGATCATCATCAATTCTGGATCATCACATCTGGATCACTTGATCTAGATCATCATCAAGTCCTGATCATCATATTCTATCTCATAAGGGTGCTATCTCGATTCTTCTCATCACAAGAAGTTCTACAGAGCCAATCCTATAGGCCTACCCTTCATGTAGGTCTTCATTAGTGCTTATATCTGACACTTAAGTCAGAATGGCCCACCCAGCTCTTACATTTGACCTCATCTTGTTAGAAAGGCATACCCAACACTCACATCTAACCTCATCCTGTCAGAAAGGCCTAGCACTCACATCTAACCATGTGTAAACACATCACACCAGAATGGATTAGCACTTATATCTGACCATGTGCAAGCACACCACATTGGAACAGCTCTGCACTTACATCCAACCTCATCCTATCAGAAAGGCACAGCACTTACAGTCGACCATGCTCGAAAGCACCGCATCAAAAAGGTTCAGCACTTACAATCCGACCATTCTTGAGAGCATCACATCGGAAAGGGATCTGCACTTACAATCCGACCATGCTCAAGAGCATCGCATCGGAAAGGGCATGCACTCACATCTAATCATGGAGGAACTAATCCTACCATCTCATCAAAATGCCCCCCAGTCCCAGAATGAGCTACCTGGTAACTGTCCAGGTGCCTCCATTCCCAGAATGGAAGTTGCCCTTACATCTGACCTACTTGTCAGAATGGCCAACACTCACATCTGACATGGGAGGAACTTAATCCTTTATCCATGACAGAATGGTTCAGCCCTTACATCTTATCAAGTGGTAACACATCCATATATCACATCAGAATGGCTTCTCAGTCCTAGACTGAGTTTTCCTGGTAACTAACCAGGCACCTCCATTCCCATAATGGCAATAACACTCATATCTGACATGGAAGGAACATAAATCCTCTGACCATGGAGGAATGGTTCAGCCCTTACATCTGACCATGGAAGGAACCAATCCTCTCACCATGTCAGAATGGCTATGGGTCTCATCACTTTCCCTTGGAGGAAACCTCAATCTAGAGAATGCCAAGATTCTCCATGAAGTACTCAAACTTTGCCCTAGCCAACGCCTTCATCAATGCATCAGCTATCGGTTCCTCCATCGTAACATACTGGAGCTTCATTGCTCCTCTCTGCACCATATCCCTGATATAGTGATACTTGATCTCGATATGCTTCGACTTGTCATGGAACACTGGATTCTCTGACAACTTCATGCAACTTTGGTTGTTACAATGTATACAAGTAGAATCCAACTAGAGATCAAATATATCAGACAATATCTTCCTCAGCCATACTACCTCACAACTAGCTAAACAAGCTGCGACATACTCTGCTTCAGCTGTACTCAGTGCCACACAGGATTGCTTCCTGCTAAACCAAGAGATCACACCTGATCCCATAATGAAGCAACATCCTAAAGTGCTCTTCCTATCGATGGCATTGCATGCCCAATCTGAATCAACATGACCCTCCAGGTTAATCTTCTGATTTTCCTCGTACTTGAGCCCATAATCAACTCTACCCCTCAGGTACCTCAGAATATTCTTTGCAGTAATCAAGTGAACATTTCTTGGATCTGTCAAGAATTGGCTCAAGGTGTTCACAGCAAAGCAAATTTATGGTCTCGTGTTTGTCAGGTACATCAAGGACCCAATCATGTGACGATACATCGTAGCATCAACCGACTCTGATGAAGCATTGCTCAATAGCTTTAGGTTTGATGCCATAGGTGTGGCCATGGATTTGCATTCCATCATCCCAAACCTCTTTAGGATCTCTACTGCATACTTCCCTTGTCCAAGAAAGATTCCATCTACACTCTGCCACAATTCCATGCCTAGAAAATAATGCATCATACCCAAGTCCTTCATTTCGAACTCGGAAATAAGATTTCTCTTCGTATCAACAATCAACCCATCCATACTTGTTACAAACAGGTCATCTACATATAGTAGGAACATCACTGGGTTGCCATCTTCAACCTTGTAGTAAAGCTTGGAATTTTATTTACTTTTGGTAAATCCCAAACTGGATAGAAAGCTGTCAATTTTTCCATACCAAGTCCTGGGTGCCTGTTTCAAACCATACAAGGATTTCTTCAATCTGCATACATGAGACTCTCTATCATGTGTCTCAAAACCGAGTGGTTATTCTACATACACTTCCTCTTCTACTACAACATTCAAGAAGGCAGTCTTGACATCCATCTGGTGTATCTTCCATTTCATCACTGCAGCTAGAGCCAGTACTGATTTGATGGAAGTGTATCTGGCAACAGGTGCAAAGGTTTCTTCATAATCTATTCCTTGTTTCTGAGAGAAACCCCGAGCCACAAATCTTTCTTTATATTTTTCAATGCTACTGTCTACATCATGCTTGATCTTGTAGATCCATTTGGAAGTTACAACTGACTTCCCTTCTGGTCTTGGGACAACATTCCAAATATCATTCTTCATGAGCGATTGGTATTCTTAGATCATAGCATCCTTCCATTCTTTCTTTTTTTCCACTTCTTCATAATTGGAAGGTTCTTTATCAATGAAATCACATAGTAAAGCTACATACCCGGAGCAGGATCTGGTCCTCTTTCTTTCTCTGTGATTCTCTTCTGGAGCCCCATATCTTTCCATACCTTGGATAATTTCACATACCCAAGCAGGTTTCCTCTTATGAGGATTCTTCTCTAGAGGTGGATCTACAGGTCTTTGTGGTTCTTCAAATTCTCGATCTTCTTCTTGAGTTTCTTCGTTCATGGTTGTATCATGAATTCTGGGTGCTTCTGCTTCTTTAGGTTCTTCAACAGGTCTCTTTCTGGATTTGCTGTAAGCTGTGTCTTCATCAAATGTCACATCCCTGCTGATGTCAATCTTCTTGTATCCTGGGAAATATATTCTATAAGCCTTCGAGCTATCAGAGTATCCCACAAATATACCCTTCTTTCCTTAAGGATCTAATTTTGTTCTCTTCTCTTTTGGAATGTGTATGTACACAGGACAACTGAATATTCGGATATGGATGACTTCTAGTTTCTTTCTAGATAAGACTTCTTCAGGAGTCTTGTTCTCGAGTACTCTATGTGGAGTATGGTTCTGTACATACACCGCTGTTCTGGCAGCTTCCGCCCAAAGATGCATAGAAAGATCTTGATCATGAAGCATTGCTTTTGCAGCTTCCATGATATTTCTATTCTTCCTTTCTGCAATCCCATTCTGTTGTGGATTACAAGGAGTGAACAACTCCCTCTTCATCCTTGATTCTTTACATAGCTCTTTGAATTCATTCGAAGTAAATTCTCCACCATTATCTGATTGAAAGGTCGTGATCTTCTTTTCAGTGTGATTCTCATTCAAGGCTTTGGATTCCTTGAACTTGTTGAATACTTCATATTTGTTATTCATGAAGTAAACCCATGTCTTCCTAGACAAGTCATCAATAAAAGAAACATAATATGCATACCCTCTTAGTGAGCTTGATGACATAGGGCCGCATACATTGGAGTGGATGATTTCCAAGATTCCTTTTGCTTTGCTTTCACTACTTGGAAATTTCTTCTTTGTGTTCTTTCCTTTTGCACATCCTTTGTAGACCCCATCATGTTTTGCTTGGATTTCTGGAAGACCTTCAACAGCTTTGCTTGTAAGAGGTAGTGCTCTGTAATGCACATGTGCAAGCCTTCTATGCCAAAGTTCACTTGGCTCTACTATGTCATGGACCAAGGCTTGTTCTGGATCTCCCTTAAATTTGTACAAACCTCCTTCTTGTTCACCAATCACTATTGCATCATCAATAGTCTTTCATTTTGGCCACATGATCACTTGACCATCCATGAATGAAACCCTCATTCCTTTTGCATCCAATGCTGACATGGAGAGAAGGTTCTTCTTGAGTCCTGGAACAAGAAACACTTCCTTCATTGTTATAGACTTTCCAGAGTCTAGCTTATACGAAGATTCCCCACTACCTTTTATTGGATATTGGTAGTCATCTCCTAGCTTCACCTTGTGAGGTGATTCATGTTTTGAAAATTTCACAAATGATTCCTTGAATCCATTCATATGTTTGGAAGCCCCACTATCTATAAGCCAATCATCACTTACATGAGTAATGTTTCCCATGAGAGCGGAGATCAAAACATATTCATCCTCACTTGAAGAATATTCACTTTCATATCTGGTTCTCTTTGATGACGGTTGATCATCCTCTGCAGCATGAGCATGATGTCTTCTTTTGTTTCCCTTATTCTTGTGAGAGCTACTTTTGTTCTTAGGACAATCTCTAGCAAAGTGTCCTTTTTCAGCACATGTATAGCAAATGTACTTATACCTATCTTTAGGCTTTCTAGAATTATTCCTATGATGAGAGTACTTACTTCTGTGATGGTTGGATCTGGATTTCTTGGATTGTACTACGAGAGCTTGATATTCACTTCCCATATTCTCTTCTTGAGCTGCTATCCGAGCTTCTTCTTGAGAACATTCTTCCCACAGTCTGCTAAACTTGACTAACTTCCTTCTAGCATAGATCCCTTGAATGGAAGAGTCCCATGTCCTAGGGAGACCATTCAAGGTGGTCATAACAATTTCTACATTCTCCACTTCTTCATCTACTGCTTCTAATCATTCCTTGAACTGAGAAACCCTTGTGAAGTAAGAATGGATGGTCTCTCCATTATGGATCTTCACATTCTTCAATTGATTCCTCAGAGTCATCTTCCAGTTTATGTTCTTCCCTTCAAACAATTTGGTTAGGGCATCAAACACAGTTTTAGGTGTCTTGAGAGAGGACACCTATGGGATAAGGTGATCCTTGATAGAATCAGCAATGATCCTCTTTTCCATAACCAACTTCTTCTTATTCAAGGCCTTAGCCTCATCTCCCTCTGGAATTGGAACCTCCTCATGGATGTAGGAGTCCAACTCATTTTCTTCCAAGACTAAGGAGATCCTATACTTCCAGGCTTAGAATTTATCGGCTCCCTCAAGATTTTCATCAAGCTTGGTATGACAAGACATCTTAACTGAGAACCTCAAATGGAAATACAAAAGATTTAGATCTTACCAAGTCAAGATGTCGGATCTGGATTTGGAGCTGAAATCTTGCAGTGCTGGATCAGGAGCAAATAAGGGTTTTGCTTTTCCAGAGTTCTGTCCACCCAATTGCCTTGAAATTTATCCCTAGCTTCAATTTTGGGGAGGAGATCAATCTAGTCCTGGGCTCTTCGAAAAATTCCTCTTCTGTGAAAATCCCTAATTTTCGGCAGTAGTGTCGGGTCCAAAACTGAAAAACCTCAGAATTGGATTTTGCTTCGATAGAAAGATGTGCCCTAAGGAGGAGAGTTATTCCACCTTACTTTTACTGAAAATATATGGAGGAAGATCCACAAACTAGGAATCCCTAGTTCCCGCAGCTGCACACTGTCTTCTTCCCAGGTTAGCTCTGATACCATGTTAGTTTTTCAACATTAAGCTAGCATTATTAGGATCTTTAACTGAGAGAATAACAAGCACAACAATCAAACACAAGAGACAATGAACACAGTGTTTTTCCTCAAGGAAACCATAAATGGAGAAAACCCCGCAACTTCCTCTGAGATAGAATCAGCACCAAAATAAAAAATCCCAAGTGATCTCCCGATAGCAGTAACCTTCTTCTTATCTAGCCCCAGTGTCTTCTCCTTCCTCAACTATGTTCTACACTTGCGTGTGTATGTGATGTGTGTTGAATAGAGAGTCCAACTCTCTATTTATACTAATCCTGACATGACTAAAACCCTACTAGGGATGACTTCACCAAGTGAGTCTAATAACCCTAGTGCCCTAGAACTGCGGGGACTTTAACCTTTAGACAATAGGAGGGTTACCCACAATGAATTGACATGACTTGTTTACATTATAGAACCTCCCGATCGGAACATCGGGGCATGACAACATGAATCAATTACATAATAGATACATCCCGGAATACACATCGGGTTACAAGAAATAATATACATAAGTGAATACATTCGTTACAAATACATCAACAAATATTACCCTGAATATTTAAACATTCACATAGGTACAGCTCAGACCTTGTTTACCATCGATCCTTGCCGTGATCGATTGTTGATTCAGAAACCCGCAACCAAGTTATTCTGAACATAATTCATTCATGGAATCCTCAATGGAGTATTGATCTAACTCACATTCGATTGATCAGAGAATCGATCAATTGATCTCTATTTCATTTCCTCTTGGAGACCTTCATTCACATACGCATGCTTATCAATCGTTAACAGAGGATTTAATTCATTCAAACCACACATTCTTACATGATTAAGCTCACACAAAGATCATGCCAAAATAGGATTTCTTCATTCACATAACAAAACTATACATATAATTTTGGTCCTAGAACCTGGTTTCTTGTCACAACACTACTTAGCCTTCCTGATAGCCTCCTCTAGAGTTCTAGGATCATCAACCTCAATCATGTCTTTGTAAGCTTGAGTAGCCTACTTGAAATATATTGTATTTTCACTACATACCCTAACAATCCCAAGAACTTGTTTGCATAATCCTTCATGGTCAGCTGTACCAATGTCAGTTTCAGCTCCTTGGATGTTGTTATCTTGCCTCATACTCCCATCCCGATGTGGACAATTCCTGTGCAAATGGTTTCATCCACATTCCCAACATCGGAATGGTTTCCTCACCATTTCATCTCTTTGAATATTTTGTACTGGAATTTCATTCCCATTTCGATGTGGACAATACTTAATCATGTGGTCTTCTCCACATCCCCAACATCAGAATGGTTTCCTTGGCTTGTCTCCCATCATTCTGGCTGGCTTAGTCATAGCTTGTGATGGATTCTTTTGCTGATCTTGGAAGGGAGAAGGTTTGAACCCTTTCTTCCTTCGGCCAAGATTCACACCCCTCTGATGACGAGAGTTTACCTGCCCTCAGAGGTTTTTCAAACTCAGCAGTATGGATGTAGTCAACTGATTTTGCTCCTCCTGAGCTTTAACCATTCTTTCATTATTTTCTTTTCAATTCTGCAACTTCACCTTCAGGCCTCTTATAGTGGTTGCAAGATCTGGGGAAGTCTTTTGATTTATTTCCCTGTCAAATTCTATCCCATCATTCATAACCTGAATACTTTCCTCCACGGCATCTGCCTCGAGCTCATAGGGATTCTGGGCATCACTCACGATGTTGATCTTCTTGGAATTGCTCTGCTTGGAAGTATTCATGACCAAACTTCCAAATTGCACTATGACTCTGAAAATGTGTTAATAAACATCATTTTTAGTTTCATAATCAACCTTAGAAATTTATAATTCACTTACCTGCAACTGGAAAAAAATCCCACATTGGAACTTGTCAAAACATAGAATTTTCTTTTCTCCAAGAACGACGGTCTTAGGGGGATGACGGGGGTCAAGGGAAATGCCCTCATTTTTTTGTTGTTGTAAATATTTGATTTAGCACAATCTGGCACATAAGATCACTGCCATTTTTTCACCTTTTCAACACCTGTAAATCCCTCTAGAGTTCCTCTTTTCCACTGAAAAACTGCTGAAAATATGTTGAAATCTGCTGAAAATCTACTTTTCTATTGAAAAATAAAATCCCACTGAAAAACTCAGATTTTTCCATCCGATCGGATCCCTTCCCAACTAGTCATCCGATGTATTGGATCACTTGTTGACAATTTTTTCGACACCTAGGCGGACCGATATTCATCTATCTTCTGTTGCTTATCAGATCAATATTCCTCTATCTTCCAATGCCATATCAGGTCTATCTTCCTTTATCTTCACATACATCAGCTGATCGATCTTCTATTTTGCTCAGATCGATCTTCTTTTCTTTTCCAAGATGCCTCAGATCGATCTTCTTTTCTTTTCCGACGCTTTGGCTGATCGATCTTCTTTTCTTTTTTGATATGCCTTGGAAGGCTTCACCTGAGAGCCATCGGAAAACATTTTTGTTAGAATAATCAACCCACAGTTAGCTACCTTAGACATTAATTAATCCATTTTTGTCTTATTTGCCTAGTTTCCAATATTCCACTCTATGCAAGTTGTCTTCCACATGTCCTAGAAGTCAAAATTTCTAAAACTAAGTCATGGAGTGCTTGGGAAACCTCTTGGAATCCATATTTAGCATATCTACTTTATTCCCAATCCTCCCTAGTGCATGTCTTCTTTTCCTTCTTTATTGCCTACTTTACTGAGATTTATGGCAAAAAGGGAAAGTAAGACTAGGTGTAGTTGACTTGTTTTTTTCCCTCATCATCCTCCACTCTTTTCTCCTAATAAAAGCATGTATGAGTTGTCCTTCCATCACATATTAGCTTTCCTACTTGACTTTTCCAATTCGTGAGCTCCTAGGTAGATATGGAAACTGCTTTATGCACCTATGGGGGGTTTGACTAGATTTAGTAAGCCTGCTTTTGACTATTTCAAATGGAATCCTTATGCATTTGAATCTCTCATGTAATTATTTATTGCAGCAGCCTATGACTTCACAAGTTTGGCTATTGTACACTTATTCAATACAGATTAGTGTAATGCTCCAATTTCAGTCTCCTTTGTGTGTAATTTTGCATGTTTGATTAGCAATTTTGTGAGTGCAATTGTTCTATCACCTGGGTTCAATTTCCACATAGTATTAGAGCCTTTGTAGATCGATTTCTCTGCTTCGATATTGCTATTGTAGGTTCGACATCTTAACTGGGAGCTATTCTGCTGACCGAGGGGACAATTTCTGAGCTATGGATCAATCTTAGAATATCATCTTGACTCCATTTAATTTCTTTGAATGTAAAGCAGAGATGGAGATATTGTTGAGATAAAAAGGTCTCTACAGGGTGACTATGGAAACTGAAGCAGATCCTAATGCAGCTGTAGAGAAAATTAAATGGCACAACAGGAGGGATGAGGCCTATGGTCTCTTGTGTCTGAGCATATCCAGATACCTCCTCTTCCATCTTGATGGATTGACATCACCTAATGAAGTATGGAAGAATATTGTAGATATTTTTGGTAAGAGATATGAGATGAGAGGACATAAAATCGAGAATGAATTGATCTCCTTGAGTCCCAGCAGCTTCAAATCCATACAACTCTACTTTTCCAAGTTTAAATCCCTTGTTTTCCAGCTAAAATAGTGTGGAATTGAAAATAAGAAGGAGCAACTAGTTTTGGCCATACTCTCGAAGCTTGGACTTGACTTATCACTATTTTTTTTGACCTTCCATGCCACCAAGTTGACAGCTCGATCCTGGGAGATGCCTAAGCTTGCAGAGTTCATGGAATCCCTCACACAAGAATAAGATAAATTGGTGATTATGGGCACCATCAAACCTTCTAAAGACCAAGCTCTGGTTGCTGGAGATTTGAGCATCGATTCAAAAGGAAAGAATAAATCTAAGAATCCACCTGAGCAGAAGAGAGAAAAGAATAAGTCTCAGGAGGAGCCCCAAGGCTCCAAGAAGAACCCCCAAAAAAAGAAGAACAAAGGAGAAATGAGCAAGTGCACATACTGTAGTAAGGGATTTCATCCTATAATCTCCTTCATGAAGAAGCAAATTGACATGCTGACCCAACTCCCGGAGAAGAATAACATCTCCCTTCCTGACAGCTCAAATAAGAGGGAATGAGGATCAAATTCAGAAGACAGAGAGAGAGTTCATGCATTGGTTGCTAGCACATCAAGCTCACCTAGCTTCATCATAGACTCTAGAGCTTCAAGACATATGGTTTCGACCAAGGAGACATTATCCTCTCTTGACATGTCGAAAGGTCCACCAATAGTGCTAGGAGATGACTCTCTCACTGACAATTTGGGCAAAGGAAGGATTGATCTTGACCATGGTAAGTTCAGCAATGTATTGTATGTTCTAGGTCTTGCCTCTAACCTCTTGTCAATGTATTAGATGACCCACAAAAGGTCTCCAAATAAGGTCATATTCTCCCCTGATGATTTTGAGATCACAAAGATCTCTAGTGGTAAAGTCATTGCAAAAGGAGTGCAAATCACACTTCGAAGGTATACATGTTTTCACATTTTCTACCCTACTCAAACCCCTATGCTCTTCTGATTCATGCCAATGAGGCAAGCAAGCTTTGGCATGAAATATTTGGCCATCTTAACTATAAGTATCTTTCTGATCTAAGTGAAAAATAAATGGTCATAGGGTTACCAAAGATTAAGTTTTCCAAGGGAGTCTGTCAAGGTTGTATCTTAGGAAAACACCCAGAGCATAAATTTGAGAGAGCTAGTCATGAGAGAACCTTTACACCTCTTGAGTTGATCCACAGTGATGTTGCTGGCCCATTTCCTCATATTTCAATGAGTCAGTACAAATATGCATTGAAATTCATAGATGAATTTTCCAACTACTGTTGGGTTTACTTCCTAAAGCATAAGTCTGAAGTTTTTGGCCTTTTCAAAGTCTTTAAGGCTTTGGTTGAAAACCAGTTTGGGAAGAAACTCAAGATCCTCAGATCTGAAAATGGTGGTGAGTATGTCAAGTATAAGTTCATTCAATATTGTGAAGATGCAGATATTCATATGTATTATTCAATCCCTTACACACCACAGCAAAATGGTGTTGCTGAGAGAAAGAACAGATCACTGAAAGAGATGGAAACCTATATGATGGAGGCTAAGACTTTGCCACCAAAGTTTTGGGCTGAGGCTATAAACTGTGCATCCTATATCCAGAATAGGGTGCCTCATAAATATCTTGATGGTATGACTCCTTTCGAAGCATGGAGTGGGCACAAGCCAGATGTGACCCATTTTAGGATTTTTGGCTCAAGGGCTTGGGCTAGAATTCCAACAGAAAAGAGGAAGGATTTGCACCCCCAAAGGAAAGAGTGTCTATTTGTTGGGTACTCTAAAGATTCAAAATCGTACAAGATGATCAATTTGAGCACAAAAAAATCCTTCATTGAAAGGAGTGTTCAGTTCCAAGAAGAGCCTTTAGCAACAGTTGAAGTTGGAGAGTCTTCTTCACCACCAGAACCATTGAATGTAAGTGAAGAGAAAAATTAGTTTGCTGATTCTGATATGTCTGATAATGATGATTTAATTGCATATCCTGATATTCCTACAATACCAAAATCGGCAGCAAAGACCATTCATGCAGCTGGGGAACTAGCTGGAAATCCTAGTGATCCTAGGAGGAATAGATCTCAGTTTGAGAGTGCCCTGTGTATGAAAGACCCTTTTTTTGTAGAGAAATGCTATCTGATGGTTGAATCAGAACCATATACATATGAATATGCAGCACATGATCCAATATTGAAAACAGCCATGAAATAAGAATTCAGCTCACTCCAGAAGAACAACACTTGGGAACTGGTAGATCTTCCCCCAGGGAGGAAGCTAGTTCAATGTAAGTGGGTTTTCAAAACTAAGTTTGCTGCTGATGGTTCACCTTTGAAATATAATAAAATATTGGTAGCCAAGGGATACTCATAGGTACATGGTATTGACTACAATGAGACCTTTTCACCAGTGGCAAAGATGGACTCCATCAGGCTAGCCTTAGCCATTGTAGCTTCGAAGCAGTGGGAGATACATCACATGGATGTGAAGTGTGCTTTCCTAAATGGAGATATTACTGAATATATTTACATGCAGCAGCCTCAAGGGTTTATTACTAATCCATCTCTTGTGTGCAGGTTAAAGAAATCATTGTATGGGCTTAAGCAAGCCCCCAGGGCTTGGTATGCCAAGATTGATGGATTTCTGCTGTCATTGAGTTTTGTTCGATGCAAATCTGATCCTAATGTTTATTTGAAGCTGATTCATGGTTATTTGATGATTATTGTCTTGTATTTGGATGACCTTCTAATTACAGGAAGTTCAAAGGAATAAATTGCCTCCTCGAAGGATGCAATGAACCATGCATTTTCTATGACTGATTTGTGGTTGTTGAGCCAATTTTTGGGTCTCGAAATTGCTCAATCCCAGCATGGAATAAAATTAAATCAATCCAAGTATGCTTTGTATTTTTTGAACAAGTTCAACATGAAATATTGCAAGCCAAGCAAGACTCCTTTCCTTTCAGGAGTTAAGCTTGAAGAAGTAGGTTCTTCTTCTATGGTTAATAATACACTATATAGGCAACTGATTGGGTGTTTGCTGTACCTTACACACAATGTACCTGATATTTCTTATGTAGTAAGTGTGGCTTCAAGATACATGGATCAGCCTCATGAGATCCATTGGAGAGCAACCAAAAGCATCCTTAACTTTGTTTAGGGAACAAGGACTCATGGGATCTTCTACAAAGCTAAATCTGATCTTGACTTGATTGGGTTTTCTGATAGTGATTGGGCAGGTGAAAAAACAGATTGAAAGTCAACATCAAGATATGTGTTCATGCTTGTTGAAGGACCAATCATCTGGTCAAGCAAGAAACAGAGTGCCATTGCACTCTCATCTTCAAAAACAGAGTACAAAGGAGTTGTAAATGCAACAACTCAATGTTTATGGTTGCAGGGGTTACTTGGTGAGTGTGGATTCAAATCAGAGTTATCAACTATTATCTATTGTGATAATCAGAGCACCATTCGAATCTACAATGATCCATTTCAGAGATAGAGAACCAAACACATTGAGATCCATATGCACTACATCAGATAGCTTGTGCATGATGGCACCATTCACCTACTCTTCTATGCATCTTCAGAACATGTAGCAGACATCTTCACCAAAGTTTTTTGTGAGAAGACATTCAACAATCTCAAATCACTATTGGGGATTGTTGATCATGCTGTGAAGCATGATTGATGACAATATTTTCAAATTTTGTTTTACTGTCCATGTTTAAGGGAGGATTTTTCCCAGTGGCTTTTTGCCTCTTTCCTTGGTTTAAATGGACATGCAATATGTAAAGGGTGACTAAGCCTTGTTGCTAGGCCCTATAGTTTTCTGATATTTACTCATAAGTCAGGCTTAAGGGGGGGTGTTAGAATAATCAACCCATAGTTAGCTACCTTAGACATTAATTAATCCATTTTTGTCTTATTTTCTTAGTTTCCAATATTCCACTCTATGCAAGTTGTCTTTCACATGTCCTAGAAGTCAAACTTGTTAAAACTAAGTCATGGAGCACTTGGGAAACCTCCCGGAATCCATGTTTAGCATATCTACTTTATTCCAGATCCTCCCTAGTGCATGTCTGCTTTTTCTGCTTTATTGCTTACTTTGCTGATATTTATGGAAAAAAGGGAAAGTAAGACTAGGTGCAGTTGAATTGCTTTTTGCCCTCATCATCCTCCACTCTTTTCTCCTAATAAAATCATGTATGAGTTGTCCTTCCATCACCTATTAGCTTTCCTACTTGACTTTGCCAATTCGTGAGCTCCTAGGTAGATTTGGAAACTGCTTTATGCACCTATGGGGGATTTGACTAGATTTAGTAAGCCTACTTTTGTCTATTTCGAATGGCATCCTAATGCATTTGAATCTCTCATGTAATTATTTATTGCAGTAGCCTATGACTTCACAAGGTTGGATTTTGTACACTTATTCAATACAGATTAGTGTTATGCTCCAATTTTTGTCTCCTTTGTGTGTAATTTTGCATGTTTGATTAGCAATTTTGTGAGTGCAATTGTTCTATCACCTGGGTTCAATTTCCACAGTTTTCTGATGTTTCCTATACTTAGAATTTTTTTTGAATTTTTCCTCTCTTCTTCCTCTTTCTGTTGCCGTGTTGGCTCCCTTTCAGCGACCCTTTCCAACACGTCGCCTCCATCTAGCCGAGACCTTCGGCTCCTCCGACTAATTGTGCCGACGTATCGACTGTCTTCAACAAACATCATTCGATAATTTTTAACACTTCGAAAAAAATTTCGAAATTTTTCCCTGCTAGGTTTCTTTATCGGACGGACTCAGCTCAAGTCATCTGACATATCGGATGGACTTCCAGCTAAGTCATCCGATGTATTGAATGGACTTCATCCTAAGTCATCTGACGTATCAGATGGACTTCAGCCTAAGTCATCCGACATTTTCTATGCTTAGAAAATTCTTTTGAAATTTTCCTGTCTTCGACATTTTTCCTTGGCTGGGCAGAGGGTAACCTGCCTCTATCATTGCTTCTTCGTGGCCCATTGAGACCCATGCTGAAATGTGTGCTCTTATACCACACTATCATGTCCCCTCCCCTATGACTACAGAGAGGACGTGACCAACACTGTGGAACCGATAAATCTAGCCCCATGAACATGTTGATTTAAAAATGAATTGAATAATGAAACATACATAGATGCAAATGCCTAATCATCAATAGTAAACAACAGAAGCAATCACATACATTCAACACATTTGAACATTGTTCATATTGTCATTTGTAAAACAATTACAGTTGTAGGAGTTAGAAAGCACAAGAATACTTATCTTGAATTGAAGCTTGATGCCTCCCGCAACTAGCTATGTCGCTGCGCCGTTCCACCCAACCACAGGACAATGTGCTCATCAATATCTCAACAGTGCTGCCACCCCTAAGATGGGCATGATTCCACAAGGATCAAGGGAACTACATGATTACATTCAGCAAAACCACACACATACCATCAAGCCAACACACAGTTGGGTTTCACAGACTATGTGGGGGAAACAAACCAATAACGTGGAGGTTCCTTGGACTTACTCAACCAAGCCAACTAATAAAATCCCAACTCAGTCACCCATCTAATAGTGAGGTTCCCTGGACTTACTCAACCAAGCGAACCAATTAACATATGGGTTTCTTATACTTACTCCGCCAAGCCAACATAGGGATGCGCATAACAACAAAATGCACATGCCAGGAATGAAAGGAATTTTTTTTCAACCAAAAAAAATTTGGTGAAAGGGAAAACAACCCTATGAAGGTAAACACGGTTTCACAAATCACCCATGGGCATTTCAAGGGAAAAAACAACCACCATAAATCCCCAAATTGCAGATTCAAACTCAGAAAATTTTTATGGGTAAAATGGGGGCAAAAATGGCCTCCCCAAACTTCCAAATCAGGAAGACTTGGCTTCGTAACCACTGAGAAACCAAAATGGACGAATTCTGGGCATGGGAAAATGAGGAAAACCACAAAGTCATGGAGGAAAAATGCCTAGCAACTCAGCCACATGAGTAGAGGGAAAAACTTCCCCTTAAACCCCCAAAATTGTGGGTCTCTTCTCCCATCCATTGAACACAACAAAATCAGGTTTCCCCTCCATGGCAATGAAATTTAACTGCATAAATTGTGATGGAAGGAGCTCAGCAAGCTTCACCTATGTGAGAGTGCCCAACCTCCATGGGAATGGTGAAAAATGAAATGGTGTGGGTGATTTACTTTCCCAACAAGTCAAATAAACACTTTTCCAAAATGGGTGGCTCCCCAAATTCGAATTTGACTCCCATACTCTTCCCATCCCCATGCATTAATTTCTCAACCACTACCTAAACGACTGGGCACGAAAGACAAAAAAGGTAGTTGACAGCTTTATTGGTTTTCCCTTTGAGATTTGGCTTTTCTCCATTGGCCCAAAGGTTTAAATGGTCCCTCCCCCCACTCCCTTATCCTTGTGAGATCATGCCCCTCGTCTTCAATGGTCGCATTGACATAGCCAACTGTGGTATATTTTATTAAGTGCATAGTTACATGGTGTAAAATTATAATGTGCCTAGCGAGCACAAAACACCATCGACATCTAATTTAATTGCCAAAATACATCATGCTAAATTGATGGTGGGGCTTTTTCCTTGAGATCCACACCATGATTAAATACAATATTTACATCATATACTTTAAATGCAAACGGGGTCAAAACCGGGGTGTTACAGGTTGGAACTGGAAATGTTTTGAAAAATGGTTGTCAGTTAGGGTTGGGGGAAGGAACTGAAGCAACGCTGGTTCAGATTTTCCACGAGAGGGTCATATCTGTGATGAATGAAGGAAACAAAGGAGAACAAACCCATAATGAAACCTTCAAAGACAAAGATCTGTATGGATCGACCAAGTGGAGTCATCAATATTGTAGTGGATATTTCTCCCCTACTACGTGCAAAATCACCAACCCTATATAATGCAGATCATAGGGTAGATTTCAACAATAATAACAGGAAATAAAAACAATAAGAACAATATTTTTAGGTTTTTCAAACATATAATACTAACTAATGGAAGAAATAACAATCAACATAGTTTTTTTTTAAGTTGGGCCACTATAGCCGTCCTAGAAATGGTCTTGCAACTCCATGGTTTTGGTCTCCAGTCTCTTTCACAGATAGTTGTCGGATGGGGAATGGATCCAAATGAGTATGGAGGAAGCTCAACATACACCATGGGGAATGGCGTGGAAAAATATGGGAATAATGGAGAAAAGTGTATGATGTGACTGAGAGAAAATAACAAAAAGTGTTTTAGGGGAGTCCTTCATAATGTATTTATAGGATGGTCTAAGGGTTTTTGACCCATGGTATTTATCTATGGTATTTTGACCCATTCTCATTTTTAGGGTTTTTTGGTCCTTTTTGGAGAGAGGGGATAAATCACAATAAATTGTCATCTTCCCTTCATTTATGGAGAATGAATAACGATGTTTTGGACCATGTTTATTGGAAATACAATTGTGAAGGTCAAAATGAAGGAAATAATGGTGGGGATATGATATATGATTATGGTTTAGACCATAGAGAGCTTGGTGAACAATTTTTAGTGTTAAAAACTATTGTTTCATGATTATGCATTTTTGGATTTTTTTTTGCTTTGATGAGCC
Source organism: Pseudotsuga menziesii (assembly GCA_001517045.1). Lineage (NCBI taxonomy): Eukaryota > Viridiplantae > Streptophyta > Pinopsida > Pinales > Pinaceae > Pseudotsuga > Pseudotsuga menziesii. The sequence goes on along the minus strand of LPNX011226600.1, from coordinate 119,749 downwards.
ATGCATATGAACTAACTCTATCTTTTTTTGATAGTTTTGATATATATCTAGTGGATATATGGCTATTGAGTGGTGTGAGTTCTACTTTTATGAGTTTGGGTGGAAGGTATTGCACCACCCAAAGGTTCAACAATTCCTATGGGAGGTAGTGTTGTAGAAGTTATGTGATTGCAGCATGATGAGGTTGTTCATAAAATTATTATCCTACGAATACCTTAGGATGATTTTTTCTTGGTTGGTATTCAACATATGTCAGTTAAACACTTCGATGTTCATCATCTGACAGGGTTGTTAACCCATGGGATTCAATAGTAGATGCATATTTCCTTTAGTAGAAGAGGATAGTAAACCATTTGGTGGCCTAGTATTGTATGGTGATCCACAAAATGGATACGTATGAGGTGATATTACTTTCCTAGATACAAGATTGATGATTTTCTTAGTCACCACAATTTTGGTCCATGTTCTAGGGTCCACTACGACAGATGTACAAGGTTTAGCTTCCCTTGGTGAAGAAGGAATTATAGGGAATATAGATAGCTTGGGCTAGTATAATTCTATCCAAAATGTAAGATCAATTTCCTAAGTACTTTTTGGATGGTTGCAGGATGTTCAACTACAAGTATATCCCATGTTCTTACTTTTTTTAGCAATATCCACCATTAAGAGTGCATGCACTAGTTTCAATGGAAGGTCCAAGTGAGCCCTAGATAAATTTTAGAGGGAAATTAATTCCCTTAACCAATGGAGGGGCCATGTGTTCATCCCAAATTACCTAATTATGTGGATATAGTGGGTGGGTTGCATGGAGAATTATCCCTATAAAAGAATGCACCTAATGGGAGACCCATATTACCTCAATGTTCAAGTAATGGGTAGGAACCTATGGGTGAGTAGCTCTAACTCATACATTCTTTAAATTATACTTTTAATTGTGTTCATGCTTTGACTATGATGAATGTGAGATACTAACATGAGACATGTTGTTGGTTGATGTAGATATTAGACTAGTGACCCTCACTAATTGTGATGGCTCCTCTACCAAGAAGAGGAGTGGGAGAGGCATAAAATGCTAGTGCAATAGTTAATGTGTAGGTTGCATAGGTTGAATGATGATATCACAATAATGTTTAGGTAGGGTCATTAATAGAGGTAGGTTCAATGAGTGTAGTGTACCTAATGGGGGGTGACCTTGGTGCAATTTAAAAGAGTTAATTACACACTTTGGCATGGTTGAATGGACTTGAAAATAACAAATGGGATGATTTGGATGACCATATACTAGCATCATGTTCCATTGTTCTAGAGTGTGCAAATCCTAATTGGCTCCAGATTTTGAGACATAAAACTATGGTAGGGAAGTGACCTTAAGATAAGGCAATGGGATAGGTGGAAGTAGGGAAAAGTGTAACAAGATTAATTATATCAAAAGTGACTTGACCACAAAACCAGATAGTGGAGCCCTTAGTTGTGATTTCTCCTCCGGCTTTTTCCACTACTCTTAAGAAGATGGATAATGGCCCTTAGCCCTATTTTTGTATCTATTTTTTTATATAGCCTAGCAGGTGATTTTTTATGTATCTTTATATAAATTCCTATAATGTCTCTCTATACTCCAATTTTTTATATAAACTGGAATTCAAATTATTAAAACCTAAAAAGATGGATTGTGTTAAATGTAAAATCCATTAGCTCAAAGAATAAATTTTCTATCAAAAATTAAATATCTTACAACACCAAATATCAACTCCATTGTGAAGTCTTCGTATTTTACATCTAATCTCGTTTATATAAGTCATGCATTTCATATTAGTTAGTGCACATGATAACTCTTAAATGGTCCCAAATCTTCCTTATTAGGGATTTATGTTTCATCATCTATTTACATATTAATATCTTTCTTTAATATATATATATATACCAGGGATCATCGTTTACCTCGCCCATTTACATATAAAATTGCAATATGCAATATGGATACCTTCCATTACATATGGTTAGAGATTGACATGCTCCATAGTCATTTCTTTATCATTAAAAAAACTACAAGAAAATGACATTTTAGCCACACATTAGCACAACTATTTGTAAAGGATTTGGTAAATCCTCAATTTTCAAATAGTGGTGGAAAAGTGGTGATAATGTGGGGATAAGAAAGTGGTTCTAAGATCTATGGTGCAAAAGTGGTGTTTGTAAAAAAGTTGATTTTGGTGCTATATGATTATGTGGCATTACATGGTGTATTGTGCAGACCACCAAAACCAATCCTAGGTGGATTTAAATTTTATGGTGCAAAACAACAAAACCAATCCAACATGGATTAATATTTTATGGTGTAAAACATGAGAATTATTATTATTATTATTATTATTATTATAATCAAAATTGTATGTGGTGCAAAACACCATAAAATAACAAGTGGTGCAAAGCACCTTTAAATAATAAATTATACAAAAAAAACACTTCATTAATATATGTGTGTGTTTGTGGTGCAAAGCACCATAAAATAATAAATGGTGAAAAAAATATAAAACCTATATATATGAGATTTATAGT
>LPNX011226600.1:84048-116914 GCA_001517045.1 Pseudotsuga menziesii | reverse complement strand
ATCGGCATAACAAAAACCATAATGTTGTTTCAACAAAAATTATAATTAGAATTTTGAAAATTGTTTTTAAAGAAAAATGATAAAATATGGAATATTATGTTTTGAAATTTGTTTTTTTAATTATATATATAAAAAGGATAAAAGATGTTTATTAAAACATTTCAATATAGGTTATTTTGTTTAATCCATCATTTAAAAAATAATAATCCAATACATTAAATAAACATAATAAAAACCATAATGTCGTTCCAAAAAAAATTATAACTGATAATTATAAAAAAAATGATTCCCATAATAATAATATAATGGAGGATTATGTTTTAATTTAATAAAAATGAAAGTGAAAACTAATAATTCATTTGACACCTACTTATATTTTTCATCCTTAATTTTTTCACAAATATTTCCATCACCTGCATTGCCAAAAGCGTAAGGAAAATTATAAACATGATGACTTCTCTTTGTAAACAATGAAAATACAAAAAATCAATTAGAAGAAAACATAAACAATAGCTTTAACTTAATTGTAGAAAACCATAAAGAGGTTATGCATTTAATGGAATTTCATAACTAAAGTATGTTATTCATTGTCAAAATAATTGAAATGAACTAACCTTTGAAGCAATGTGGATTCAACATATGACCATATGATAAGGTTGAAGCATGAGTCAAAATTGAAGATAGTTATTACAGTCTTTAATGGAGAATCAGTCAACTCATGTAGAAGCAATTTTCAAGTTTTCTATAAATAGAAGAAGGAAATTGTAAATCAAATTAGACACAATAGAGAGACAGAGGAACTCAGGGTGAGAAAAGAGAAGTTGAAGCTCAAGATTTTGTGTAAGTGATTCAGTTGAAGAGCCAAAGCTCTGTAAAAGGATCAGCCGGTGAGCCAACAAGTCTGGACAGACATGTTTGTAACACTTTGTTATTTCCGCATAGTTATATTATGAAATAGTTTATGGTTGAATGCATGTTTATTTGGCCGCACAATATTTCCAAATTTACTTGTGTAAATGCCTTTTACCATTACGGTTGAGTGAAAGAACAAGAGCCCATAAATTTCTCACTCCATGAAAGTTCCAAGTTTTACGGCACATTGGTCGACTCAAGTCTTCCTACACATTTGGGCATACGTTTTTATAAGTTCTTTGGATTTGTTAATGTGTCCACTTTACTTCATCTTAATCACAAGTGAAAAGCATTTGTAATTTCTTAAGTCTTTAGACTAAGAAACTTACTCTGTAGATTTCAACCAAAGTGAACCGACAAGGTCGGTTGAGTCAACCAACTTGAGAGGTTGAAGAGGTCAGCCGACTTGAGAGGTCGAAGAGGTCAGCTGACTTAGAGGTCGAAGTCAACTGACTTTGAAGTGACAAGCGGTCAAGGTAAAATCAGTCGATAGAACCGACGAGTAAGTCGAATTAAATCAGTCAGGTAGAAAGTCCGACCAAATTTGATAGACTTGTCTAGTCGGGAGATAGACAAGTTTCACCTGACAAGTGGAAAAAGAAAAAGAGGTCGGCGTGAAAAGTTAAAATTAGATTTTTAATATTAACTGAGCGGTAAACTCAAGTTTAGTTGGCTTGGTTTTGGATAACTGGTATCAGAGAAAGGTTTATATCAGAGCAACATTTATATCAGCCCAAGATTTAGGAAAGAAATCTTGCCTTAAAAGGTGGAAATTAATTTTCTAAGGAAAGTTAATTAAAAAAATTAAAAATGGCTTCCAATTCTGGTTCATTACAAAGTCCAATTTTTACAGGAAATAATTATGAATATTGGTCTTTAACAATGAAGGCTTTGTTCAGAGGTCAAGATGTATGGGAGATAGTCCAGCATGGTTATGCAGAACCAGCAGACATGACAGCATATAACAATCTCACATAGGCTGAGGAAGATGTGTTGAGGGAACAGAGGAAAAAAGATGGAAAAGCTCTGTTCTACATACATCAAGCTATGCATGAAAGCATACTCCCAAGAGTACCAACAAAAACTAATGCTAAGGAGGCATGGGATACATTGGAGACTGCCTATCAAGGTTTGGATAAGGTAAAGGCATCCAAGCTGTAGATTCTGAGAGGATATTTTGAATCTCTGTCCATGAAAGATTCAGATAATGTAGACACATTCTACACCAGAGTTGTTGGGTTGATAAACCAACTAAAATCTCATGGACAAGCCATAGAAGACCGAAGGGTTGTTGAAAAAATTCTTAGAAGTCTTCCCCCAAGATTTGAAAAATTGGTTATGACCTTAGAAGAACACATAGAAATGATGGCATTTACCATTGATGAGTTGCAAGCTTCACTCATCAATCATGAACACAGACTCAGCAGAACACAAACATCATTGGAAGGTGCATTCGCAGCACAATCATCCATAAGTCGTGGTAGAGGTAGTGGGAGAAAAAACTTCAGAGGCAGAGGAAGAAGTTCTTCAAGAGGAGGACAAGGCAGAAGTCCTGCAAATGTCGATGGTAGAGGAGATAATCAGAACCTAAGTCAACCAAGTGGCCAGAGGTTTGATTAATCAAAAATTCAATGCCATTATTGTAAGAAGTTTGGTCATTATGCAGGAAGAAGCAATATGACCAACAAAGGAAAATCCCAAATCAGTCGACCAACACCAGCACTTCGACAAGTGCAATGTTAATGGCATCAACATATCTACTTGAATGCAATGTTATTCAAGAAAGTCCACATGACATATGGTAGTTGGATTCAGGCTGCAACAACCACATGACTGGTAATTTAAATTTGTTTTCCAATCTAGACAATTTAGTTAAAACCGATGTTACACTTGGAAACAATGTCCAAGTTACTGTCTTAGGAAAAGGCACTATTGATATTCTAACCAAATAGGGGGAGAGTAAGTATATCCTTGATGTCTATCATGTCGAAGGTCTAAAACATAATTTGTTAAGCATTGGACAGTTGATACAAAAAGGATATAGAGTCTACATGGAAGATGATCACTGTGTGATCAAAGACAAGCATCCAAGCGACTAGCTGATAGCAAAAGTGCCAATGACAAGCAACCGCTCGTTTCCATTGAGGATAGTTCCCAACATGAAAAGGAAGACAAACATAGGAGCCACATTCAAGCCAGAAAGTGAAGAAACAGTCGAGCACCTCGACAAGAAAGAAAATTGCAGTGCTAATTTTCAAGCTACATTTCAGACAAAAGTTCAAGATGAATCCTAGTTGTGGCATTTCAGATTTGGACATATGAATTTTGGTGGGATGAAGCTACTGCACACAAATAATATGGTGAAAGGATTACCATTGATCGATAGGACAGAGAGGTTTTGTGAAGGATGCATTTTTGGCAAGCAACACAGAGAGACTTTTCCAGTCAAAAAGTCTTATAGAGCATGCACACCACTTGAAATTGTGCACTCTGACATTTGTGGTCCAGTGTAGACATCATCCATTGGTGGCTGCAAGTATTTTCTAAGTTTTATTGATGACTACTCAAGGAAAACATGGGTATATTTTTTGAAACATAAATATGATGCATTTAGTTATTTTCGGTAGTTCAAGGAACTCGTGGAGAACCAAAGTGGACACCGCATCAAGATCTTAAGGACCGACAGAGGAGGTGAACATGTTTCAAATCAATTTATGAATTTTTGCAAGACCCATGGCATACAGAAAAAATTCACTGCAAGGTATACACCTCAGTAGAATGGTATTGCCGAAAGAAATAATAGAACCATCATGGAGATGGCACGTAGCATGTTGGAAGCCAAACATTTGCCAAATGAATATTGGGGTGAAGCAGTCACAACTACCATTTACATTATGAACCGGTGTCCGACAAAGAGTGTGAAGAACAAAGTTCCCCAAGAAGCATGGACAGGTATGAATCATAGTGTTTCACAATTAAAAGTTTTTGGTTGTGTCGCATATACTCATTTTCCAGATGAGCTGAGAAGGAAGCTAGACAATAAGGGACATAAATGTATTTTTGTCGCCTATTATGAAGACACAAAAGCATACAAGTTGTATGATCCTGTTGCAAGGAAAGTGATAATTAGTCGAGATGTTTAATTTGTCAAGAATGAATCATGGGATGGAACTGTCGACATAAATGTCAACATTGTGTTGAATGTCGACAATGATGATATGGAAGAGGAAGTGGTTCAAACACCACATGTAAGTCAACCGGTCACAGCACCGTCGACTCCCATGACACCAAGGCATGGTTCAGCACAAGGACCATTGACACAAGTAGCATCTCAAGCTACGCCAACAAGCACACCAAGAGGACAACAGACTCGATCAAGCATTTTGTCAAGGTCGACATCGATAGAACCGATGAAGACAATAAGTCTGCGAGAGATATATGATGCTGGTACACCTAATTCATTCTCTCTCTTTGCATTATTTTCTCCTATATATGATCCACTAACATTTGAAGAAGCTGTTGAAGAAAAAGTATGGGCACAATCCATGGATGAAGAAATAGAATGCATTGAGAAAAACCAGACATGGGAATTGGTTGATGTAATCAATGTCAAATGGATTTACAAGACAAAGAAAGATGTTGATGGGAATGTGCAAAATCACAAGGAAAGAATGGTAGCAACCCAGCATCGACTTCAATGAAAATTTTTCACCTGTTGCACGCATGGATACAATCCGAATAGTTTTGGCCATTGCTGCATAAAACAAATGGCATGTTCATCAAATGGATGTCAAGTCGGCATTTGTTATCAACCCAAATGGCACTTCTCCGTCCGAGTGCCAACACTTCATATGTCGGCACACAAAAGGACATTTATGGATTGAAGGTTTCCTAAAACACTATAGATGGGCATGACATGAGATGCATTCATTAACCACCTAGCCTACCATTTTTACCTTTTTACATGTTGATTGTTGTACGCGACTATTTCCATAGAAACTCGCGTACATACGCGACTATCTCCACAGCATATCGCGTACTGTACGTGGGTATTGTCATTGCAACCCGCATACAGATCTGTACTCAGGTTTCCCTTATAGAAACCCGTGTTTCATACACGGTTTGCCAGTATCAATACTCGCGTACGCCTCCATTTGACATTAAAAATAATAAACACGATTAATGGATATTTGTTAATATTTAAACATTAACTATCTTAATTGTATCAACCTCATTAACCTTCGAAATTGCTCTATTTTCCTAAGTATAAATAGAGGCCTTGGGGAGGGTATTAATCAATCATAATTGGAGAGAAAAGTTATGCTGGTGGTATATCTTTAGAAGTATTTGGAGCAATAGAACTCAGAATCCTTTGGTTGTAGAGAAGTCCTTGTTTCAGGCATTGGGTTGTACACTTATCTCATTCACTATTGTTAATAAAGAGAATCCTTCTTCCAATTGTGTGTTAACTCTCTATCATGTATCATGGTTTGATGAATATTTATGATTAAGCACTCTATATATTGTTTATCTAACTTGTCATATATACATGTATAATATTGTATTTGGAGGATTTTCTCATTGTAGGTGAAGGAGGTGCATTCTTGAAAGCTTTGGAGAGGAGCAAAGTAGAAGAAGACAAAGCTTGGATCAACCGCCATTAATTGGGTGAGTCCATCATATCTTCCTATTTCCTTTCGGTACTTTAAAGCTGATTGTCTGCAAGTTTTAAGAGTATGTTGGTAACCCCAGACCCTTGGTTACAAGGGTGTTTATTCCTGAACAACAGAATTGGTGACTCTGTTGGGGAGACCAAACTATTGTGGGTTATTTCGGGGCACAATCCATGGATGAAGAAATAGAATGCATTGAGAAAAACCAGACATGGGAATTGGTTGATGTAATCAATGTCAAATGGATTTACAAGACAAAGAAAGATGTTGATGGGAATGTGCAAAATCACAAGGAAATAATGGTAGCAACCCAACATCGACTTCAATGAAAATTTTTCACCTGTTGCACGCATGGATACAATCCGAATAGTTTTGGCCATTGCTGCATAAAACAAATGGCATGTTCATCAAATGGATGTCAAGTCGGCATTTGTTATCAACCCAAATGGCACTTCTCCGTCCGAGTGCCAACACTTCATATGTCGGCACACAAAAGGACATTTATGAATTGAAGGTTTCCTAAAACACTATAGATGGGCATGACATGAGATGCATTCATTAACCACCTAGCCTACCATTTTTACCTTTTTACATGTTGATTGTTGTACGCGACTATTTCCATAGCAACTTGCGTACATACGCGACTATCTCCACAGCATATCGCGTACTGTACGTGGGTATTGTCATTGCAACCCGCATACAGATCTGTACTCAGGTTTCCCTTATAGAAACCCGTGTGTCATACACGGTTTGCCAGTATCAATACTCGCGTACGCCTCCATTTGACATTAAAAATAATAAACACGATTAATGGATATTTGTTAATATTTAAACATTAAATATCTTAATTGTATCAACCTCATTAACCTTCGAAATTGCTCTATTTTCCTAAGTATAAATAGAGGCCTTGGGGAGGGTATTAATCAATCATAATTGGAGAGAAAAGTTATGCTGGTGGTATATCTTTAGAAGTATTTGGAGCAATAGAACTCCGAATCCTTTGGTTGTAGAGAAGTCCTTGTTTCAGGCATTGGGTTGTACACTTATCTCATTCACTATTGTTAATAAAGAGAATCCTTCTTCCAATTGTGTGTTAACTCTCTATCATGTATCATGGTTTGATGAATATTTATGATTAAGCACTCTATATATTGTCTATCTAACTTGTCATATATACATGTATAAGATTGTATTTGAAGGATTTTCTCATTGTAGGTGAAGGAGGTGCATTCTTGAAAGCTTTGGAGAGGAGCAAAGTAGAAGAAGACAAAGCTTGTATCAACCGCCATTAATTGGGTGAGTCCATCATATCTTCCTATTTCCTTTCGGTACTTTAAAGCTGATTGTCTGCAAGTTTTAAGAGTACGTTGGTAACCCCAGACCCTTGGTTACAAGGGTGTTTATTCCTGAACAACAGAACTGGTGACTCTATTGGGGAGACCAAACTATTGTGGGTTATTTCGGGGCACAATCCATGGATGAAGAAATAGAATGCATTGAGAAAAACCAGACATGGGAATTGGTTGATGTAATCAATGTCAAATGGATTTACAAGACAAAGAAAGATGTTGATGGGAATGTGCAAAATCACAAGGAAATAATGGTAGCAACCCAACATCGACTTCAATGAAAATTTTTCACCTGTTGCACGCATGGATACAATCCGAATAGTTTTGGCCATTGCTGCATAAAACAAATGGCATGTTCATCAAATGGATGTCAAGTCGGCATTTGTTATCAACCCAAATGGCACTTCTCCGTCCGAGTGCCAACACTTCATATGTCGGCACACAAAAGGACATTTATGAATTGAAGGTTTCCTAAAACACTATAGATGGGCATGACATGAGATGCATTCATTAACCACCTAGCCTACCATTTTTACCTTTTTACATGTTGATTGTTGTACGCGACTATTTCCATAGCAACTCGCGTACATACGCGACTATCTCCACAGCATACTATCTACATATCGCGTACTGTACGTGGGTATTGTCATTGCAACCCGCATACAGATCTGTACTCAGGTTTCCCTTATAGAAACCCGTGTGTCATACACGGTTTGCCAGTATCAATACTCGCGTACGCCTCCATTTGACATTAAAAATAATAAACACGATTAATGGATATTTGTTAATATTTAAACATTAACTATCTTAATTGTATCAACCTCATTAACCTTCGAAATTGCTCTATTTTCCTAAGTATAAATAGAGGCCTTGGGGAGGGTATTAATCAATCATAATTGGAGAGAAAAGTTATGCTGGTGGTATATCTTTAGAAGTATTTGGAGCAATAGAACTCAAAATCCTTTGGTTGTAGAGAAGTCCTTGTTTCAGGCATTGGGTTGTACACTTATCTCATTCACTATTGTTAATAAAGAGAATCCTTCTTCCAATTGTGTGTTAACTCTCTATCATGTATCATGGTTTGATGAATATTTATGATTAAGCACTCTATATATTGTTTATCTAACTTGTCATATATACATGTATAAGATTGTATTTGGAGGATTTTCTCATTGTAGGTGAAGGAGGTGCATTCTTGAAAGCTTTGGAGAGGAGCAAAGTAGAAGAAGACAAAGCTTGGATCAACTGCCATTAATTGGGTGAGTCCATCATATCTTCCTATTTCCTTTCGGTACTTTAAAGCTGATTGTCTGCAAGTTTTAAGAGTACGTTGGTAATCCCAGACCCTCGGTTACAAGGGTGTTTATTCCTGAACAACAGAACTGGTGACTCCGTTGGGGAGACCAAACTATTGTGGGTTATTTCGGTTACCATTTCCCAGTCTTTGCCTTGATTGTGTGTGTGGTATTCTATCTTGGTTCATGCTTAAGGTAGTGTTTGAAGACCTTGAAAATTTTATTTTTTATTAGAATTTTTTTTACCTGTACGCAGGTTGCTCTTGCATATAGTCGCGTATAGAGGCCTGCATACGCGGGTTGCTCTATAAAACAGTCATGTACAGTACGCGGGTTTCCCTTGTACATAGTTGCGTACAAGCCTTAGCATTTGAATTTTTGGGTTAGGGTTTGCTTGTCCCTATCCCTTTACAAAATTTGTTTGCTGGTTGGTATTCCTTATAAGCATTATACTATCAGTTTGATGACCTTGTTGGCCACACCTTGTGCTTTCTTGTAAAGCCTTTGAGTTTCTTTTGTTTGGATTGTCTTTTGTTTGCAATTTGAAGTGGATTTGCTTGTTTGGGTTATAGGTTTAAGTGTTGGTTGTCTCAATCAGTGATCAGGGTTCTGGACACTGTTTTTCCCATTCTATCTTTGGATAGTGTTTGGTTTTCCACTTATCTTTGTGTGGTCTCATTGATTTCTTGTTATTGTGACCGCCCAAGCTAGGGTTCCAAGTCTTCCCTTGTTGGTTGATTTTTGGTCTTGTTAATCTGTTTTACTTCACTTTGCTTACTTTATGCAGTTGATTTAATTGAAGCACACTCAAGTTTAGTGCATTTAGGTGAATAGTAGTCTTTGAGAATTTTAAAAAGTGAAAAGAAAACATTTTGAAGCTTTTGCATGTAATTTTGCATAGAGTAGTTTTACTTTCAGTTTTTAAAATATAATATAAAAAAACTACAAAAATATAGTCTTAGTGTTCTCTTTATCATTGCATTTTCATCAATTTATATTTACAAAAAAGAAAAAAAGAAGTTTGTTTTAGTAGTGATAATTTGTTTTGAAAACATACACCTTTGATTTTACATTTCTTATCGAGTCAAAAACATCATAGTCTTTCACTCCACTTGCCTTCTGAGTAAAGAATAGCCTTTAAAATGAACACAATAATTAAAATTTACTAGTAATTTTTATTTTTTAGGGCCATTCACCTACTATCTTAGGCTAGACTTGTGGGCTTGGAAGTGTAAACTTCCCATAAGTTTTAAAATTTAGACATAGTGGAACTTTCGATAGGTAAATCCTTATCTTTATCGATTGTATCTAGGAAGCTCCTCTCAAAAGGGATTCAAGCACGAGGCCATGTGGAGGCATTGGACTGAGGAGATAACCCTCTGATTCCTTGTTGAAACATAGATCATGACTTTTACGCATCTGGGGATTCTATCCTAGACAAAGTTTCGGGCTCAACTACCCTGCCCATGCATACGAGTCAGGCTTGCGACTACCCCCCTAGACTATTGGTATAGCTAAGGTAGCCTTTAGTCTCTTGACATTTAGGGTTCATACCTAGGTAAACCGAAAGGCTATTTCTGGTTCACCTTGGACGGGCTTGGAAGGTAACCCTTGTTGAAAGTGTAGGAGGGAGGTGGGTGATTCCTTTGCTTCTACCTAAGAACCTCTTCAAGGACGCCAAGTAAATGTTCTTCAACTTTCTTCAGGAAATCATATCTTTTACCCTTGTTGACTGTTGAGACTTTAGGAATTTTTCCTAGTGATTGATCTATGGTTTGTCTGTGTTTAGCCGACCTTAGGGTTTGAATTATCAAATTTACAATCATGGAGGACCAACCTATAAGGAGGTCACGATGGTTACAAAACCTTCCTCCTCTCATCACATTGGAACCCCCACCTCCACCTCAAAGGTAGAGATTGGACACAGACGGTTCATTTGAACCAATAGGATTAAGTGAAGTTCCAGGTGAACCAACACTTGTAGCTAACCACTTTGATTTTAATACAGTTCAGATAGAATACTTGCAGGCTGATGGGTTTGCAAGGAATTTTAATACACCCTTGACTGACTTAAATGATCTTGTGATCATCCAGGTTAGGCCTTTTGATTCACCTATTTTAGGTGTCCCCGTGGGCAGGATAATGTCTACTATGGGAGAAAGTTCTTTTGCTTTCACCTCAGCCTTCCCGGCTGAAGGGGTGCTACCTCCCCCGGTGAGTGCCCCTAGATCTAGCATACCTACTACACCATTGACTCCAGCGAGCCGGGTGGTCCAACTGTCGGTTCCCATAAGCCTAGCAGGTGCTTCTGGTGACATGGTTACTGGGATTCCCAGTATACCTACTATTCCTTCCTCCTTTGCACACACTGCCTAGAGCGGTCCGGTAGGATCCTCGGCTTTCATCTAAGGATTTACTTGGAATGGGGGGCATATTCCCCCATCCACTCCATACATAGGCCCATCACCTTCTTATGTAGGAGTGTATTTTGGAAACACTACCTCTTACGGGTAAGGTTTTCAAACTCCGGTCTCAGCCCCGTTCACGAGCTCTCCCTTTTTGTTATTTAGTGGAGGGATACCTGCTCCCTTTCTTCAAACCCTAGTTTCAATTGGGATGGCTCAAACCTCTTATACTGCACCCCCCACACACAATCCTGTGGCTTATGGATGGAATCTATTTCAAAGTAATCCATCCAATTCACAACCAGTGGCAGGGGGAAACCGTACCTTTACATATGGGAATTCGGGGGAAAGTCCCTCTAATCCTCAGACTGGCACTTTTAGTGCTCCGATGTGACCCAAGCATTCTTTCTTGGAAATGTTAAACTTGCCAGATTTGTCTAAGTTGATGAATGACCCCGTGAGGCATGACCCCTCGTGGCCACCTGTTCCCACCAAATTTCCATCGGACATCCCTAAATTCGAGGGCAAAGTTGGTGAAGATCCTAGGGCTCATGCCACCACATTTCATTTATGGTGTTCTTCTAATTCACTGAATGAAGATTCAGTTAGGTTGAGGCTGTTCTAAATAACCTTAACAAATACTGCAGCAAAATGGTACATTGAGTTACAATTGTTGCATTCAATATTTTTTGGGACTTGGCTAGTGCATTTCTTAGCCACTTGTAGCTTTTGGTCCGATATGATTTCGGAATAGACTTGTTATCTACCTTTAGGAAGAACAAGACTACCCACATCTTGGATCATATCCAATAGTGGAGGAGGTGAAAGAGCCTTATTAAAGCCACTATTCCTCCTGAGTTCTTACTAGAGTGGTTCCTTAAATCTCTGTTGCCTTACATATCTAAGGACGTATCCACTTCAGGAGTGACGAATGAAGAAGAAGCCATTCTCATGGACCAACAATTGGATTTGATTTATTCACAATCTGGGATCTTGTATGAGATTATCCCTGAGGCACTGAGGCCTACCCACGATGCAGAGAAACCTAAGCCTGGACCCCATGCCGATGGTGTGGTTGGGTCCGTTAACTCTCCCACTATAGAATCTTTGGCCAAACAAATTCATTAGTTGTCTGTCAAACATTCTACGACAGAGGCAGCAAAGGATGCCCCCTCACCCCAAAGTGGAAATTTTTTTGCACAGACCTATCAAAAGGGAAATCAGTAGCTTGGTGGGAAGAAGAAGAGAGGAAAGAAAGGGGAGGGAAATAAAAACAAGCAGAAACCTGCGAATAGTGCTGATGGGGTCAAGAAATAAAAGAAAAAGGCCAAATTCCCATGTAAGTTGCGCCACGAGGATCACCTCACTCACCTTTGTACCCTTATGGAACAAGCCCAGAAGCTACTTAAAGCTCAACAACCAGCTGTCCTAAAGGATCCTTTTCCCCAAGGGTAGAACTCTGCTTCAACTTCTAATGTAGCAGGGGGCACTCCCGATTCCCCTGACCCTAACTATATCAATATGGTTCGATCTTCGACTTTGCTACATACTAGGAATACAAATTATGAGAAAGAGACTTTTGAGAATGGTAAGTCTATAGGTGAAACTTCTAACCCTCTCACTATCGCGAAGCCTACTGAAACTATGCCTAAGATACTGAAAGGCGTCTTTAAGAAGACCTTGCATAACTCTAATGCTAGGGCTGCTTCAAACTACTTCGTGGTTGAAGACTTAGCCTAAACCCCTTGTGCAATGTTAGCCTTAGAGGTGTTATAGAGCTGTCCTGCCCAGCAGGATGCCCTCTTAGCAGCCTTAGGTAGCATGGACTCATCAAGTCTCATGGCGAAATTTCACTTATATGATGTTAAAATTCGCCTACCTTACCATGTAGCCTTATCAATAGATATCATCCATGGTGGATATAACCATTGGAAGGGAAGTTGTTGATGAGGGTGATTCTACATGCGTTATGTCCTTGTCATGTTGGAAAGCTCTCAGATCCCTAGAGCTGGTCCCGTCAAACACTCTACTTACTACTTTCGACAGAAGGTCTTTCCTTCTGCATGGTATCCTACCAGCTTTTGAAATAAAGCTGGCAGGGAAAGCAGTGTCTGTTGAGGTGGAAGTGATTGATGCACCTTTGGACTATAATTTTCTTTTGGGAAGAAGATGGACTTATGCCATGTCCGCTATTGGGTCGTCCGTCTTTCGGGTGGTAGTTTTTCCACATGAAGGAAAGTTGGTTACTGTTGACCAACTCGATTTTACTCGAAAAGGCCACATGGAGTCTAATGAGTCTACTGTGCCATTAGTTGATCAGGTCAAACCTGCTGCACAGAGCTTGGGGTCTAGAATGTACGCATCACTGATGGGCACATTTGATCTTCCAACCCCGATTAACTATATTGGTTGTACTAGTGTGGGGAAGTCCATAGCCACGGTTGTTAATAGGATTGATCCTTGGGTTCTCCCTTCCCCCCATGAACCGGAAGTGCCATTATCAGCAGTGGAAGTAGCTTACCAAGCTATCACTCAAACCACTGTTGATCCCATCCCAGACCCTCTCACAGTCTCAGACGACCTGGAAGAAGTCTATTTGCCCGCTTGGGCAAAAAACTCTTCGCACTCTACAGACTGTTTAGATATGGTTTTACCTTCTGATGAAGCCATTCTAGAAGCCTTGAGCGGACGTGATAAGATCTGTGAAGATATTCATCATCGATCCTATTTTCTTTCGGAGCTAAGCAGGATAGAAAATCAAGAGTTTCATATGAGTCTGTCAGATGATGTTGATACACCCATCAATACCTTACCCAAGGAAGGAATGTTAGCTGAGGGGAATATGGAAAATATTTCCACCACTATCCCTATCAACATCTCTGTAAACCCTGATGTCGTGGAAAATATACATATAGGTGCAAACTGCTCTCCTAGGGAGATTGCAATCTATACGGCCTTGTTCAAGGAATTCCATGACGTCTTTCCCTGGTCATATGAGGAGATGCCAGGCATTCATCCATCGATATTTGAACATGAGATCCGAACATACCTTGATGCTAAACCTATTCAAAAAAAGTTAAGACTTGCTAACCCGCGTAAAGCGGCGGCTGAAGTTGAAAAGCTGTTGAAAGCTAGTTTCATTTATCCCATAGCTCTGGCAGAATGGGTATCCAATCATGTTCCTGTTGATAAGAAGCAAGGGACCATACACATCTATACGGACTTTAGATATTTGAATAAAGCCTATCCTAAGGACAACTATCCCACACCATTTATAGACCAGATTATAGATGCTTGCATGGGAAGTGAAATGTTCTCGTTTATGGATGGTTTCTCTGGATACAATCAAATTCAAATAAAATCAGAAGACCAACATAAAACTGCTTTCATTTTTCCTTGGGGTACCTTTACGTACAAAAAAATGCCCTTTGGATTGAAAAATGATGGGGAAACCTTTCAATGGGCAATGAAATTTTCCTTCCATGATATAAAAGCCATTGTCGAACCATACCTTGATGATATTCCTACACATTCTAGAAAAAGAATCGATCATCTAGATCACTTGCGTCTAATCTTTGAGTGATGCAGATACTATAAGATCCACTTGAATCCCCACAAGTGTGTGTTCTATGTCGAGTCGGGAAGACTGCTTGGATTCACTGTCTCTAATAGAGGCATCTAGGTGGATCCATTAAAAGTAGAGGCCATTGTAAATCTACCTCCTCCTCATTCTATCAGGAAGCTTCAAAGCCTGCAGGGAAAGTCTAATTTTCTTCAACGTTTCATCATTAACTATGCTAATATTACTAAGGGTTTCATGTGCCTGTTAAAACAGGACACCCCATTTGTATGGGATGAAACTGCACAACTCGCTTTCGAGGCATTGAAAAAAGCTTTGTTGTCGGCACCTTTACTGCATCCGCCAGATTACTCTAGGGATTTTATATTGTATCTGGCCGCGTCCGAGCCGACCATTGGGGTAGTCCTGGTCTAGGAAGACGATAAGCTCCAGGAGCATGTTGTTCACTATCTTATCTATACTTTAGCCAGGCCTGAACTTAGGTACTCCCACGTCAAGAAATTGGCCTTAGAAGCTGTCTATGCTGTTCAGACGTTACATCAATACATTTTAGTGAGGACTACAAAAGTAGTGGCGAATGTGAATCCCTTTCAGTATGTTTTGTCTCGATGGATCATTGGGGGAAAATTAAACAAATGGATAGTCATTCTCCAAGAGTTTGACTTGGATTTCTAGTTCTCTAAGTCTAAAAAGTCCTTAGTTTTTGCTGAGCTTATAGCAAAATTTCCAATGGAAGAAGATGTAGTCATTGAGGATGACTCATTCCCAGATGAGCATATCTTCTTGATAGCCACCTTTGATCCTTGGTACAGAGATATACTTATATATCTCCATACTTTGAAGTATCATGTGGCTTCCTCGCGGGAGGAACGGCGTAAATTACACCTTCATGATAAGAACTACCCCATCATAGGAGATACTTTATATCGAAGAGGGGTAGATTCCATTTTGCATCGATGTCTTACCCATGAGGAAGCTGATATTTTCCTGAATGATTCCCAAAGTGGAGCATGTGGGGGTCATTTATCTAGGTTAGCAATGACCCAAAATATACTACATGCTAGTTATTTCTGCGCACAATCTTCAAATATTGTGTGGAAGTGGTGAAGCGCTGTCATCCTTGTCAACTTTACACCAGAAAAATGTGGTCACATCCCGCTCCGTTGTTTCCTGTTGTCTCGGTGGGCCCCTTCATGAAGTGGGGGATTAATTACGTGACATGCAACCCAGATTTGACTGGGGGGCACAAATATATCATTATCACCGTAAATTTTTTTATGAAATGGGCAGAGGCAATGCCCACCTTTAAAGCCAACGGGGAAAAAACAACTTTCTTCATGTTCAATCATATTATAGCACAGTTTGATATACCTAAGGTGATTGTCACTAACCATGGCAGTCATTTTCAAAATAGCATGATGATGAAACTGACCACTATGCTTGGATTCAGACAAGAGCATTCATCTTCGTATTATCCTCAGGCAAATGGTCAGGTTGAGGCTGGTAACAAGTCTTTGAAGACTATCCTCAAACGTACAATTGATGCAGCCCGTTCTAACTAGCTTATCATGCTATACCCTGCCCTTTGGGCATACTGAACTAATGTTAAAACTGCTACGGGTTTCTCCCCCTTCCAACTCATTCATGGAGTGGAAGTCGTTACCCCAGTTCAATGTGAAATCCCATCCTTGAAAATAGCTATTCATGTGTTACCCAATACGATAGAGCTTGAAGAATGTCTAGTACATTTAGAACACCTTGATGAGCAGCGTAGAGATGCACTGATAGAAAAACAATCTCACAAGAATAGGGTCAAAAGCCAATATGATAAGTCGGTCAAACCTCAGATTTTCTCTGAGGGGGAACTTATTTTTCTTTGGGACCAAGACAAAGAACCCCTGGGGGCAGGAAAATTCCAGGCCATGTAGTTAGGGCCTTATGTCATGTCCAAGGTCTTAAAAAAGGGTGCATATGAGTTAATATATTTTGATGGGAATAAGCTGCATGAGCCTAGAAATGGGCTCTATGTGAAGAAGTACTATGCTTAGGCTTAGCACTTTTTCTTGTATTTTATTGTATGTCTTTTTATATACACTAGTTCGTCGGTTTCTATTTTTTATATCATTTTCTAGTTGTTGCAGATGTCTTCCGAGAGGTATGTAGGTTTCCCTAATGGCACCAGTCGCCACACTTGTAATCTTGCTTCAGCGGCATGGGTCAATTATTCTCCCTCATGACAGTTAGTTTCCTCAGGAGGCACTTGCTTAGGTCCTGCTTCTAATAATGTTGCTGAGTAAAGGGCTGTAATTGAGCTTCTATGGGATGCTTTGTCATGTGGTATCACTCAGCTGGAAGTCCGGATGGAATCTCAACTGGTGGTTTCCCAGCTCAATCGAGCTTCTCAGGTGCGAAACCCTATTCTATTGCATCAGTTCATGCAAGTTAGGTTGTTGGAAAGAAAATTTGAATTTATTACATTTAATCATATTCCAAGAAATCATAATTCATTGACGGATGCATATGCTAATTACATTTTGGATTGGCATTTAACACATATTTCATAAAAATATACAGCAAACACATAAAAAACATTTGTAAATAAACCGATAATATATACATATATATATGAATATCTGTCTATAGATAGGTCGAGTCTCTAGTCCTTAGATCTAGTCATAAATGTATAATATACAAAAATATACAAGAAATCAATCGTATTCCATCAAAATTCCCTAGATCTATGTAGAACCACCCTAGTCAACTAGACCGCCATGGTCCCCTCAGTCTCCCTGTACTCTGGCTTCCTCAGCCTCCTCGGCTTTGACAGCCTCTACAACATCTATGTACACTAAAACAGCTCTGGATACCCCCCTTAAAAGGCATTTCCAGATGGATGGTATTCCAACCACATACTCCTACATGATGGCTGGGATTTTCTCAATCCGCATAGTGGGTACTCTCTTGGTAAGCCTGGCCAGCTTCCCCTCCAGAACCCTGATAAGACCTTGGCTTTCGCCTAAGACAGGACAAACAAACATACGTGGATGCCCTGTAGGGCACATCGGTCCAATATCTGCATTTTGACATGTTTACAGGATTAGAACTCTTATACATATGTATATATCCCTATATTTTAAAATTCATAAAAAATTTTAAAAACTTGAAAATTAAAAATTACCTAGCTCTCCCCATGCTCCTCCTGGAGGGAGGACAAGGTTTGGATCCCCTCGAAAATCCATCCCAACATATGGAAATAGCTCCAGTGCTAGAAACTGCCGCTCCCACCAAAAGTAGAAGTCATCATCGTACACACTCTGCAATGAGCCACCTCCTCCCTGGAAGAGGAAGATATGTCCCCACCTGCTCAGCCTAGGCTGACAACGAGATCTAACTGGTAGAGGTACTGCAGGGCTCAACCTCAGCACTCTCTCTCGAAGAAGGCCACCAAAATGCTAGAATATCTGAAGTTCTTCCTTCTTCCTCTCTTGCAGTCTGAGAGTTATTTTCTCATAATCAGGATCACTCCCAAACACCAATCATACAAAGCCCCATGCATGCAATCCACTTCCAACCTCATTTGGTTTCATGTGGTGAGATGAAGAGAATATGATCACGCAACCCTAACTATGGTACTTGCCAAAACCTATAGGGGAAGATCACGTATATGTTTAATAGGGATGCAACTCCCTCTCTTTTGGGTCCCCAGTGCGCATAATACATCAATGTAGTTTTGGACACTTAGAGGATCACCACCTCAGCCGGTGCCCTCCAAGTTAACTGGAGCCCCTCGTCATGACAGACTGGAAATGAAGTAGATATCCTCAAAAGTAATCTTCAAGGACTCACCCTGAAGGTCGAACATTCCCAAATCATGATCTTAGTTTATCATGAACTCTAGCAGGCGGACATTAGCCCTCATAGGTGATGTCTAAAATAACTTCAACAACCCACTTGAATGTAAAACATTCACAGTGGGGGCATCCTGGAGTGCTTCTTGATCCAAATCTTTGTGCTCATTCTCCCTCCACTCAAGCACCATCTTCACACCTAGCAAAACAATCATTGTGAAGCATTAGTTTCATATAAAAATTCAAAATTTTAACTCTTTATATATCTTTTTACCCTCCATGTAGCATAAGTGACTGTCTAGTTAGACATGTCATGTATTGTACGCGACTGTATTTCAAATAACCCAAGTACAGAACATGTGTACGCAAGTGTCACTATAGCAAACCCATGTACACAACGTGCCTTGTTTAAGGGCGCTCAAAAATATAAAATTGGGACTCAAATTTGAAATTTGCTAGGATCAAAATGAAGAGATTGGGGTCTAGTCTTACCTGACACTTAAAGAATTGGATTTCGTCCACTGGATTGTCCGCACGGATCGAATGAAGGTAGAGGTAAAAACTTGCTTCTTATGGCTAAAATTCATAATGGTGAGTTTTATTTAGTTTTTTGAACTATTTATAGAAATTATATCTTAAGTGGGGTTTTGGCCTATAGTTCATATTTTATCAAACTAATCCCATCTCTTTTTGCCTTACAACAGGTTTTTTATCAGTCTATAATGTTTTTTGCTCATATAGGATGGCTTTGTATCATTTCAAATGCATTTGCATCTATACTGATTCCATCTGAAACTTAGTAATCAACATTTTAACCACGGACTATGGTATTCTTAACCATTAGCTCCTTGTCTTTACCATTGTTGTTCTGTGGATAGGGCCTTCCTCTCATGGGTATCCCCATTTAGAACCTATGTTGTCTTTCGATACTCATACTGCAGCTATGTTAGGTATAGATGAATCCTTTTAGCTATTTTTCACACCAAATGGAGCCTCAGTATGGTCTCTTTTTACAAGCTATCCTTTTATAGGACTCCCTACCCTTATGGAGTTTCTTTAGGCCCAGGTCTGACTCCTTAAAAACAGACTTGACTATCGAGTTAACTTGTCCGTTTAAGCTCGTCAAGAATATGTGAATGGGAATCTGCATTGGTGGTAGGTTATCTCTTTCTTAGACCATGTGGAATAGCACGAGAAATGATCACTCTCTTTTCTACATAATTGAGAAGAATATTCTCAGGCATAGGTTTATTGTTAACCGGAATATTTCACCTCCTGCAGACAGTAAGGTGTTATGCTAGTCTGAATGGTTCAAATCTAGAACAAATAGATCACAGAGGCTGATAGCTCTCCCTAGACGCTGTAGATATCTGGAATATAAGGCTTTGATAGTCCACCTGTGTACCTGCAATCAAGCTCAACATGAAACGAATCAAAGCAACCAGAATATGATCTACTAATATATGCTAGTGACTAAGGAATCTAGCAATATATATCTAAAATCTAACATCAACAATATATATGGGACAGAAAATCAACTTGCATTAGAAATATGAAGAAGTTTACAACCAAGCCTTAGTGTTGACATGCATCTCCATGAAACCAGCTCTTCATCCCCAAAAGCTCCGACTCTAGCTCTCTATGCTCTATCCAAATGATCTTGGGACAAGAATTAATCCAACAGCATAACAATACCTTCAATGTTCTCCCCTCAACCATGGCTATGAGCTCATATTTATAGGGCTTTAATGGATAGAGATGGTTGAGAAATTAGTGGGTGAGTTGGCCTCTAAGATCCTAGGATGAGGGATCTCGTGTTCAACCAACCCACAACAGTAGGGATAAGGGAGTACACGAGGCTTATCATCTAGAAGCCTCGACAAACTTCTCTTTTTCCATTTTTACCTAGGGTACCATGCTTCTCCTTCTATGACAAAGCGGATTTGATAATAACCGCCTATGGACCAAGGGAAATGGGCGGTGGCACCACTTGTGGACAACCAATGAAAGGAGGTGCGAGTAGGGCACTGCTCCTGGATAAAGGGGCATGTGCGGTGCTGGGAATTTGTATGACAGATTGATAAAAAACCATTTAGTTTCCACTCCAGAATTTGGGATTCAGGGAAAGTAGGTATGTCAAATGTCTTATCACATGATGGTGATAGGATTTTGGTATAACAGGATTCCCCCCAAAGCATGAGTGTTAGAGTGATACGATAAACAAGAGATTTGTAAAAAAGTCATTTCTAGGAGATGAAAATGTTGGCTCGATCGGAGCATGCAGTCAAGTAGGCATCTGTAGTACATCAGTATGTTGACTCATAGACAAAAGTAACCAAACTCATAGCTGCAAACCAATACAAGGCAGATCCATGAGTGGAATAAACAAGCATGGCTACTAGAATACAGCGTAGATCCATGTGATAGAGGACTCAAACTTGGACAAAGCTACCATACATACAACGTACATCTATGTCATACAGATGCAAATTTGACCATAGCCACAACCATACAAATGTGGATCCATGCTAGATATACAAAACTCCATCGCAGCCTGGGGAAAAACAATGAGCACTTTTAAACAAATGCCCAGGGTCTTCGTCTCATCTTCCACAAAGTACGATTCTATCCATGTGATTACAATGATCTGAATTTGAACATGGTAGAAACCACTTGATTACCGGTTAATGATGTGAACTATTAACAAGTGCAAGGGATACCATCATTAATTTCAATGATTCCCAAGGTACGCTAGTATAATCTACTAAGTGCAAATAGATGTCCTGATGTCAAACACCTAGTCGATTCTATCGATCAAAGGTCAATGATGTGAACCTATGTCGAGAGCAAGAGAATCTGTCATTAAGGTATATAGATCTCAAGGTACTAAATATTGTTTCTAAGACTACTTCTCGGATGATGAGCTGATGTCGATGGGAATAGTCTCGTCGAAGGAGGGCCATGATGAGTCCCACATCGACGACACGAAACTTAGAACATAGTTTTGGAATGATGTGAATGTAGTAACCATATGACTGACTCAAATATACAGACACAAAGACTGTGTAGACTGCAGAGGTAGAACTTCTTCAGATTCCCTTTGAACATCGGGCGGCACGACAAAATAACTTGGCAGCATGACTAGACATGACAGATACACAATACGACATTGGACAATGCATTCTTTTGAAAGTCTCAAAGGATTCGCATGACTCATGAAAGTGGATCGCCACGGAGATCAGTTGAATACCCAATTGACTGACATGATTGTGCATACAAGTGGCATGTTCAAAGGTAATGACAAACAAATGCCATTATTTTCAAGATGTTTCCCTTCCCATTTCCCCCATCATGATTGATGAGTGCCTCTTTTCGGTTTTACGAGTTCAAAGAGGGTAACAAACACTCGATATAACTTGTCAGAAGACAAGTCCAGTCCCATATGTTTTATGAACTTGAGAGAGGAGGGGCTCGTTCCCAAAACAGGTCTCTCCATGTTTAATTTAATAAGTCCACTGAAAGAAAACTCGGTATTGTTCATGTTTAGAGAGTCTGAATGAATACAAAAAAAAATTCCATGGGGATCCTTTTTCGTATGATTTAGTCTTTAAGGCTCGAAAAAGTGTAAATCATACCTTAGATAACTCTTCCAGTCATGATTGGCTGGAGTGTTCCTTTCTCGTAAATAGTCCTATCCGAACCGAGAAAGAGATAACCTACCATCGGACAGATGACTCTTAAAATACTTTAACGATCGTGAAAAAGACAAGATCGCTCGACAATCTTTTCGTATTTAGGGAGACTGAAAAGGGTTTAAAGAGAAATCCATGAGGTTTCTTTACACAATGTCACCTTTTACGAGCCTGGTAAGATTTAGAAACGGACTTGACTATCTTTTCATGTTTAAGGAGTCTCAAAAAATATGTGAAAAGAAGACTTCATGACATTTCTTTACACAATGTCGTATTTTATGAGCCTAGAAAGAAACTTGAACTGGACTCAGAACTTTGATACTAGATTTTAACGAGCATGACAAAGTGTCGTAATAAATTCTCGACGACCTTTTTCATTTTATAAAAGTATGAAAAAGCCATAAACAAACTTTCCAAAGATTTTACTAAAGTCAACTTGTAGACGACTCATAAACAAGTGTTAAATGCATTGAAAATCAACATTAAGGGATTACGACAAATAGACTTTGACTAGAACATGATGTAATATCAAAACTATACTAGGTCAAACCCCAAAAATGTCTATATAAGGCAAGTAAATAGTAAAAAATCAAACATTTAATTGTTTACCTCTAGCAGAGAGCACTTGGAGCATTTTCTAGCCAGATCTTCCATAGCTGATACTGGGAGTTTCCACTGTCCGTTTTCATCCTCGTTAGTTGTAGGTAACAGCTAAGACCCTTATCTTTCATTTCATATCTTCTATTTTGGGATTTGGTGGGGTTTTGGGCCTATTTGTCAAGCCCTAAAATCCAATTTGTGGGCACCGCGGCTACCCCTTACGGGATAGGCGGTACCACCCGAGAACCGCACTAAGAATATGGTGGACAAGCGGTGCCACCACCTATCTCTAACGGGGCATAGGCGGTGCCAGCCATGGAGAACTTAAACAAATGATATGGGCATAATTTACTCATTCTTTTGATTTGCAATGACTCAAGGATGATATTAATGCATACCATGGTTTTTTATGGCAGGTCTAGGCTTCCAAAATATGGTGATATGGAAGGAAAGAACACATGATAACGAGGATGTTGCTACTGAAAGGAATCTGGTTTGTATCACCGCACTCTAGAACTCTGGGATTTTAAATTTCTTCTGGACACCAAGCATGGTGTCCCACGAGAGACTACTGGAACACATACTGAGAATATGGAATCTAGAACAACAATATTTCAAGGTGGGGGCACACATACTTATAGTGGAGGTAGAGGATATCTACTTCCTGATTGGCTTATTGAGACGGGGTGCCTCCATCTCACTGATAGGTGGCACCCCATCTCACTGATAGGTTCCCATGGTGAGGACATTACCACCAGAGAGCTCATAGATCGGCACTGTGTACCAAGTACAGGCACATCGGGGAAGAAAATACCCATTAGGGAAATAACAGACAGGGCTCTACGGATTATTTTGTTCACCATGCAGAGGGTGGCAGGGAGCCAGGGTGTACATCAGGCTTCCAGGGCACATATGTTGTATGCCCTAGAGGCTATGGCACCTACAGTATTCAACTGGGTGAAAGCATTGCTTCCAATCTTCAAGGATCAGCTGACTAAATGTTGGCAGGGAGAACTGAGGTAGTTCAGCTTTGGTTCCATCTTAGCTTGCTTCTTCTTTGAGAGGGTCCCCCAGATGAGACGCCAGGTGACTTTCTGGAGTTTGAGAGCACGGGACCCCTGTATGCTGAGGTGGGTCCAGGTCATGGCTCACACAGGAGTGGGTAGGGGCAAATTGAAGTTCGGTGATGCGTTCTTCAGATGGTTATGGGATCAGATGGTCATGGTCGAGGACTATGCTTATGTAGGCATAGATTTTACAGGTGATCCTGACCTACCACTCCCACTTGGAGGGCAGTGGGGTGACACTGGTAAGAAGCAAGAAACCCTAACAATGGAAAATGTTTTTATGTTTTTTATGTTTTATATTTTTTATGATAAGTGACGAGACCTGTTTTTCTTCATGTAGATGTTGGAGCAGCGAGGCCTAGAGGAGCATCTCCATTAGACAGGCGAGTCGGAGCTCACTTCATGCCATAGGGTGATGATAGCACCGGGGAGCTGGAGGAGAACCTAGAGAGGTTGACTCTGGACATCCCAGATGCTGACATATATGACCTCCTGACTAGATATCAAAGATCCATGGTGGGAGTACCAGGCCGGTTCAGCAGGATACTACATAGGGTGGCTTGAGTAGTGATGTGCTATCACGAGCACCATTAGGGGATGAGACATGTATACTGAAAGCTGATAGCTTCAGGATTTTTTTTATGATGATTTTTCCTGAAAGCCTACGTGCTTCAGATGAGGTCTCGGGACCTATTTTTGTAAAAAAAATTCGTATATATATATATATATACAGACTTTTACACGGTGTTTATATGTTTCAAATGGATAAATGCATTTTCTATGAGTTATGTGTCTTTAAATGTTTATTTACAACGTACCATGCTTGATTTAATGTCATGAATGGGAAATATGCCAATCTAGGATGTAATTAGCCAATGAATCCGCAACTACATTATGTTCCCTAGGGATATGCCCATATGTAATGTTTCCAAAATATCTTTGTAACAAACGTACCCTCCAAAAGAGGCAGAGGAGCACCGGGTTCCTAATGGTGTAGACATGGTTTAAATGACAAACCATGAGCTGAGAGTTCATCAAAACTACTAGATCACAAACATCCTGGGAGGCAGCTTCAGTCAGAAGACCGATGACTGCTTCATACTTGGTGATGTTATTAGTAGTGGGACCTAAACAAACTGCTCCTAAACTGACCAAATCTTCAGCTAGGGAATAGAGAACCCAAGCAACAGAGGCTAGATTCAAGGTGTGGCAGAAAGCACCATCAGCAATGTCATAGAAAGCCATCTGCATGACCAAAACATGGTATAAACAGAAGCGGACACTAAAAGCTCAAAACCATCTTGAAAATACTGAAAGCACATTGAAAGTCAATCAATATACATATATACAAGATACCATCCAAGAAAACATAGGCATAGTACCTTTTTAGGTACAACCCATTGCAAGGTTGCCCCAAAGGGATCCCATCATAATCAACTAACTCATAGGCTCCTTTCTCTAACACCTTGGAAATAACGAAAGGTCCATACCACATGGACTCGAACTTACCCTTCCCTAGCCTGTCATATCTCTGGTCATAAGTCAAAACTAGGTCACCCTCGTTGAAAACACGAGGCTGGACGGATTTATCATAATGTGCCTTGACATGTTTCTTATGTGCCTCATTAGCCAAGGCAGCATCTCTACGAGTCTCATCAAGGTTATTTAAGTACAAAAATATCGCTTCCTCTACGGAAGTATCTAGGAGAAGTTCAATGGCAAGTTGTAAAGATTCTGCGAAACCAGAGATTCTGGGTTCGATCCCCAGCGGAGTCGCCAGATTTGTTAACCAGAATATTTCACCTCCTGCGGACAGCAAGGTGTTCTGCTGGTCTGAATGGTTCAAATCTAGAACAAATAGATCACAGAGGATAGTAACTCTCCCTAGACACTGTAGATATCTGGAATACAAGGCTTTGATAGTCCACCTATGTACCTGCAATCAAGCTCAACACGAAACGAATCAAAGCAACCAGAATATGATCTACTAATATATGCTAGTGACTAAGGAATCTAGCAATATATATCTAAAATCAAACATCAACAATATATATGGGACAGAAAATCAACTTGCATTAGAAATATGAATAATTTTAGAACCAAGCCTTAGTGTTGACATGCATCTCCATGAAACCAGCTCTTCATCCCCAAAAGCTCCGACTCTAGCTCTCTATGCTCTCTCCAAATGATCTTGGGCCAAGAATCAATCCAACATCATAACAATACCTTCAATGTTCTCCCCTCAACCATGGCTATGAGCTCATATTTATAGCGCTTTAATGGATAGAGATGGTTGAGAAATTAGTGGGTGAGGTGGCCTCTAAGATCCTAGGATGAGGGATCTCGAGCTCAACCAACTGACAACAGTAGGGATAAGGGAGTACATGAGGCTTATCATATAGAAGCCTCGAGAAACTTCTCTTTTTCCCTTTTTACCCAAGGTACTGTGCTTCTCCTTCTATGACAGAGCGGTTCTGGTAATAACTGCCTATGGACCAAGGGCAATGGGCAATGGCACCGCTTGTGGAAAACCGATGAAAGGCAGTGTGATCAGGGTACCGCTTCTAGATAAAGGGGCACGCGTGGTGCTGGGAATTTGTATGACAAATTGATAGAAAACCATTTAGTTTCCACTCCATAAGCTGGGATTCAGGGCAAGTAGGTATGCAAATGTCTTATCACATGATAGTGAGAGGATTTTGGTATAACATTTATCACTTTTCTAGACCTGAGGCACTAAATTAACGAAAAATAAATTCTCGGTATGAGCTTAGTTTTCTCTTTTTTGTGCTCTGGGCCTAAACATGAAAAATATTCTGACTGTACTTTATGTCTTTGTCATGCTCGTTAAACACTAAAGAACAAAGCATCGAGTTTATTGTTGTAAGCCCCATTTCTTGTAGTCAAATGGATCTTTCTGAGTGATCTTGCTTTCCTTCACACTCATAAAACTCAAGCTATTTATGTTGTTCTTGAAGGAGCGTTGGGTAGGTGGTAATTTAACCTTTTTCGGACCTCCCTAACTAAGTACGAAAAATGTTCACCTTTTCTTCTACGGAAGTTAAGAGAGTTGTTCTGTGGTATGTTTTATACTTTTCTGGTCTCAGGAGACTAAATTGGATGAAAAAGGACCACCTTGGAGTCTTCTTTGGAGTTTTCAGGCTCTCTAAATGTGAAAACACCAATTGAGCATGTACTAGTTCGGGCTCATTAAATCCACGAATCAGTGACACTATCAAGCAATATTCCCTCTTCTCTTCAAGCTTGTTAAAAAATGAAGAGAGACTCGAGTTGAATTCCCTGGACTCGTTAAAATTTCACAGGGAAGGTAAGGAAGAAGTTTTCTCTTGTTTTCAGTTAGTGGCAGCATGTCATCCTTGAACATAGTACTCTTTGTCTTTTTTAATACCCATGTCTCAATGTTCACTTTCAGTTCAGCTATTACTTTGATTTTATTACTCCTCCTCTTGTCCGTTCTACCTGGGGAATCTGATCATGTCTCCTACATGAAAGATAAGTCTAGTTGTTCTATCTATAAATTTAAAAGCTGCCTTGGGTCATCTCTGTGTCATGCTCACTATTGAAGGACTTAACTCAATGTCTGATCTATATCCTGATCCCATCATTGTCGTATCTATTATCACTTGTGTCTCCCTTCCTTTACCCAGTTTCTAGTCACTCTTGTGATCCATTGGAGGATCTATTGCCTTCCTTATCACAGTATGGTTTCGCTTCAATACTTCCTGATGACGAAGACCTAGAGTTTTGATGTTTGTACCTCTGGATTCACTTTCATCATTAGTGAATTTCTTTGCTTCAGTTGTCAATTATCACATACTAATTGAAAAACTATTGAATCCTCTCCATGTTCGACTTCAACTTACATCTATTCACATGGCTTGGATTGTACTAGTTCTTTGGGATTGTTTATGAAAACCTTAGTTCCCCATCTATGGACTAAGTTGCGCAAGATTATGTTCTACCTATGTACACAGCTTCCAGATCTTTGAAGACTCATCATGATTGTATATTGTGGCTTCGATCCACCTTTGTAATATACGTGGTCTTGTACCCGTACTATATGATGTAATCAAACATTTGTAAATGAGCTAGTGTTTCAGTATATTGAACATAGCATCCTCATATATGACTTTGTATATGACATTATTATGTATTTGTTTCAGGTATTGCCTCTGCTCCATTGGATTTCTGAGTTATCCAAACATAAATATTATAATGTATTTCGGCCATAGCTTCCCTCTGACCTCACACATTAGGGGGCATCTGTTATCAACCCAAATGGCACGTCTCTTTCCGAGTGCCGACACTTCATATGTCGACACACAAAAGGAAATTTATGGATTGAAGGTTGCCTAAAACACTATAGATGCGCATGACATGAGATGCATTCATTATCCACCTAGCCTGCACTTTTACCTTTTTACATGTTGATTTCTCTACGTGACTCTTTCCACAGCAACTCGCGTACATATGCGACTATCTCCACAACATATCGCGTACTATAAGCGGTTATTGTCATTGCAACCCACGTACGGATCTGTACATGGGTTTCGCTTATAGAAACTCATGTGTCACATGCGGGTTTCCAGTATCAATACTCGCGTATGCCTGCATTCGACATTAAAAATAATAAACACGATTATGTTGCAGCTGCAACTGTTTTCCCCAAATTTTTCAATTTTGCCCCCCCCTCATGATTTTAATGCTGCTTTGAATCATTTGGACCCGTGAACTTTTTGGTCATGCTTTAATTTCGGATTATTTTGAAGATTAACTCTCTTCCTGTTTTCAGAAATTGCTTATGTTTGAAATTGTTGTGGTCGCGGGTTTTAGAATTTGTTTTCGCTAGTCGAAGATGAATCGAACCAATTGTTCTTTGTAAAGCCACTGTTTTGGAGGTGAAACAGGTTTTGATTGTTGCTAAATTTTAAGGTTGTTTCGAAAACTTAGTATTTTTATTGATCTGGAGTCAGAATATGTTTAGATCAGAGCCTACTGTCTGTTTGTCTTCCGACGTTGTGGCTCCCAAAGAAGCTAAGTACCCGTAATGTAAGTGCTCTGCCCACCGATGCATGTCAGTTTTTAGTTGCGTGTCTGTAGCCTTTCTTCTTCCGCCCTTGTGGCTGTGCAAAGAACTTGTCTTCTGACGTCGATGTCTTTTCGATTTTCGATTGGAAGCTTTCCCGCCCACAATTTAGGTCTTAGCTCTTCCGACTTCGATAGGAATAATGGTTTCACGGTACTCGTCACCTGTTAAGACCCACTTATGTGGATGTAGATGAGACTACCCGACTGATGTTTAATGTTTTAAGCCGCTGATCAGTTTTCTTTTCCCGCCATTGGTGAGTTTTTTAAAACCCATGTGTGGACGAGATAATGGTGCCGACACCTATTAAGGTTTTCAAAGAAAGAATACAATACACAGTCTTTCTTGATGATTACTCATTTGGGTAGATGTAGTTTGTTTTTATTGAAAATACAGTCCCAATGAATGATAGATATTGTTTACTTGCAGATGGATTCAAGAAACTTTTACAAATAATTACTGCGCGAAGGCATAGCTGGGAAACAAGTGGCAGAAGGGAGCTGGGCAGTGTTAGCAAAGATCAAACTGAAACCGGCAAGATCCCAAGGAGGGAAAACGGGAAAGAAGGAAAAACCAATGACGACTGTTACGGAGAGAAATTCCTATGGCTTGGGGTACCACAACAGACAACTAGACTCCAAAAATAAATCTTTCCCAATATGCAATAGAAATAAAAACATATAACACTAAAGGATCTAACCTCGTACCTTATTCCGGACGGTTGAAGTAGATCCCCGTTGAGCTTTCCAATCTTCAGCTTGAATTGTTATAGCACGTCCTCAAAAACAAGTAAACAGTACAAGAATACTATATTTCATGGTGTTAGATCTATTCTAGCATATATAATCAATAATGTAAAAGCATTTGACATATTCCAATGGATACAATATTCATTCAAATACACATTACTGGACAGGAAAAGATATTTCTATTAATATGAATCAGAGATTACAAGTGACAACCTCTGATGGCACGTCTGCGAAACGGAGAAACTGAATCCCCCACTTGGGCCTCCACCACCTCAATCCTCCATCACTCCGATACCAAGATCACTAGAAAAAGGCAAGATTGGGAAGAACACAACAGTGCTCCAAGGGACAAAGGGATGCAGACTCAAGCATAAGTTCTGGCAACAATGGACTATAGTTTCGGTACTCTCAATTCTCTCTTATTCTCCCCCGCTTAATGTACTAAGGGGCTCCTTATATAGCTTCACAAGGGACAATGAAGGGTTGAATCCGAGCGATCTCAAGGCATATGGAAGGCTAGGAGTCGAATGAGTCGGATCCAAGTCAAGGAATGCTCCAAAAGGATTTGGACTATGCACACATCCCGATGTACACAACTATAGAGGGAATATCCGCGTATGTACGCGGTTATCGGGGAAAAGGCCGCGTATATCATTTTTCTAATGTTTTTAGGGATGGTCAATGATACATCAAAAGACAAAAAGTGGTCCATAGGGGCTAATGAGTCTGCAGCAGGACAGGGGAAGGCCATACAATGTGTGATTCACCTAGTGTGGTGAAATCCGCTATAACAGATGCCCCCTAATGTATGAGATCAGAGGGGTTATACGATGGCCGAAATACATTATAAGTCCATCCCAGAAGTGAAGTGATGAAGGTACCCAAATGGAAGACCAGCCACCCAATCAGCATAATACCATAATACAACTCTGCATATAACTGCGAATACATATAGCAGTCCCGGATACATAAGAGTACAATGGCCATGAATAGGCATGAAACATGATAACACATATGTGGTCATCGCAACGTACAATATACATAGATCAGAATCTCCATGATGAATATATACAAAGGACCGTAATCTCCACATAGGTTGAAGATATATAACAGATCAAAATCTCCATAGTGGCTGGAAATGTCTAACATATACTCGAACAAGTCATGAGAGCTGAAATCTCATGAACACTGGCACGATCAAAGAGGTAGCATATAGTGGATGCCACCAATCTGGAAGGTCTTGTACACACATCGCTATGAGTACATGTCCTACTATGCAAATAGAGGTGTCGAGGTCAAACATAGTAGTCCATTGTCTGATTACCGGTCATTGATGTATACCGTTAATAGACGCGAGATCACCCACCAATAATGAAAATGGGAATCAAGGTACTAGAGTGCAAACTAAAAAGTGTGAAAAAATGTGTTGAGGTCGAACACTTGAGAGAATCCATCGATCAGGGGACATTGATGTATTCCCAAAACTGTAGATGGCGAGAGAACCTGCCACTAATGACTGCACGTCTCAAGGCACTCAAAATGACTCTAGATTCCAATCCTAGAATAAATGATCTGAAGTCGATGGAATGAAATCCGTTGGAAGGAGGGAATTAGGGCATCCCCCATCATCCAACACGAGGTACTCAGCAAATCTGTATAATGTGGAAGGACTCGATCATAAGGTGCACGAACCAGTAACTGTACCGGGAATGGCCGGCATGCAAAGTCAAGATAACTGAGGAATGGCCGACTCAGGTTTCAACTTCCTTCGAACAAGAGCATAACGGCGTATGGTGACTGAATGAAGGGAGCATAGACTCGATATACAAACTGGGACATCTCTATGACGTAGGAGGCATCAATAGAGGCTCCATAGGGACTGGAAGCTTAACCAGTCGGTGGAGATAAAATTCAGATAACGAGTACAGCTCCTAAGTCAAACTATAACCCAACCAATGGATGTGATATACAGTGCTCTGTTCGAAGGCGACACGACTCGACAGCTGCCAAAGATAATATCTTTTCTTGTCCGGCTTTTTGGTTTTTTGATTTTTTTTGGTCTTTTTCAGTTATTTGAAAATCTTGAAAAAAGAATAAAATAGCTTTATAGTTACAAACTAGGAGGAGGCGAGTGTCATTTAGGGCAAACAAACTAGTTCGAAGCAGTGGAACATACCTATGCTCAATGCAAGGATACATGTGTAGGATATCGACACTCAGGGGAAAATCCCCTCCCGGTAAAAGGGAATCAAGCTGCGAAGGATATAGAGAAAGGCTCTGCATGGCTAGACATGAGGCAAGCTCGAGCTATATCGCTGAAACACAATGTCAGGGGAGCTGGCATAAAGCTCAATAAGACAAGCAAAGCTCATGATAATGCATCCACAACTTGATACAAGGGGAGTCCGGGGGGTCATGGCCAGCATAAGATCAAGAGGAGTATGAGGCTCTTGCTAAATGTCATGGCAATACTATACAACCGACTCCCACACCCTAAAGGGGAAACATCGGCATGGGCACCAAATGCAAATAAGGCGCTAACTAGGGTACCCATGTAAGGTGAGGCTCTACCACTCATATCATGCCACTTCTATAGCAGCAAGAAGGTTCTATGACATAATAGAGTGGGTTCGTACCTAAGGATATAGTGACATGGTCATAAGGTCATGCAAAATGCAAATGGTGGTGAACCTAACCTATATGCCAGTGTAGACGTTATACCTGAGCTAGGCACGAACGGTCTCTGGTCACAAAAGAAGCATCCAACAGGCAACTTCAGACCCAAGGAATACCCAACCACACTCACAACCCACCCAACAACTTCCCACAACATTAGACTCACCAAAAGGGAGGATGTACGCAACTGTATAAAGAACAGCTGCGTATGTACGCGAATTTTGGCCAAACATCCGTGTATGTACACGACTATTGTCCAAAAACCCGTGTATACAGAGAAGACAGTGGTAAAAAGAAGGTCAAGGCCAAACCAATAAATGGGAGTGTCAATGGACACACATACTATAACATGCGACACAGAAATAGAGAGAAACAAAAAGTAAATCAATAATATCAAGCCCATTGTGCCCCCAACCCCAAATAAAAACAAGGGACATCCCTAGTGGAGTCACCATTTCTGTTACGGAGAGAAATTCCTATGGCTTGGGGTACCACAACAGACAGCTAGACTCCAGAAATCAATCTTTCCCAATATGCAATAGAAATAAAAACATCTAACACTAAAGGATCGAACCTCGTACCTTATTCCGGACGGTTGAAGTAGATCTCCGTTGAGCTTTCCAATCTTCAGCTTGAATTGTTGTAGCATGTCCTCAACAACAAGTAAACAATACAAGCATACTATATTTCATGGTGTTAGATCTATTCTAGCATATATAATCAATAATGTAAAACCATTTGACATATTCCAATGGATACAATATTCATTAAATTACACATTACTGGATAGGAAAAGATATTTCTATTAATATGAATCAGAGATTACAAGTGACAACCTCTGACGGCATGTCTGCGAACCAGAGAAACTGAATCCCCCACTTGGGCCTCCACCACCTCAATCCTCCATCACTCT
>LPNX011226600.1:57256-83937 GCA_001517045.1 Pseudotsuga menziesii | reverse complement strand
AGAACACAACAGTGCTCCAAGGGACAAAGGGATGCAGACTCAAGCATAAGTTCTGGCAACAATGGACTATAGTTTCGGTACTCTCAATTCTCTCTTATTCTCCCCCCCTTTAATGTACCAAGGGGCTCCTTATATAGCTTCACAAGGGACAATGAAGGGTCGAATCCGAGCGATCTCAAGGCATATGGAAGGCCAGGAGTCGAATGAGTCGGATCCAAGTCAAGGAACGCTCCAAATGGATTTGGACTATGCACACATCCCGATGTACGCAACTATAGAGGGAATATCCGCGTATGTACGCGGTTATCGGGGAAAAGGCCACGTATATCATTTTTCTAATGTTTTTAGGGATGGTCAATGATACATCAAAAGACAAAAAGTGGTCCATAGGGGCTAATGAGTCTGCAGCGGGACAGGGGAAGGCCATACAATGTGTGATTCACCTAGTGTGGTGAAATCCACTATAACAACGACAAAGGCCCAGACTTGGATAGATCTGTCAATTACCAAGCAGATCATAAGTGTGCACAGAAAAGATAAAAATGAGGATATTAAACATTTTGAGGGACTGAAAGGTCACACGTTTTGGGGGCAACCCAAGCGATTGGCAGATTTAGTTTAAATATAGGGAAGTTAGAACTTACAGGGGATTTTTCCCTAGAAAAAAAAAACTTGTAAACTATTGTTTGTAAGAGGAACTATTTCGTTTTACAACCAGAAATTGCAAATTTTACTTGTTGGAGAAAGTGCTATGTGGAATGTCTCAATGTGATTAAATGAACGATGTTGAATAGGAACTATTTCGTTTTCGACTATGTTTTACTAGCTATGAGGGTGTTCTAACTTTCTGAATCTATGTTCTTGTCTTAATGTTCTCCAGTACATTCTGTGATGTTTTTCCACTATGAGTAATGGGATTTTTTAACTATTGATGAGCTATCTCATCATGTATACTTTTATTCATGTTTATATGTTTTGGTTATAAGAAAAGCTATCTGTGATTTGCCATAACACATGGACAATGTTGCATTACTCATGAATTAATATCTAGCTCTCTAGAGACAGCTTAGTTAGTGCTTCTTTTCTTGCTTTATGTGTGATTTAGGTGCTTGTGAGTTCTAAGATGAAAGGTAAGAACCTGCGCATCACTTTGTGAATACTACTGGCATTCTTTATCAAATGTGCATATAGGTAGGCACTTGCATATCATATTTTAAGTCAAAAAATACAAAAATATACATGGTGGATCGGCCCGCAACCGGTGAAAAACCTTTATTTTTGTTACTTGACCTATGGTAGCCGGACCGCAAACCGGACAGATTCCATACACCAAACAGTCACGGGCTAATTGGGAACGTTGATTGGGGAGAATCCCTTGCTATTGTTGCCTACGAATTTCTAGGCCTCAACAGTTTTTTGGTGCTAGAAGGAGGGCCGCCAGTGCATGGCTGGCCGAGGAAACCCGTCTTCCCGAGATTATTCCACCGGTAACAGTTCAGAAAGCAGTGCTTTTCACAATCCAATTACAAAAGAAAGGGGTAGAGAACATTTGTATTCTATCGATAACGAAGTTGTTAATAATCTAAGAAGACACCCTAGGGCATATGTGAAGAAGATTGGAGGATTGCCGATCATCCCTGAATTGCCCAGAAGAGAATATAAAAAGAAAGATCATCCCATATTGGAAGACTCAATGCTGGTTGGGGATTGGGAAGAACTTGTAGAAACAGCCTTACAGGAAGTTGTACATCCCTTGAATCAAGTAGGCCAAGATACTCCTCATAGTTCTCCTGTTCACACTCCTATTTTCTCACCTCCTCTCTCTCCACCTAGACTCATGGTAGGCGTAAACGAAAATCAACCACCCAACCCACCGAATCCACCACTTTCCTAGAGAGCCAGATCACCTTTAAACCTACCACCTCCATTGCATGATTTACCTCAATCCTTTGAAAATATGCTGCCCAAATTCGACCCAAGTGAGAAGATCCTAGTAGACGATCACCTGCAAAGTTTCTATTTGGAAATAGAGGGGTCAAGGGCTGGGGAATACG
Source organism: Pseudotsuga menziesii (assembly GCA_001517045.1). Taxonomy (NCBI): domain Eukaryota; kingdom Viridiplantae; phylum Streptophyta; class Pinopsida; order Pinales; family Pinaceae; genus Pseudotsuga; species Pseudotsuga menziesii. The sequence continues at coordinate 81,883 of LPNX011226600.1, read as the reverse complement.
AGGATGTTGTCTGTAGATTGTTCCCGCATACCCTTAAGGGAGCAGTAGCATCCTGGTACTTTGGTTTTCCTGCAAACTCCATCCCTGATTGGGATACCTTCGAGAGGATTTTTAGAAGTAAGTATGTGACCCGAAAGACCCATGCAGCCCTCATGAAAAAACTATGCACCTTAAATAAAGAGACAAAGGAGAAGGTGCACAGCTTCACCCAAAGATTTGCAGCATACCTCAAGAATTTTTCTGAGGCTGACAGACCTTCGGATAAAGTCCTGATTGAATATTATACCTCAGCTTTAGGACCCGAGTTGGCCATGTTCGCCAAAATGAAGGCCAAGCCCACTTTAGCAGAGACCTATGAGGAGGCGGAAAAAGTAGAGGCTGAAAGGGAAAGTATCGAAGATTATCCCGAACGATCAGGAGAGAAAAATGTGGGAAGGAAAGCCTTGTTTACTAAGCCTAAGGAAGAGAAATCACCAGATTTTGAAAGTATGGCAAAAATGATACAGAAGCTTTCTAACAAAATCATAGACTTGGAGAAAGAAAAGGAAGCCCAGAAGTTCTACAAGCCCTATTACAAGAAACGGGAGGACAACAATCAATCCCAACCCCCTCTGCACAATTCGGCATCTATGAATTTAACAGAGGTAGGAATGGACAATTTTTGCACTTTCCACCAACAACCTCACTCTGAAAAGAATTGTCCTCAATGGATAAACTCGATGACGTTAGTGATGAATCAGCTGTTGGACTCCAAATTAACAGAAGATGGAGATGAAGAAAGAAAAGACATTAATACGTCAACGAAAGAACAAGAAGATGAGACCATTGTTCTATGGGACTTTGTTTTGTTATTTGATGTTGAGGAAGAAATGAATTGGGGATACAAGGATGTCATGGAAACAAATGTAACAACAAGAAGCCAAGGGTTGGCTAAAGAAAACAGTCTCATGCTCCCAAAGATCAAAAGGCTTCAGAAAAATGTTAAAAAATTTCAGAATAATTCTTCATCTGATAAAATTCCCGAATTCACTATCACCAGTCAAGATCCTAGACAAAATGATATGTTGGCCCAGCCCAAGAAAGAAAAGATGAATGTTGATAAACCGCATCCCGCCGAACCTCAGATGGATTATGACAATATGGAAGATATAAAGAAGGTAAGGGTGAATATCTCATTGTTTGAAATGTGCAAGGTGCCACAGCAGAAAGAAAAACTTTTGAAAGTGCTTGAAGCATCAGAGGAGAGGCTGCCCATTGACAATCAACCCAAGGAAGAAGAAGAAATCGGGGAAGCAAGCAATGGGGGTAAGTCTAAGAACAAGAATCCACCTTTCCTCCTCACTTTTGAAATTTTTAATCACAACATACATAATTTCCTCGTAGACTCAGGGGCATCAGTTAACGTCATGCCAATATTAGTATGCAAAAGGATAAATGGGAAGCCTGAGCCATCCACTTGGACGGTTTTTCAGTTGGATGGGACGAATGTGAAGGTAATCGGGGAAATGGAGGATGTCCTAGTCCACCTGTCTTCAAATGATAAAGTGTGCCAAGTTATTGATATTGTGGTGGCCAACATACCCGACGATTATGGGCTTGTTCTGAGCAAAGATTGGTCGGCGAAGCTAAATGGATATTTCGCCTCGGACTGGTCACATCTGTGGCTCCCGTATAAAGTGAGCCCAAATGAAATCAAAATTTTGAGGGAGCCCCATATGAAATACAACGTTACTCAGCTTGAGAAAAAAAATGAACTAGTGGATTTTGTGTTGGGAAACTATTTTGTTGAGTTAGAACCAGGAAATTACCAAGCAGAAGAAGCCAGTGATACATCAGACACTCAGCCTGATCTCCTTTGGTTTTCACAGGCTGATGAAATTGACTGTAAAATAGTAAACTTAGCAGTAGGAGTAGATTCCCGTACAGTAGTTAGCGATTTCTGGACACTTTTTTTTTACAGATCTAAAATGTTAGAAGGGTCTAGGGCCGGCTGTGTCCTGATAGACCCCAAGAAGAACAAACATTTTCTTTCATGTAGGTTAGAGTTTGAATGTACAAATAAAACAGCTGAATATGAAGCATTGGTCCAAGGTTTAAGGAAAGCAATCGAATTAAAGGTAAATAATCTGAAAGTTTTTGGAGATTCTGAAATAATTGTGAAACAGATTCAGAATCAAATACATTGTATTTCTCCTCACTTAAAATCTTATCAAAATGAGGTATGGGATTTGCTCAAATATTTTAATGCATTTAATATTATATCAATTCCAAGACTTAAGAATGCAGCTGCTAACCTCTTGGCCACAGCAGCTGCTAGGCTTGTGTCTACTAATAATTGGTGCTCCGTTGAATTGCTTTTCAGGCCCTCGGTTCTAGACATGATTACCAACCTACGAGTGTTCGATGACGATCAAAAGATTATAGAATGCTTAACGAATGACAAAGTATTTAAAGGGGCGATTATTGATGATGAAGAACATCAGGCCAAGCTGAAATTTGATAATTTCATCCCTAAAGGAGTCAGAACCTTAGAGCGGATGTTTGATTTAAATGAAAAATTTAGAAGACCAGCAAACGTGAAGACTCATAGCTCATCTCTATAGTTAAAATTGATAAATTTAGGGACCGAGACAAAGCCCAAATATGTGAATCTTGGAAAATGTTGTTCACCAGCAGAAAGAGATAAGTTCATCAGTCTTTTTAATCAATATAAAGATGTTTTCGCATGGACGTACGAAGATATGAAGACATATGACATCAGTATCATCCAGCATGTTATCCCCATCAAATCTGGAGTCAAACCTTATCAACAACCTTTAAGGAAAATGCACCCAAAATTGGAACCACTGATCTAGAGTGAAGTTAAGAAATTATTGGATGCTAGAATCATTTTTAAGGTCAGACACTATAAATGGGTCTCAAATCTGGTACCAGTGAGGAAAAAATCTGGAGAAATTAGGCTATGCATGGATTTCAGAAATTTAAATCACGCTTCGGATAAAGACAACTATCCTGTTCCACCCATGGAGCAACTACTACAAATGGTTTCAGGTTCTGAACTATTCTCTTTATTAGATGGATTCTCAGGCTACAATCAAGTATTAGTAGCTAAAGAAGACAGATTGAAGACAACATTCAGGACTAGGTGGGGAACCTTCACTTACCCAAGAATGCCCTCTGGGCTTATAAACACCGGAGCTACGTTCCGGAGGGATATGGACATAGCTTTCCGTGGTTTGATTGGCCGTAGTGCTGTAGTGTACCTCGTTGACATCACGATATTCTCAAAGAGGAGAGAAGAGCATGCGTTTCATCTGAAGCATATTTTTGAGCGCTACAGAAAATATGGTATCTCACTCAACCCCAAGAAGTGCGTGTTTGCTGTTACGGAGGGTAAGTTGCTGGGTCACGTAGTTTCAAAGAAGGGAATCTCCATAGACCTAGAAAGGATTAGAGCCATCAAACAGATTCCCCTGCCCCATAATAAGAAGGGCATGCAATCGTTTATGGGGACAATAAACTTCGTGCGAAGGTTTGTGCCAGATTTTGCTCAAATTGTCAAACCTCTACAACAAATGGTGAAGCAAATCGTACAATTCAAGTGGACTGAGGTCGAGAAGAACGCCTTCAGCAAGATTAAAACTATTGTTGTGCACACACCCTCCCTCAAAATCCCAGATTTCGATAAAGATTTTATTCTGTACACTTTTGCATCGGATGATTCGCTAGAAGCTGTGCTTACTCAAAAGGAAGATGGGGGAGATGAATTCCCCATATCTTTCATGAGCACTAGTCTACAAGGGGCTGAATTAAATTGTCTGGCTATTGATAAACAAGCTTATGCAGTGTTTAAAGCAGTGAAACAATTCAGGCCCTACATACAAAAAAATCGAACTAAGGTAATCGTCCCACACCCAGCTGTAAGGTCTCTTTTTGTACAGAAGGAGTTAGGAGAAAGAAGGGGTAATTGGGTAACATCTTTTCAAGAGTATGACCTCGATTTAAAGCTAGATTCTATAGTTAAAGGGCAAGGGTTGTGGAAATTAATGACTGAAAATGGAAACAATGAAGAACATGCCCGGGAAGACGAGGCTGAATTACATTTGATGGATGTATGTCGTCTGTTCACAGCCCTTGAATCTTGGTATCAAGATCTTGTGCATTACCTTCAGACAGGATCGTTGCTAGAACACTGGAATTCTAAGCAAAGAAGAGCATTGCGTCTTAAATCAGCCTCCTATCAAATTATTGAAGGAATATTATTCAGAAAAAAGAAGATACGAAGAAGGTAATGACAGATTTGCATGACGGGCCTGCTAGGGGACATTTTTCAGGAGATACTACAGCTCACAAAATTCTCAGAGCCGGACACTATTGGACCACGCTTTTCAAATATTCACATGCCCATGTCAGGAAGTGTGACATTTGTCAAAGGTGTAGCAGAAGATAGCCTAAAGCAGCTGGACCACTGAAGCCTGTGATGATCAAGGAGCCATTTGAGCAATGGGGGATGGATATTATTGGGGAAATAAGGCCGAATTCTTCCCTACAACACAAGTATATTCTGCCTGCAACCGATTACTTCACTCGCTGGTTCGAAGCCATCCTGCTGCGCAAAATAAATGAGGGCGCGGTCATAAACTTGTTGCAAGACCATATTATGACTAGGTTTGGAGCTCCAGTTTCTTTAGTTTTTGATAATGCTACTTATTTTTCCTCAATGAAATTAACTGCTTTTTCTCATGAGAAAAGGATTAAGTTGCATTACTCTGCTAATTATTATCCACAAGGAAATGGCTTAGCTGAATCTACCAACAAAAACCTAATTATGATTTTAAAGAAGACTGTGATAGAAAACCAGAGGAGTTGGTACTCATCTCTACCAAACGCCCTTTGGGATGATAGAGTCACCCCCAAGTCTTCGATAGGAGTGTCTCTGTATACCCTTGTGTATGGAAAAGAATCCATTCTTCCCCCCAATATCATGCTACCCTCTTCCATAATAGCTCAAGAATCTAGGGGATTGGATAATGAAGTATTACAAATGAGGGTATATAATCTCCTGAAGGAAGAAGAGTCTCGATCTAAAGCCAGAGAGCGCTTTAAGCAACAACACGAGATAATAAAAAGATGGTTTGATAAACACAAGGCAGGAACAAAAGACTTTGAAGTAGGAGATTTGGTTCTCAAGTGGAACCACCCCCACGATGAAACACACGAAATTCCAGCAGTTGTGGGTAGGTCCTTACCAGATTGCGGCAAAGCTTGGCCCTTCAACTTATAGGTTGCAAGATTTACAAGGGTGGAAAGAGAACTTACCAGTAAATGGCTTAGTTCTCAAACCTTATTTTTCTTGAGTTTTGTTTGTGTTCTTCTATCTTGTATATAAATAATCTAGCTTGGTCGTCTTTTGAGTCAGGAAGTTCAGTCTTGTTTTAGTTTAAATTCTACTGATTTCAATAACGGAGGCAAACCCGCGGTTGCATGGGGAACATCAGATTTTGAAATGATTAGAGTTCTTGGGTATAAGACTGTGTATTGTTGTTTATCTAAAAGAACTTCTTCCATTTTAGTAGTTTTCTCGAATAGCTATGTACACATTGAAGTCCTGCTCAATCCTTGTGAAATAAACCAGAATCAAAGGGTCTGGAATACTATTTTGAGGCTCCATCCATGTCACATTTAAAATGTCCCAGGGAGTAACAGAAAAGGGCCCATGGAAAGAAGCAAGGTAAACAGTATATTAAATATAAATGATCCCATGCCAAGAAATGAATGCCAAAAGGCAGATAAGAGTCGAAAACTCCTATGAAAGCATTATATAACCATATAAGCATTAAATCGCCGAAAGTTCCTCTCCGTCCGTGAGCTGAAACATGAATACACCTCTCACGTCACAAAAGGACACTTGGGATAAAGGAGCCTGAATTAAAATTCAGAAAGAAAGGCACGCAGGAGGACTCATATGAAAGGACAAAAGTCCAAAAGCACGAAAAGTGCTAGAATGGCATGGGAATGAGGAACAAATGAATATTTCTGTGTACCATATGCTACAATCCTTTGGTGTCCAAGATGGCAGCTACCTGAAGACAAAGGTAACAATGAAATTCATATTTCGGCCTCAAAAGAGTTATCTTGACTTGGAAATCCTGGTTTCCACTTCCCCAAACCGGACTATCATCAATGATTATAGGTACATATCTTTGCTATTTGAGAAATCCAGATAGCTGGAAGAATTCAATAGGTACATTTATTGTTAAACAGTCAGTCACTCGGGGAATAATTGTCCAGAGATCTAGTTTCACCAGGTAGTCGCCAATTGTTGCAGCTGCAACTGTTTTCCCCAAATTTTTCAATTTTGCCACCCCCCCTCATGATTTTAATGCTGCTTTGAATCGTTTGGACCCGTGAATTTTTTGGTCATGCTTTAATTTCATATTATTTTGAAGATTAACTCTCTTCCTGTTTTCAGAAATTGCTTATGTTTGAAATTGTTGTGGTAGCGGGTTTTAGAATTTGTTTTTGCTAGTCGAAGATGAATCAGACCAAATGTTCTTTGTAAAGCCATTGTTTCGGAGGTGAAACAGGTTTTGATCGTTGCTAAATTTTAAGGTTGTTTCGAACACTTAGTATTTTTATTGATCTAGCATCAGAATATGTTTAGATCGGAGGCTGTTGTCTGTTTGTCTTCCGACGTTGCGGCTCCTAAAGCAGCTAAGTACCCATAATGTAAGTGCTCCGCCCACCTATGCGTGTCGGTTTTTAGTCGCATGTCCGTAGCCTTTCTTCTTCCGCCCTTGCAGCTGTGCAAAGCACTTGTCTTCCGACGTCGATGTCTTTCCGATTTCCGATTGGAAGCTTTCCCGCCCACAATTTAGGTCTTATCTCTTCCGACTCCAATAGGCTTAATGGTTTCGCGGTACCTAGCGCCTGTTAAGACCCGCTTATGCAGCTGTAGATGAGACTACCCGGTCGATGTTTAGTGTTTTAAGCCACCGATGAGTTTTCTTTTCCCGCCGTTGGTGAGTTTTTTAAAACCCGCGTGTGGACGAGATAGTGGTGCCGGCACCTGTTAAGGTTTTCAGAGCAAGAATGCAATACATGGTATTTCTTGATGATTACTCCTTTGGGTAGATGTAGTTTGTTTTTATTGAAAATATAGTCCCAATGAATGATAGATGTTGTTTACTTGCAGATGGATTCAAGAAACTTTGACAAATAATTACTGCGCAAAGGCATAGCTAGGAAACAAGTGGCAGAAGGGAGATGGGAAGTGTTAGCAAAGATCGAACCGAAACTGGCAGGGTCCCAAGGAGGGAAAATGGGAAAGAAGGAAAAACCAATGACGACAAAGGCCCCGACCTGGAAAGATCTGTCAGTTACCAAGCGGATCATAAGTGCGCATAGAAAAGATAAAAATGAGGATATTAAACATTTTGAGGGACCGAAAGGTCACACATTTTGGGGGCAACCCAAGCGATTGGCAGATTTAGTTTAAATATAGGGAAGTTAGAACTTATAGGGGATTTTCCCCTAGAAAAAAAAACTTGTAAACTATTGTTTGTAAGAGAAACTATTTTGTTTTACAACCAAAAATTGCAAATTTTACCTGTTGGAGAAAGTGCTATGTGGAATGTCTTAATGTGATTAAATGAATGATGTTGAATAGGAACTATTTCGTTTTCGACTGTGTTTCATTAGCTATGAGGGTGTTCTAACTTTCTGAATCTATGTTCTTGTTTGAATGTTCTCTAGTACATTCTGTGATGTTTTTCCACTATGACTAATGGGATTTTTTAACTATTGATGAGCTATCTTATCATGTATACTTTTATTCATGTTTATATGTTTTGCTTATAAGAACAACTATCTGTGATTTTCCATAACATGTGGACAGTGTTGCATTACTCATGAATTAATATCTAGCTCTCTAGAGACAGCTTAGTTAGTGCTTCTTTTCTTGCTTTGTGTGTGATTTAGGTGCTTGTGAGTTCTAAGACGAAAGGTAAGAACCTGCGCATCACTTTGTGAATACTCCTGGCATTCTTTATTGAATCTGCATATAGGTAGGCACTTGCATATCATATTTTAAGTCAAAAAATAAAAAAATATACACGGTGGATCGGGCTGCAACCGGTAAAAAACCTTTATTTTTGTTACTTGACCTATGGTAGCTGAACCACAAACCGGATGGATTCCCTACACCAAACAGTCATGGGCTAATTGGGAACGTTGATTGGGGAGAATCCCTTGCTGTTGTTGCCTACGAATTTTTGGGCCTCAACAGATTAATGGATATTTATTAAGCCTTAAAAATTAACTATCTTAACTGTCTCAACCTCCTCAACCTTCGAAACTGCTCTATTTTCCTAAGTATAAATAGAGGCCTTGGGGAGGGTATTAATCAATCATAATTGGAGAGAAAATTTATGCTGGTGGCATATCTTCAGAAGTCTTTGGAGCAGCAGAACTCAGAATCCTTTGGTTGCAGAGGAGTCCTTGTTTCAGGCGTTAGGTTGTACACTTATCTCATTCACTATTGTTAATAAAGAGAATCCTTCTTCCAATTGTGTGTCGACTCTCTTTCATGTATCATGGTTTGATGAATATTTATGATTAAGCACTCTATATATTGTTTATCTAACTTGTCATATGTACATGTATAAGATTGTATTTGGAGGATTTTCTCTTTGTAGGTGAAGGAGGTGCATCCTTGAAATCTTTGGAGAGGAGTAGAGCAGAAGAAGACAAAGCTTGGATCAACTGTCATTAATTAGGGGAGTCCATCATATCTTCCTATTTTTTTTCTGTACTTTAAAGCTGATTGTCTGCAAGTTTTAAGAGTACGTTGGTAACCCCAGACCCTCGGTTACAAGGGTGTTTATTACTGAACAACAACTTTCTTAATGGATATCTAGAAGAGGAAGTATATGTGGAAAAACCACAAGGGTATGAAGTTCCAGGTCAAGAGCATAAAGTGTACAGGCTGAAAAAGACATTATATGGTTTGAAGCAAGCTCCTAGAGCTTGGTACAGTCGGATTGATTCCTATCTCATTGAAAATGGATTTCATAGAAGTGAAAGTGAACTGACTTTGTACACCAAAGTAGATGAGTAAGGTAAGATGTTAATTGTCTACTTGGATGTAGATGATTTAATATTTATTGGTGATTTTGGCATAATAGATTTTAAAGCAGTCATGGAAAGTGAATTTGAAATGATTGATCTGGGGCTTATGAAGTTTTTCTGGGCATTGAAGTTCAACAGTCTGAAAGTGGTATTTTTATATCACAGAAAAAGTATGCAAGTGAAGTTTTAAAAATATTTAACATGTCTAATTGCAAGACAACCCCAACACCAGTAATAACAGGTTTAAAATTGAGCAAGGATGTTGAAGGATCCACTGTAGATCCTACACTATTCAGAAGGCTTGTTGGAAGCCTTATGTATTTGACAACGACAAGACCAGAAATTTTGTATGGAGTAAGTTTGATCTCAAGGTTCATAAAGTCACCAAAAGACTCACATTGGCAAGCAGGTAAAATAATTCTGAGGTATGTAAATGACACAAAAGACCTTGACATTATGTATTCAACCTCAGAATATTTTAAACTCATTGGTTACACTTACAGTGACAATGGAGGCAGCATAGATGAAAGGAAAAGCACATCTGGGTACACATTTCATTTTGGTACAGGTGTTGTTTCATGGGCTTCAAAGAAACAACCCATAGTAACTCTGTCTTCAACTGAAGCAGAGTATGTTGTAGCAACAAGTGCTGCATGTCAAGCTGTCTGGATGAGGAGAGTCTTAAAAGACTTGTCACAGAACCATCAAGAACCAACAACCATCTTTTGTGACAATAATTTAACCATATCATTATCAAAGAATCATGTGTTTCACAAGAGAACCAAGCACATCGACACAGGGTTTCATTTCATAAAAGAGTTGGTGAACAACAAAGAAATTTGTTTGGAATTTTGCAGGTCTGGAGACCAACTTGTAGACATCTTTATGAAACCATTGGAAAATGACACATTCCAGTATCTATGTAGCTATCTTAGAATGAAATGTTCTCCACAGTGAACTCTGTCATAAACAAAGCATGTCTAAGCTCTGAAGCATTTTGTAAATTTCGTTTTTAAAAAATCCCCATCTGCTCATAATTAAGGGGGAGTGTTGGAAAATGTAATTACTTGTAGATCCATACTTGACTCTTAGCTGACTCTGTTAGAGTCTGTATCAGTCAAGATCTTGTCGGTCAGTCTGACAAGAGGGAAGCGTCCACAATTCGGCAATGTAATCCAGTTGAATTTATTTTTGAAGCTAAGTTGTTAGGTAGATAGTTATTACAGTATTTAATGGAGAGTCAGTCAACTCATGTAGAACAATTTTTAGGTTGCCTATAAATAGAAGAAGGAAATTGTAAATCAGTTTAGACACAATAGAGAGACAAAGGAACTCAAGGTGAGAAAAGAGAAGTCGAAGCTCAAGCTTCTGTGTAAGTGATTTAGTCGAAGAGCCGAAGCTCTATAAAAGGATTAGTCGATGAGCCCACAAGTCTGGATAGACAAGTTTGTAATACTTTGTTATTTCCGCATAGTTATATATATGAAATAGTTTATGGTTGAATGCATGTTTATTTGGTCACACAATATTTCTAGATTTACTTCTGTAAATGTCTTTTACCATTACAGTTGAGTGAAAGAACAAGAACCCATAAATTTCTCATTCCGTGAAAGTTCCAAGTTTTACGGCACATTGGTCGACTCAAGTCTTCCTACATATTTGGGCATATGTTTTTATAAGTTCTTTGGATTTGTTAATGTGTCCATTTTACTTCATCTTACTCGTAGGTGAAAATGATTTGTAATTTCTTAAGTCTTTAGACTAAGAAACTTACTCTGTATATTTCTACCAAAGTGAACCAACAAGGTCGGTTGAGTCAGCCGACTTGAGAGGTCGAAGAGGTCAGCCGACTTGAGAGGCCAAAGAGGTCAGCCGACTTAGAGGTCGAAATAAGCCGACTTTGAAGTGAAAAGTGGTCGAGGTAAAATCAGTCAGTAGAACTGACAAGTAAGTCGAAGTAAATTAGTCGGGTATAAAGGTCGACCAAAGTTGATAGACTTGTCTAGTCGAGAGATAGACAAGTTTCACTCGACAAGTAGAAAAAGAAAGAGAGGTCAGCGTGAAAAGTGAAAATTAAATTTTTAATATTAACTGAGCGGTAAACTCAAGTTTAGTCAGCTTGGTTTTGGCTAACAAGCACTAAGTGCCAACAACCAATATATTGACAACATTTACACCAAGTGTTCAAAATAGGCTCGTGGTAGGTGAAGAAGAGTCCAAATGTCAAGACCATATTAAAAGTTTGTATACTAAGTGTATAATTGTTGATCTAGAGATTCTATTTTTGAGTATGGATTATGGAAATATTCTACTACTACACATTATTATAGAATCTTTGGGTCATTTGAGCCAAATGAGATTCCTATGAACAAGGAGATGTTTGTAGCTCAGCGCTTTCATGCATTCAACGGTTGTGTTACGATATGCCCTGGTTTGCAGGAAGGTTCATTATGATGTGAAGCAATCCAACTTGGAGAGAAAGACATTTGCAAAAGTTATATTTGTAGATCTCCACAGGTCTTGATAATGCTACAACCTATGACTACTTCAAAATCAAGCATCTAATCTTTAGTTGCGTGTTCATGAGTTTTGTCCAAGCAAAGTTGAGTATCATTGTTGTATTAAAAGCACCCACAAATGGCACTAACAAAGATCCCACCGGTCACAGAACCTAGTGGATTGTAAACACATTGATGCCCAAAAAGCAGCTGGAAACACTACTACTGCCATTGAAAAATGGTTTTCTATTTGTTCAACTGAACTGATACATTTTCAGAATCTAGCAGGGGAAGATTACAGTTGGAAGTTTTGATGCTACTAGACAAGTGTTTTTGATAGAATTTGTACCTGGAAAAAGAAAGGACGTTGACAGGGAGATTGTTTCATCAGAACAACCCAAGCATGTTAAACATTTGCACTGAACCGGAGTAATAGACAACGGGGACTTTTGCAGGATGGGTGTGTTATGCTAAATGAGCAAAGTAAAGTATTTGAGGAAACAACAAGGGAGATATCAGTGTTCCAATCTTATGTAAATATCATTTACATTTTAAGCAAAGCTTTGTTTATTGATGATTAAACCTTGATATTTGTGTTCTATGGTTTATAACCTAAGTTTATAAGTATTTTTGAAGAACATCAAGACATTAACACTCTCTCCTAAGGAATTAGACTCAGGTTTTGCATCTAGAATTATTCATTTTGAAAAATCTCAGTAGCGTTTACCATAATTTTAGTACAAAAACTTTACCAAATTTGTTCATAAAAACAAAGCATTGAGTTTTTAAAGGTAGAAGTTGGTCCAATGGTTTCTAAGACTTCTCCAGGAAATAATTATTATTCCTTATACGTGTTACATATCATCTTTAGGTGACGAGTCGTGTGGGGAATTTTTCTATAAGTTGAGGAACATAGCACCTAATGGACATGTGGAAGAGTATCGGGAGACAAAGGATCAGATCAACTTCTTCAAGCATTCAATTCTAGATTTCAAGACGGTCACTAATGGATCAAATCTTGATTTAAGAAGACATGTGGCAGGATTTCAAGAAAACAGTTCCAGCATTACGGATTATCGAACAGCTGATACATAAATGCCAGAACACATGGCTAACCAACTCCAAATCACAAGTTCGAAGATATTCTATTCCAGTGATTCCATATTTCTTGCAAAAATTATACATTTCTTCTATTTTTTGAATTGTTCTAAAGCTTGTGACAATCAAGATGGGGAACCTCGATAGTCTAAATATTGTATTTTTTAGCATGTAATGGGGGTTCAGTTAGAGAGACTGAGAGGGTTGGGTTCTCAATTTTAGAAGCAGAACTTTACTCTCTTCTTAATCTCTGGTTTTTGTATATTGTATATTATTCTCTGAAGATTGCAATTAATATCAAGTTCAGATTGTGTTATTTCATTTATGTCTGTCTTCTTATATCACATTATGGTAGGTTATGTTGTAAGTTTTAAGTTACAAAATTCTAAATTTGCAAAGGATTTGCAGTCAAAGACTTATGGTTTAAAAGGATCATATCTAGATATTGTTATTTACACAAAGGAGGATTCTTTGTGTAAATGTTCTTCCGAGAACATTATTTTCTTCAAGGTGAATGTATCATTCGAAAATGATGGAAGAGTGAAATGTTGTAGTTTATAATTATTTTTCTCCTTTTATTAAACATGTTAGTTGAACATGATGTTTTGTGGCCTTCTCTTTATGGATATAGTATATGAATAAGAGATGAAATTATGAGATGGTATCCCAAACCCTTGTCTACCTAATCCACCAATCAACCAACCAAATTATCATTATAGAGGTGCCTAAACTTTGTGCTTTAGTAGTCAATGCAAACTTTAGGACTGACATCTTTTGGCGTCACTGTGGGGGAACGATGGAATGAAGTCATCTTCCCCGGAGTTTTGATATTGAATAGATCCTCTTCTTGATGGTGAACAAGAGGTGGACACTATTTTGACTGCAAATCATTCACTAGGTGGTTCCACTTTTAGAAGGTTCCACTAGAGGAAGGGTCTTGCTGACAAAAGATGTAAAGCTATAAGAGAGAAACGAGGTATCAAGTTATGAGTTTCCTCCAAGAGCTCATATTCCTTTTTATCCTTTCCTTTACATGTTAAAAGGATGATCAATTTCGTTGTCTATTTGTAGGGCTATAAACCTGTAGTTGTATATCCCAACTTGAAAGAAGAAGATATGACCTCCTATTATATTGTTGATTTTGATACAATCATTTCACCACATTCTATTGAGAAAAATGATGTCTTCATTCAGATTTATCATCAAAATGATCATCTTGTTGATTGTAAAGGTGACTTAATTACGTGACATGCAACCCAGCTTTGACTGGGGGGCATAAATATATCATTATCGCTGTGGACTATTTTATGAAATGGGCAGAGGCAATGCCCACCTTTAAAGCCAACATGGAAACAACAGCTTTCTTCATGTTCAATCATATTATAGCATAGTTTGGTATACCTAAGGTGATTGTCACTGACCATGGCAGTCATTTTCAAAATAGCATGATGACGAAACTAACCACTATGCTTGGATTCAGACAAGAGAATTCATCTTCGTATTATCCTCAGGAAAATGGTCAGGTTGAGGCTGTTAACAAGACTTTGAAGACTATCCTCAAACATACAATTGATGCAGCCCGTTCTAACTGGCATATCATGCTATACCCTGCCTCTGGGCATATCGAAATAATGTAAAAACTACTACGGTTTTCTCCCCCTTCCAACTCGTTCATGGAGTGGAAGCCGTTACCCCGGTTGAATGTGAAATCCCATCCTTGAAAATAGCTATTCATGTGTTACCCGATACGACAGAGCTTGAAGAACGTCTAGTACATTTAGAACACCTTTATGAGCAGCGTAGAGATGCACTGATAGGAAACCAAGCTCACAAGAATAGGGTCAAAAGCCAATATGATAAGTCGGTCAAACCTCAGATTTTCTCTTAGGGGGAACTTATTTTGCTTTGGGACCAAGACAAAGAACCCCTGGGGGCAGGAAAATTCAAGGCCATGTAGTTAGGGCATTATGTCGTGTCCAACATCTTAAAAAAGGGTGCATATGAGTTAATATATTTTGATGGGAATAAGATGCCTGAGCCTAGAAATGGGCTCTATGTGAAGAAGTACTATGCTTAGGCTTGGCACTTTTTCTTGTATTTTATTGTATGTATTTTTATGTACACTAGTTCGTCGGTTTCTGTTTTTTATATCATCTGCTGGTTGTTGTAGATGTCTTTCAAGAGGTACATAGGTTTCACTGATGGCGCCAGTCACCACACTTGTAATCTTAATTCAGCGACATGGGTCAATTATTCTCCCTCGGGATAGTTAGTTTCCTCAGGAGGCGCTTGCTTAGGTCCTGCTTCTAATAATGTTGCTGAGTAAAGGGCTGTAATTGAGCTTATATGGGATGCTTTGTCACGTGGTATCACTTAGCTGGAAGTCCGGATGGACTCTCAACTGGTGGTTTCCCAGCTCAATCGAGCTTCTTAGGTGTGAAACCCTATTCTATTACATCAGTTCATGCAAGTTAGGTTGTTGGAAAGAAACTTTGAATTTATTATATTTAATCACATTTCAAGAAATCATAATTCATTGACTGATGCATATGCTAATTACATTTTGGATTGGCATTTAACACATATTTCATAAAAATATACAGCATACACATACAAAAAATTTGTAAATAAACCGACAATATATGTGTGTGTGTGTGTGTGCGTGTGTGTGTGTGTGTGTGTGTGTGTGTGTGTGTGTGTGTGTGTGTGTGTGTGTGTGTGTGAATATCTGTATATAGATAGGTCGAGTCTCTAGTCCTCAGATCCAGTCATAAATGTATAATATACAAAAATATACAAGAAATCGATCGTATTCCATCAAAATTCCCTAGATTTATGTAGAACCACCCTAGTCAACTGGACCACCTTGGTCCCCTCGGTCTCCCTATACTCTAGCTTCCTCAGCCTCCTCAGCTTCGACAGCCTCTACAACATCTATGTACACTAAAATAGCTCTGGATACCCCCCTTAAAAGGCGTATCCAGATGGATGGTATTCCAACCACATACTCCTACATGATGGCTGGGATGTGCTCAATCTGCATAGCGGGTACTCTCTGGGTAAGCCTGGCCAGCTTCCCCTCCAGAACCCTGATAAGACCTTGGTTTTCACCTAAGACAGGACAAACAAACATACGTGGATGCCCTGCAGGGAAGATCGGTCCAATATCTGCATTTTGACATGTTTATAGGATTAGAACTCTTATACATATGTATATATCCCTATATTTTAAAATTCATAAAAATTTTAAAAAACTTGAACATAAAAAATTACCTAGCTCTCCCCATGCTCCTCTTGGAGGGAGGACAAGGTCTGGATCCCCTCGGAAATCCATCCCAACATATGGAAACAGCTCCAGTGCTAGTAACTATCACTCCAACCAAAAGTAGAAGTCATCATCGTACACACTCTGCACTGAGCCACCTCCTCCCTGGCAGAGGAAGATATCTCCCCACCTGCTCATCCTAGGATGACGATGAGATCTAACTGGTAGAGGTACTGTAGGGCTCAACCTCAGCACTCTCTCTTGAAGAAGGCCACCAGAATGCTAAAATATCTGAAGTTCTTCCTTCTTCCTCTCTTGCAGTCTGAGAGTTATTTTCTCAGAATCGGGATCACTCCCAAACACCAATCATACAAAGCCCCATGCATGCAGTCCACTGCCAACCTCATTTGGTTTCATGTGGTGAGATGAAGAGAATATGATCACGCAACCCTAACTATGGTACTTGCCAAAACCTGTAGGGGAAGATCACGTATATACACTAGTACAAAATGAGGAATTAGCTACTACGTGACTAAAAATTCTAGTCACCACAGTTTTTTCAAGTGATTTACTACTAAATATGAGCAATTTTGATTGACCCAACTATAAACGACTAAAATTAACGACTAATTTAGTCACCAGTTAACAAATATGACTAGATAATAAGTGTTAGAGTTAAAAATGACTAACATAAGCGACTAGTTTAGTCACGACATAAAAAATGACTAGCTAGAAGAATATGAATTAGTCATTTATGTTAGTCATTTTTAATTGTGTCATAAAAAATTGCAATTTTGACAATAAAGTCTAAATTGTGTAAATTGTCTACCTTCTATTAGTAATATTGGTGCCATGCACGTCGATCTTCAGAGATCCAACAAAGCCATTGCATGAATTTTCTCTTGACCATCTTTATCCCTGTTGCATCATTGAAGCAAACTTGGTTAAGCACATGCAAAAGGAAAATTAGGTTCCTTATACGTCAATTATGAATTAGGTAATAGAACTAGTACCATATCGATACCTAGAAGCATCATAGCTAGTTGTTGGTCCTTCAATGTACGAGTCCTTGCAAGTCCCATTCTGAGGTGCTTTTCTAACTTCAGTATAAGTATTATGATCTGTTACCATCGAACTAGCTGCACTAGTTGATGTAGCTTCACCGGACTTAGTTCCTTTAAACGTCGTAACAGTTGATCCAATTATAATTAAACTGGGGTGTTGGCCTAGAACCAGTCTCATATCCATATGTAGTATAAAGGTAGAGGCTCGAACCCATCTTTGAGTTTCAGGTAAATATTTCAATTCCTCAACCTCTTATAGTCCTCATGACCTCTTTAGGTTAATTATTAATACAAGGGTCATATAACTTGTCCCCTTTTTAGTGACCAAAGCACAAAATCACTAAAGGAACACTTCCATGGATACAAAAATTCAACATGTCATAATGTTGATGAGAAGAAATTAACAATCATAAAAAATAATAATAATTAAACTATTGATCCAAAGTGTTAGCATATAAATGTTGCAACCAACACACGAGGAAAGGGCGACATAACAAGGACAACACACGAAGAAAAAGCTAGATAACAAACACAGAAAAACCAAGCAGATATCAATAATATCTATATTGTGTATATGTACAATAAAAAATACTTTCAATCCAAACATTTGTTACCTAATTTAAGGGTTTAAGCATCACTGTGGCAAGCTTTTGCATAATTCGAAAGTCGGGAGCTAAAAACTGGGGATATTAGAGTCGCGTAGCAGGAGGTAAAATCTTACATTGGAAGGGACGAGATCTTTGTTAAGGGAACAAGGTTCCTTCCTTACATGGTTTCCTTTGTCATTGGTGTTCTTCCTCTCTCCTCCTATACATGTAGGTTTCAATTCAGTTTTTGAATGCATCTCCTTAAAAAAAAATTAAAGTATTGCTCTTCGTTTGACATTTTTACTTAGAGGGATTTCTTGTTCCATATATGGCTTATCTTTGGTCTTTGTCTTCACATTTCCTTTCATATTGTTGATAACTATGTTGATATTATTGTTTTTTCATTGCTGTGATTTATGGGATTAAGATCTTTTCCATAGGTATAGCCTCTTTTTCATGTCATTCTTGTCAGTTAGATAGCTCACGGTAATTTACTATGACATTGAAAAATCTCTTTGGTAGTTCATAACCTTTTACATTGCCATATTTCAATTAGAGATCAAAATGGGTATTAGGGAAAAGAAGAAGTTCGGAGAAAAAGTTAGTACTAATGATTTTCTGGTATATCCACTTGCCTTGAACCCACTTATAAGAAGTTGCAATGTAAATGCTAATTATAGAACTCTCTGCCATTGGCATTGACTTTAATTTGAGATTTTGGGTGAAGTGGTTCGCTTTGATTTAGTATACATCACAAAATTTTGTTGTTTGCTCTCTTCGTATTATTTTCTACTCTATTTCTCCAAAGGGTTATGGTTTTATGGAACTTGATTCTCGTGCAACTGTAGAGAGTTGTTTGCAGAATTTCCATGGTACACCCATGCCCTGTTCTCAACAACCTTTTAGGTTGAATTGGGATACTTTTGGAGCTGGTAACAGATGGATAGAACTAGGCACTGGGTATTCCATATTTGTTGGGCACTTGGATCACGAGGTCACTAAATTGCAAGAGACTTTCCAAAGCCGATATTCATCTATTAAAGGTGCTAAAGTTGTGATAGATGCAAATATAGCTCGCACCAAATTAGGTTATGGGTTTGTCAAATTTGGTGATGAGAACGAGAAAAACTGAGCTATGATTGAAATGAATGGCGTTTATTGCTCATCGAGACCTATGCATATTAATGAAGTTACACCAAAGAAATCCTTGGGATTTCAACAACCTTATTCCATGAAAGGTATGTTTAAAAAGGATGGTAGATTATACTTGTATGTTTTTATCCACAGTTTTATGTATATATTGATAGGTCACTTTACATATGTTTTATAACTCAATTTTGGGAAGACAATTCGTCCAACCTAGCCTGTCTACACGATTCCATGTATCCCCTTCAAATCTTCATAAGTTATTCTTCTCTCTTTCATGGCAGTTGATTGCCAAGTGGTTCTCTTTTGTTGTTGGACAGTCAATACTTTTATTTTAAACTTGTATGTAACCCTTTTAAGCACCATCTACAACTGATGTAGGAGCTACTGTCTCATATAGTTATAAATACTTTTTTATTTTTTTATTTTTAAGGAGATGGTATTTATAACCATTTATAACCAATGTTCTCTGTTGGTCCAAACTTGGGAATGATTGTCTCCTTGGACTGTTAAATGGCTCCTTTTGGTCTTTAAGGACAAACAGGCTTCTATGTGGTCTTCTGACACCAACTGTTGTAGAACCACATTCATATCTTCTGAAATTATTTATTTTGTCAATATTTCTACATCCCTACTTTGGGTGGATTTTCCTTTGTTTGTTCTTTTAGGTTTCTTATTCCTTCTTGCGTACTTACTGCAATACTTGAAAAGGTTGTTAGGATCCCATCACTTTCCTTTGCCTAGCTCTTCTTCCATATTTTTCCCTTACCCAATGAGGCCTTGTATACTACTCCTTTGGTTTGGGATAACTTTTAGTCATGTGTCCATGCTCAAGATAAGTTATGCATTAAAATCTGAAAATGGATGCCTCCTAATCATCTGCTTTTCTCCATGAATATTCCAACAGATTTAAACTCAGAAAAGTTGGAAAACCATTCTTTATATCTGGATCACAACTAATATTCCTATGGCCTTTGGTATCTTCCATTTGTTTGTTGCTTGTACACTTTTGATAGTTTTTCCAGAGTATTTATTATGGGTCCAAAGTTTGTCAATTCTAAGAAATAAACCGAAAGGTTGAGAGGCTAACCCATGCTACAACCATGTTGGCTGTATATTACATAGGATCAAATATCCAAGTCCATTAAAATGTTTAGGCTTACTTTTCACATACACTATGCCCTCACAACACTGTAGGGTTGGAAAGCTAACCCACATTACATCCATGTTAAGTGTATCTTGCATAGGATCAAATGTCGCAATCCATCAAATGTTTAGACTTACTTTTATCATACACTCTCCCCATAAAAAAACATGCATGCAATGAAAGTTGCCATAAAGTAACTCTTTGCACTACTACACAAAAAGAAGATGTTTTAAGACAATATCCTTTTTACTCATTACTTACCCGACCATTTTTGGTTTCTAATTTGACTCTTTGAGTTTTTGTTTTAAACGAGACGAAAAGAGGGTTTCTAAATGGATTTCATTTACTGAAAAAGGCTTGAAAATAAGATTGTTTAGTTAGTCCTTTCGGGTTACTTTGTTCAACAACAAATTATTTGCCATTGCTCAAGGAATGAGATCAGAGAAAATTGTTGTAGACAACAATTTTACGCTTGTTTGGGTGTCTTAAGTTTTTCTCATCTCATTGAACATGGCAAGGAATCTCCGACTGTCACCACCAAGTTTGCAGGAATGCCTAGCTATTAAGCCCCTAGTGGGGTTACACTAAAAACACCATTATAAAGTTTAATGTTTTCAATTTTAGGGATGTTTTGTCGCAGGTGGCCAACTACAATTGGGTTGTAGAGTAAAATGCACAAGTAGAACGGAATAATTTCATAAATTTGATATGCAGTGTTTACTGGTAGGGAAGAGTTCCAAGGCTGAAAATCCCAAATAAAAGCGGAATAATATCGTGGGGTTTTAGCAGACCATCCAAAAACTAATGGCAATGGCTTATATGGGGTTTTAGGAGACCATCCAAAAACTAATGGCGGTGGCTTATAAAGCAGGGAGGTTGGAAATTGTGGCTTTTAAATCACGGCATCAAAGTGGCATTTCCCTAGTTGCAGGAAAAGAGTCAATAGTGGAAGAAAACATTATGAAGGTCGTAAAGGGTAGAGAGCTTATGGAAGCTATCGCCATTTCTCCTGAAGTGAAGAGATCCTTCGATGTCTATGAAATTTCCCTCACAGAATTCAGCCATTATAAAGATTTGGGAACACAAGAAAGCTAACCATTTGCAGGTGAATTTCACTTAATTTTCCTTTGAATGCTCTATTTGCTTCATTTGACACACAGTGTTTAGGGTTTTAGTGTTCTGTTTGTATATTAATTTGATTATTGGTAGATTTAACTTTGTGGGTTCTCATGCAATTATGTGATAGCTTACAGAGCAAGCAAGTTGCAAATGGAGGATTCCAAAGCTTAATAGTCGAGCTACCATGGCCATAGAGACAAAGCTGATGGGGGAAGAAATTACTATGAATGTGGGAAAAGGGGAGATGGTTTACAACATAAAATGAAGAGATCCTCACCGCCTCTTAGATTCCCTACATGGAAGCCATTAGAAATATATCAAAATATTTCAAAGCCAACAATCCCCAGGTTTATTTCACTTAATTTTCCTTCAAATGCTTTATTTGCTTCCTTCAACATACATTGTTTAGAGTTTTAGTATTAGATTTGTATATTAATGTGATCATTGGTATATTTAACACTAGGGTTTTAAGCGACCAACAAGTAAACATGGCGAAGGTTTACATTGCAAGCAAGTAATTGGAAATGTTGGCTTCCAAATATTATAGTAGTCAAGACACACGAGGGATTATGGTGTTTATCCTGTTTTCTCCATAAATGATTAGGTTCATTGACATCTCTGATATTTCTCGCATGAAAGCCAGACATTCTCCAGTTCATTTCTCTTCATTTTCCTTTGAATGATCTATTTGTTTCATTTGACATGCACGATTTCTTGTTTCAGTATTCAATTTGTATATTAATTTGATCATTATTATGTTTAACATTTTTGTGTCTAAGGAGATCACCCAAAATAGATGTACTGACCCAAAACAGGGGTTATTGGATCACCGGTTACATTGACCTCTGGTTCAGCAAATGCTGAATCAACAACATCTACTTTTGGATCCGATGATGTCTCTTCTACCATAGCGTTTGCTGATGTCTCTGTTTCCCATACGTTTCTCTCTGTCTTCACAAATTGGATAAAAGCTAATAAGATAGAATCCTTTCCAAAATCAATTCAAAAAATTTGAAAATAGGAAGCAACTAGCCAATCTAAGAAGCATCTTTAAATGCACGTCCACTCATCCAAATCCTTACAAAGAATATGTCTTCAGTAAAATTTCTTGCTTAAGTAGGCCTTGCAAATTTCTTTCCCTACAATGTACTTCATGTCTGAAAACATGAACTACAAATGTCACAATGTTGAAATAAATACAATTGGCCTCAGTGTATGGTCTTGCAAATACAATTTCCTGCAACTACAAATCAATAGCGTACATTTTTAAGTATGTGTATCTAAAGGCCTAAACATATGGTATAATTGGCATCTCCCATTGGCCTCAGTGTATGGTCTTGCAAATACAATTTCCTGCAACTACATATCAATAGCGTACATTTTTAAGTATGTGTATCTAAATGCCTAAACATATGGTGTAATTGGCACCCCTTCTGTTGTATAGTTGGTGCCCCTTTATGCACAAGTTCTGGGAAAATTCCTCACTGTCTTTCTCAATGTGTCTTCAAAAAGAGCATCTCACATATTGAATTTTGAATAGCATATTGTTGATTTACAAAAGACTGCTTATATCCATCATATGACCCATGCCAAAAAATCAAAGTAACCTTCACTGATGTACTCTTATATTTCTCTACTACATTGGTGGGCCTCACAACATTGTTTTTGAGGATGGGAATCCCATGTCTTCTCACACCGTGACCTTAAACATGCATCTCACAGCAATGACATAGTGAGAGCCTCTAGAACGATGGCATTGGTTTCTCACACTTAGCCCTTCAATGAGCATCACACATCAAATAGCATAGTGAACATGTCACATATTCTTTAAAATCCTTTCCTTTATAGCCTCTGGTTTCAAATATGGAAGGTCATATTCCTAAGTGTTTTTATTTGACCTTCCAATATTTTAAATATCTTCAACCTTTGTTTTATTACCATAGCATAGATATTTTTTACAGAATAAAAATTCTCCTTTATCAAAATAAAATCTATGAATATTTTATCCATATGCATGACTATGTTCTTTATATGTTCCCTACAGTGTGCTTCATGTTTGAAAACATGAACTACAAATGTCACATCGTTGAAATTAATGCATTTGCACTTTAGCTTGTGCCTTATGCTAGAACTTGTAATTTGTATGGATGACTTTCCCATTGTACAGATGGTTTATGGCCTGATTACAATGATGGAAGTTGGCCTCAGTGTTGCAGCGGACCAAGTTTTGACGAAAAAAAGGTTTTGAGTTATGACCTTAAAACTTGTATATACTGTATTTCTTTTGATAACCATATTAAATTTATTGCTGAAAAATTTGTTAGATTGTCAGTCTGCTTGGAGAACTTGAAAGGGACTGGCCATCCTTAAGCTGCAGCACCCCAACTAATTTCCATGGAAAAAGAGGATCTTTCTGGGAGCACGAGGTGAACTCTACCTTCCTAGTAAAAGGAGAGCCTTGTAAATGCATTCCTTATAAAATATTAACACACTAACGATGATGTTGTATATTCATGAAATTTATTGATCTTCATGATGTTTTGAATCTGTTATATTTCTTTCCAATTTTCTGATGCCATTTTGTATCTGTTGGTGTGAATGTGACATGACTGTCTTACTTTTACGGTGCAGTGGGGTAAGTCCTTCCCATGAATGCAATTCTTCTTAAAGTAAATATACACAGAAGGTGCTTACAGTTTGTAATCTATTTTCACAATAACATAAGCAGAACCAATTTCTAAAACTTCCATGGGCATATTCATGAAACACTTTTGGTATATAATGAGAATTTCCTTTTTCCCTTTTTTGTGCTTATTAATGTTTGCTGCCACTGATAATTTGTTGGTTACAGAGAAGCATGGAACCTGTGCATACCCTGTGATTCGAGATGAATATAGTTATTTTTCAACAACGCTTCAACTTTATTCAAAGTACAATATCTTGGTTAGTATTTCAAACAATAAAGAATCATGTCTTTTATTAGATACCTAAGCTCAACCTTTCTTCAGTTTTTAATTGCATAGTGAGTTCCATGTAAGTATATTTTAGTAGTTTACCAGCATGTGAATGAGGTTTTCTGATACGTTTAAGGGACTCGAGGTTTCTCATTAGGTAGCAATACAAACATTTTTGAGCTTCCTATTCTAGGCAGAAGCATGGGTTTATTTCAAAGTAAACTTTTATACATTTCTGTCTTCAAAGTCATTTAATGATTGTATATGTGAAAGTCCGTGGCCTGCAGGTACATTTGAATTGCCCAGAGATTAAAAAATAAGAAGGAAAAATAACCTAACATGGACTCTATAACTTTTAGAAAATTATACAGTATATCCACAATTCTTGTTTATCATATGCATCAAGAGAAATAAAGACGGCATATTGGCATCCTCAAGTTTTATGAGGAGGCTATATTATCTCATCGTTACCAGAATCTCAGAAATGAGAGAATGCTCGCATGGAAGAGCAAAGGCGTGGGGCTAGGTTTCCCTAGCCACAGATCTGGGAAAACTAGTCGATCCGACTGGTCCAGGATCAAACCTTCAGGGTTGTTTCCTCCTTTTCGATCTCAGAATTT
>LPNX011226600.1:4671-49624 GCA_001517045.1 Pseudotsuga menziesii | reverse complement strand
TAAGTCAAGCTATTAATGACTAGTGAAATACGACTAGCTATAAGATAGTGGAAATTTGCTACTATTAGTCACCGACTCAAAAATAGTCATTTATAGCCTTATTTTAGTCATTTTTTTAGTCATTAATTTCTCATTTTCTACTAGTGATATGTGTAATAGGGATGCAACTCCCTCTCTTTTGGGTCCCCAGTGCACAGAATACATCAATGTAGTTTTGGACACTTAGAGGATCACCACCTCATCCGGTTCCCTCCAAGTTAACTGGAGCCCCTCATCATGACAGACTATAAATGAAGTAGATATCCTCAAAAGTAATCTCCAAGGACTCACCCTAAAGGTTGAACATTCCCAAATCAGGATCCCAGTTTATCATGAACTCTAGCAGGCAGACATTAGCCCGCATAGGTGATGTGCAAAAGAATTTCAACAACCCACTTGAACGTAAAACATTCACAGTGGGTGCATCCTGGAATGATTCTTGATCCAAATCTTTGTGCTCATGCTCCCTCCACTCAAGCACCATCTTCACACCTAGCAAAACAATCATTGTGAAGCATTAGTTTCATATAAAAATTCAAAATTTTGACTCTTTATATATCTTTTTACCCTCCACGCAGCCTACGCGACTGTCTAGTTAGACATGTCATGTATTGTACGTGACTGTATTTCAGACAACCCGTGTACATAATGCGTATACGTGAGTGTCACTATAGCAAACCCACGCACACAACGTGCCTTGTTCAAGGGGGCTCAAAAATATAAAATTGGGACTCACATTTGAAATTTGCTAGGATCAAAATGAAGAGCTTGGGGTCTAGTCTTACCTGACACTTGTGGAATTGGATTTCGTCCACCGGATTGTCTGCACGGATCGAATGAAGGTAGAGGTAAAAACTTGCTTCTTATGGCTAAAATTCATAATGGTGAGTTTTATTTAGTTTTTTGAACTATTTATAGAAATTATATCTTAAGTGGGGTTTTGGCCTATAGTTCATATTTTATCAAACTAATCCCATCTCTTTTTTCCTTACAATAGGTTTTTTATCATTCTATAATGTTTTTTGCTCATATAGGATGGCTTTGTATCATTTCACGTGCATTTTGCATCTATACTGATTCCATCTGAAACTTAGTAATCAACATTTTAACCACGGACTATGGTATTCTTAATCATTAGCTCCTTGTCTTTACCATCGTTCTTCTATGGATAGGGCCTTCCTCTCATGGGTATCCCCGAACCTATGTTGTCTTTTGATACTCATGCTGCAACTGTGTTAGGTATAGGGGAATCCTTTTAGCTAATTGTCACGCCAAATGGAGCCTCATTATGGTCTCTTTTTACAAGCTATCCTTTTATAGGACTCCCTACCCTTATGGAGTTTCTTTAGACCCAGATCTGACTCCTTAAAAACAGACTTGACTGTCAAGTTAACTTGTCCGTTCAAGCTCCTCAAGAATATGTGAATGAGCATCTTCATTGGTGGTAGGTTATCTCTTTCTTAGACAATGTGGGAAAGCACGAGAAAGGATCACTCTCTTTTCTACGGAATTGAGAAGAATATTCTCAGGCATAGGTTTATTGTTAACCAGAATATTTCACCTCCTGCGGACAACAAGGTGTTCTGCTAGTCTAAATGGTTCAAATATAGAACAAATAGATCAGAGAGGTTGATAACTCTCCCTAGACGTTGTAGATATATGGAATACAAGGCTTTGATAGTCCACCTGTGTACCTGCAATCAAGCTCAACATGAAATGAATCAAAGAAACCAGAATATGATCTACTAATCTATTCTAGTGACTAAGGAATCTAGCAATATATATATGAAATCAAACATCAACAATATATATGGGACAAAAAATCAACTTGCATTAGAAATATGAAGAAGTTTACAACCAAGCCTTAGTGTTGACATGCATCTCCATGAAACCAACTCTTCATCCCCAAAAGCTCCGACTCTAGCTCTCTATGCTCTCTCCAAATGATCTTATGCCAATAATCAATCCAACAGCATAACAATACCTTCAATGTTCTCCCCTCAACCATGGCTATGAACTCATATTTATAGGGCTTTAATGGATAGAGATGGTTGAGAAATTAGTGGGTGAGGTGGCCTCTAATATCCTAGGATGAGGGATCTCGAGCTCAACCAACCCAAAACAGTAGGGATAAGGGAGTACACGAGTCTTATCATCTGGAAGCCTCAACAAACTTCTCTTTTTCCATTTTTACCCAAGGTACCATGCTTCTCCTTCTATGACAGAGCGGTTCTCGTAATAACAGCCTATGGACCAAGGGCAATGGGCGGTGGCACCGCTTGTGGAAAACCAATGAAAGGCGGTGCGAGTAGGGCACTGGTCCTGCATAAAGGGGCATGCGCGGTGCTGGGAATTTGTATGACAGATTGATAAAAACCCTTTAGTTTCCACTCCAGAAGTTGGGATTCAGGGCAAGTAGGTATGTCAAATGTCTTATCACATGATGGTGATACGATTTTGGTATAACAGGATGCCCCCCAAAGCATGAGTCTTAGAGTGATACGATAAACAAGAGCTTTGTAAACAAGTCATTGCTAGGGGATGAAAATGTTGGATCGATCGGAGCATGTAGTCAAGTAGGCATCTATAGTACATCACTATGTTGACTCATAGACACAAGTAACCAAACTCATAGCTGCAAACCAATACAAGGCAGATCCATGAGTGGAATAAACAAGCATGAATACTAGAATACATCGTAGATCCATGTGATAGAGGACCCAAACTTGGACATAGCTACCAGACATACAACGTACATCTATGTCATACAGATGCAAATTTGACCATAGCCATGACCATACAAATGTGGATCCATGCTAGATATACAAAACTCCATCGCAACCTGGGGAAAAGCAATGAGCGCTTTTAAACAAATGCCCAGGGTCTTCGTCTCGTCTTCCACAAAGTACGATTCTATCCATGTGATTACAATGATCTGGAGTTGAACATGGTAGAAACCACTTGATTACCGGCTAATGATGTGAACTGTTAACAAGTGCGAGGGAGACCACCATTAATTTCAATAATTCCGTAGGTACCCTAGTACAATCTACTAAGTGGGAATAGATGTCTTGGTGTCGAACACCCAGTCGATTCTATCGATCAAAGGTCAATGATGTGAGCCTATGTCAAGAGCAAGAGAATATGTCATTAAGGCATATAGATCTCAAGGTACTAAATATTGTTTCTAAGACTACTTCTCGGATGATGAGATGATGTCGACGGGAATAGTCTCGTCGAAGGAGGGCCATGATGAGTCCCACATCGATGACACGAAACTTGGAACATAGTTTTGGAATGATGTGAATGTAGTAACCATATGACTGACTCAAATATACGGACACAAAGACTATGTAGAATGCAGAGGTAAAACTTCTTCAGATTCCCTTTGAACATCGGGTGATATGACAAAATGACTTGGCAGCATGACTAGATAGGACAGATACACAATATGACAGTGGACAATGCATTCTTTTGAAAGTCTCAAAGGATTGGCATGACTCATGAAATTGGATCGTCGCGGAGATCAACTGAATACCCAATTGACTGACATGATTGTGCAGACAAGTGGCATGTTCAAAGGTAATGACAAACAATTGCAATTATTTGCAAGATGATTCCCTTCCCATTTCCCCCATCATGATTGATGAGTGCCTCTTTCTGGTTTTATGAGTTCAAAGAGGGTAACAAACACTCGATATAGCTTGTCAGAGGACAAGTCCAGTACCATATGTTTTACGAACCTGAGAGAGGAGGGGCTCGTTCCCAAAATGGGTCTCTTAATGTTTAATTTAACAAGTCCACTGAAAGAAAACTAAGTATCGTTCATGTTTAGAGAGTCTGAATGAATACAGAAGAAAACTCCATGGGGGTCCTTTTTCGTATGATTTAGTCTTTAAGGCCTGAAAAAGTGTAAAATCATACCTTAGATAACTCTTCCAGTCATGATTGGATAGAGTGTTCCTTTCTCGTAAATAGTCCTATCTGAACCGAGAAAGAGATAAACTACCATTGGACGGACGACTCTTCAAATACTTTAACAATTGTGAAAAAGACAAGATCGTTCGACAATCTTTTCATATTTAGGGATCTTGAAAAGGGTTTAAAGAGAAATCCATGAGGTTTCTTTACACAATGTCACCTTTTACGAGCCTGGAAAGATTCGAAAATGGACTCAACTATCTTTTCATATTTAAGGAGTCTCAAAAAGTATGTGAAAAGAAGACTCCATGACGTTTCTTTACACAATGTCGTATTTTACGAGATTGGAAAGAAACTTGAACTGGACTCGGAACTTTGATACTAGATTTTAACGAGCATGAAAAAGTGTCGTAATAAATGCTCGATGACCTTTTCCATTTTGTAAAAGTATGAAAAATCCATAAAAAAACTTTCCAAATATTTTAGTAAAGTCAACCCGCATATGACTCATAAACAAGTGTTAAATGCATCGAAAATCAACATTAAGGGATTACGACAAATAGACTTTGACTAGAACATGATGTAATATCAAAACTATACTAGGTCAAACCCCAAAAATGTCTATATAAGGCAAGTAAATAGTAAAAAATCAAACATTTAATTGTTTACCTCTAGCAGAGAGCACTTGGAGCATTTTCTAGCCAGATCTTCCATAGCTGATACCGGGAGTTTCCACTATCCGTTTTCAGCCTCGTTAGTTGCAGGTAATAGCTAAGACCCTTATCTTTCATTTCATAGCTTCTATTTTGGGATTTGGTGGGGTTTTGGGCCTATTTGGAAAGCCCTAAAATCCAATTTGTGGGCACCGCGGCTACCCCTTACGGGATAGGCGGTACCACCCGAGAACCGCGCCAAGAATATGGTGGACAGGCGGTGCCACCGCCTATCTCGAATGGGGCACAGGCGGTGCCAGCTGTGGAGAAGTTAAAGAAATTATATGGGCATAATTTACTCATTCTTTTGATTTGCAATGACTCAAGGATGATATTAATGCATACCATTGTTGTTTTTGGCAAGTATAGGCTTCCAAAATATGGTGATATGGAAGGAAAGAACACATGATGACGAGGATGATGCTATTGAAAGGAATCCGGTTTGTATCGCCGCACTCTAGAACTATGGGATTTTAAAGTTCTTCCATACACCAAGCATGGTGTCCCACGAGAGACTACTAGAACACATACTGAGAATGTGGAATCTAGAACAATAGTATTTCAAGGTGGGGGCACACATACTTATAGTGGAGGTAGAGGATATGTACTTCTTGACTGGCCTATCGAGACGGGGTGCCCCCATCTCACTGATAGGTGGCACCCCATCTCACTGATAGGTTCCCGTGGTGGGGACATTACCACTAGAGAGATCATAGATCGACACTGTGTACCAGGTATAGGCACATCAGGGAAGAAAATCCCCATTAGGGAAATGACAGACAGGGCTCTACGGATTGTTCTGTTTACCATGCAAAGGGTGGCAGGGAGCCAGGGTGTACATCAGGCTTCCAGGGCACATATGTTGTATGCCCTAGAGGCTATGGCACCTACGGTATTCAACTGGGTGAAAGCATTGCTTCCAATCATCAAGGATCAGCTGACTAAATGTTGGCAGGGAGAATTGAGGCAGTTCGGCTTTGGTTCCATCTTAGCTTGCTTCTTCTTTGAGCGGGTCCCCCAGATGAGACCCCAGGTGAATTTCCGGAGTCAGAGAGCATGGGACCCCTGTATGCTGAGGTGGGTCCAGGTCATGGCTCGCACATGAGCAGGTAGGGGAAAAGTGAGGTTCGATGATGTGTTCTTCAGATGGCTACGGGATCAGATGGTCATGGTCGAGGACTATGCCTATGTAGGCATAGATTTTACAGGTGATCCTGACCTACCACTCCCACTTAGAGGGAAATGGGGTGACATTGGTAAGAAGCAAGAAACCCTAACAATGGAAAATGTTTTTATGTTTTTTATGTTTTATATATTTTTATGATAAGTGACGAGACCTGTTTGTCTTCATGCAGATGTTGGAGCAGCGAGGCCTGGAGGAGCATCTCCATTAGACAGGCGAGCTAGAGCTCGCTTCATGCCACAGGGTGATGATATCACCGGGGATCTAGAGGAGAACCTAGAGAGGTTGACTCTGGACATTCCAAATGCTGACATAGATGATCTCCCGACTAGATATCAGAGATCCATGACGGGAGTACCAGGCCGGTTCAGCAGGCTACTACGCAGGGTGGGTTGAGCAGTGATGTGCTATCACGAGCACCATTAGGGGATGATACATGTATACTGAAAGCTGATAGCTTCAGGATTTTTTGTATGATGATTTTTCCTGAAATCCTACGTGCTTCAGATGAGGTCTCGGGACCTATTTTTGTAAAAC
The DNA here is from genome assembly GCA_001517045.1 of Pseudotsuga menziesii. Classification (NCBI taxonomy): domain Eukaryota; kingdom Viridiplantae; phylum Streptophyta; class Pinopsida; order Pinales; family Pinaceae; genus Pseudotsuga; species Pseudotsuga menziesii. The sequence goes on along the minus strand of LPNX011226600.1, from coordinate 43,231 downwards.
TTTTTCGCATATATATATACCGACTTTTACACGGTGTTTATACGTTTCAAATGGATAAATGCATTTTCTATGAGTTATGTGTCTTTAAATATTTATTTACAACATACCATGCTTTATTTAATGTCATGAATGGGAATATGCCAATTTAGGATGTAATTAGCCAATGAATCAACAACTACATTATGTTCCCTAGGGATATGCCCATATGTAATGTTTCCAAAAGATCTTTCTAACAAATGTACCCTCCAAAGGAGGTGGAGGAGCACCGGGTTCCTAATTATGGTGTAGACATGGTTTAAATGACAAACCACGATCTAAGAGTCCATCAAAAATACTAGATCACAAACATCCTGGGAGGCAGCTTCAGTCAGAAGACCGATGACTGCTTCATACTCGGTGATGTTATTAGTAGTGGGACCTAAAAAAACTGCTCCTAAACTGACCAAATATTCAGCTGGGGAATAGAGAACCCAAGCAACCGAGGCTAGATTCAAGGTGTGGTAGAAAGCACCATCAACAAAGCCATAGAAATCCATCTGCATGACCAAAACATGGTATAAATAGATGTGGGCACTAAAAACTCAAAACCATCTTGAAAATACTAAAAGCACACTGAAATTCAATCAATATACATATATACAAGATACCATCCAAGAAAACATAGGCATAGTACCTTTTCAGGTACAAACCATTGCGAGGTTGCCCCAAAGGGATCCCATCGTAATCAACTACCTCATAGGCTCCTTTCTCTAACACCTTGGAAATAACGAAAGGTCCATACCACATGGACTCAAACTTACCCTTCCCTAGCTTGTCATATCTCTGGTCATAAGTCAAAACTAGGTCACCCTCGTTGAAAACACGAGGCTAGACGGATTTATCATATTGTGCCTTGACACGTTTCTTATGTGCCTCATTAGCTAAGGCAGCATCTCTATGAGTCTCATCAAGGTTATTTAAGTACAAAAATATCGCTTCCTCTGCGGAAGTATCTGGGAGAAGTTCGACGCCAAGTTGTAAACATTCTGCGAAACCAGAGATTCTGGGTTCGATCCCCAGTGGAGTCGCCAGATTTGTTAACCGAAATATTTCACCTCTTGTAGACAGCAAGGTGTTCTGCTGGTCTGAATGGTTTAGATCCAGAAAAAATAGATCATAGAGGCTGATAACTCTCCCTAGACACTGTAGATATCTGGAATACAAGGCTTTGATAGTCCACCTATGTACCTGCAATCAACCTCAACACGAAATGAATCAAAGCAACCAGAATATGATCTACTAATATATGCTAGTGACTAAGGAATCTAGCAATATATATCTAAAATCAAACATCAACAATATATATGGGACAAAAAATCAACTTGCATTAGAAATATGAATAATTTTAGAACCAAGCCTTCGTGTTGACATGCATCTCCATGAAACAAACTCTTCATCCCTAAAAGCTCTGACTCTAGCTCTCTATGCTCTCTCCAAATGATCTTGGGCCAAGAATCAATCCAACAGCATAACAATACCTTCAATGTTCTCCACTCAACCATGGCTATGAGCTCATATTTATAGGGCTATAATGGATAGAGATGGTTGAGAAATTAGTGGGTGAGGTGGCCTCTAAGATCCTAGGATGAGGGATCTCGAGCTCAACCAACCCACAACAATAGGGATAAGGGAGTACATGAGGCTTATCATATAGAAGCCTCGAGAAACTTCTCTTTTTCCCTTTTTACCCAAGGTACCGTGCTTCTCCTTCTATGACAGAGCATTTCTGGTAATAACCGCCTATGGACCAAGGGAAATGGGCAGTGGCACCACTTGTGGACAACCGATGAAAGGCGGTGCGAGCAGGGTACCGCTCCTCGATAAAGGGGCATGCACGGTACTGGGAATTTGTATGACAGATTGATAGAAAACAATTTAGTTTCCACTCCATAAGCTGGGATTCAGGGCAAGTAGGTATGGAAATGTCTTATCACATGATGGTGACAGGATTTTGGTATAACATTTATCACTTTTCCAGACCTGAGGGACTAAATTAACGGAAAAAGAATTCCCAGTATGAGCTTAGTTTTCTCTTTTTCGTGCTCTGGGCCTAAACATGAAAAAGATTCTGACTATACTTTATGTCTTTGTCATGCTCGTTAAACACTAAAGAACAAAGCATCGATTTTATTATTGTAAGCCCCATTTCTCTTAATCAAATGGATCTTTCTGAGTGATCTTACTTTCCTTCACACTCATAAAACTCAAGCTATTTATGTTGTTCTTGAAGGAGCATTGGGTAGGTGGTAATTTAACGTTTTTCGGACCTCCCTAACTAAGTACGAAAAATGTTCACCTTTTCTTCTATGGAAGTTAAGAGAGTTCTTCTGTGGTATGTTTTATACTTTTTTGGCCTCAGGAGACTAAATTGGATGAAAAAGGACCCCCTTGGAGTCTTATTTGGAGTTTTTAGGCTCTCTAAATGTGAAAACACTGACTGAGCATGTACTAGTTCGGGCTCATTAAATCCATGAATCAGTGACACTATCAAGCAATATTCCCTCTTCTCTTCAAGCTTGTTAAAAAATGAAGAGAGACTCGAGTTGACTTCCTTGGACTCATTAAAATTTCACAGGGAAGGTAAGGAAGAAGTTTTCTCTTGTTTTCAGTTAGTGGCAGCATGTCATCCTTGAACATAGTACTCTCTGTCTTTTCTGATACCCATGTCTAAGTGTTCACTTTCAGTTCAGCTATTACTTTGATTTTATTACTCCTCCTCTTGTCTGTTTTACCTGGGGAATCTAATCATGTCTCCTACATGACAGATAAGTCTAGTTGTTCTATCTATAAAGTTAAAAGCTTCCTTGGGTCATCTCTGTGTCGTGCTCACTATTCAAGGAATTAACTCAATGTCTGATCTATATCCTGATCCCATCATTGTCGTATATGTTATCACTTGTGTCTCCCTTCCTTTACCCAGTTTCTAGTCACTCTTGTGATCCGTTGGAGGATCTATTGCCTCCCTTATCATAGTATGGTTTCGCTTCAGTACTTCTTGATGACGAAGACCTAGAGTTTTGACGTTTATACCTCTGGATTCACTTTCATCATTAGTGTAAATTCCTTTGCTTCAGTTGTCAATTATCACATACTGATTGACAAACTATTGAATCCTCTCCATGTTCGACTTCAACTTACATCTATTCACATGGCTTGGATTGTACTGGTTCTTTGGGATTGTTTATGAAGACCTTAGTTCCCCATCTATGGACTAAGTTGCACAAGATTATGTTCTACCTATCTACACAGCTTCCAGATCTTTGAAGACTCATCATGGTTGTATATTGTGGCTTCGATCTACCTTTGTAATATATGTGGTCTTGTACCCATAATATATGATGTAATCAAACATTTGTAAATGAGCTAGTGTTCCAGTATATTGAACAAAGCATCCTCAGATATGACTTTGTATATGACATTATTATGTATTTGTTTCAGGTACTGCCTCTGCTCCATTGGATTTTCGAGTTCTCCAAAGATAAAGATTATAATGTATTTCGGCCATCATTTCCCTCTGACCTCACACATTAGGGGGCATCTGTTATCAACCCAAATGGCACTTCTCCGTCTGAGTGCCGACACTTCATATGTCGGTGCACAAAATGACATTTATGGATTGAAGGTTGCTTAAAACACTATAGATGGGCATGCCATGAGATACATTCATTATCCACCTAGCCTGCCATTTTTACATTTTTACATGTTGATTTCTCTATGTGACTCTTTCCACAGGAACTCGTGTACATATGCGACTATCTCCACAACATATCACGTACTGTACGCGGGTATTGTCATTGCAACCCACGTACAGATCTGTACACGGGTTTCCCTTATAGCAACTCGCGTGTCATATGCGGGTTGCCAGTATCAATACTCGTGTATACCTCCATTCGACATTAAAAATAATAAACACGATTAATGAATATTTATTAATCCTTAAGCATTAACTATCTTAACTGTCTCAACCTCCTCAACCTTCAAACCTGCTCTATTTTCCTAAGTATAAATAGAGGCCTTGGGGAGGGTATTCATCAATCATAATTGGAGAGAAAAGTTATGCTGGTGGTATATCTTCAGAAGTCTTTGGAGCAGCAGAACTCAGAATCCTTTGGTTGCAGAGGAGTCCTTGTTTCAGGCGTTGGGTTGTACACTTATCTCATTCACTATTGTTAATAAAAATAATCCTTCTTCCAATTTTGTGTTGACTCTCTTTCATGTATCATGGTTTGATGAATATTTATGATTAAGCACTCTATATATTGTTTATCTAACTTGTCATATGTACATATATAAGCTTGTATTTGGAGGATTTTCTCTTTGTAGGTGAAGGAGGTGCATCCTTGAAAGCTTTGGAGAGGAGCAAAGAGGAAGAAGACAAATCTTGGATCAACCGTCATTAATCAGGTAAGTCCATCATATCTTCATATTTCCTTTCTGTATTTTAAAGCTGATTGTCTACAGGTTTTAAGATTACGTTGCTAACCCCATACCCTCGGTTACAAGGGTGTTTATTACTGAACAACAACATTCTTAATGCATATCTAGAAGAGGAAGTATATGTAGAACAACCACAAGGGTATGAAGTTCCAGGTCAAGAGCATAAAGTGTACAAGCTGAAAAAGACATTATATGGTTTGAAGCAAGCTCCTAGAGCTTGGTACAGTCGGATTGATTCCTATCTCATTGAAAATGGATTTCACAGAAGTGAAAGTGAACCGACTTTGTACACCAAAGTAGATGAGCAAGGTAAGATGTTAATTGTCTACTTGTATGTAGATGATTTAATATTTATTGGTGATTTTGGCATAACATATTTTAAAGCAGTCATGGAAAGTGAATTTGAAATGATTGATCTGGGGCTTATGAAGTTTTTTCTGGGCATTGAAGTTCAACAGTATTAAAGTGGTATTTTTATATCACAAACAAAGTATGCAAGTGAAGTTTTAAAAATATTTAACATGTCTAATTGCAAGACAGCCCCAACACCAGTAATAACAGGTTTAAAATTGAGCAAGGATGTTGAAGGATCCACTATAGATCCTACACTATTCAGAAGGCTTGTTGGCAGCCTTATGTATTTGACAGCGACAAGACCAGATATTATGTATGGAGTAAGTTTGATCTCAAGGTTCATGGAGTCACCAAAAGACTCACATTGGCAAGCATGTAAAAGAATTTTGAGGTATGTAAATGGCACAAAAGACCTTGGCATTATGTATTCAACCTGAGAAGATTTTAAACTCATTGGGTACACTTACAGTGACAATGGAGGAAGCATAGATGAAAGGAAAAGCACATCTGGGTACACATTTCATTTTGGTACAGGTGTTGTTTCATGGGCTTCAAAGAAACAACCCATAGTAACTCTGTCTTCAGCTGAATTAGAGTATGTTGTAGCAACAAGTGCTGCATGTCAAGCTGTCTAGATGAGGAGAGTCTTAAAAGACTTGTCATAGAACCATCAAGAACCGACAACCATCTTTTGCGACAATAATTCAGCCATAGCATTATCAAATAATCATGTGTTTCACAAGAGAACCAAGCACATCGACACAGGGTTTCATTTCATAAGAGAGTTGGTGAACAACAAAGAAATTTGTTTGGAATTTTGTAGGTCTGGAGACCAACTTGCAAACATCTTTATGAAACCATTGGAAAATGACACATTCCAGTATCTGCGTAGTTATCTTAGAATGAAAATTTCTCCACAGTGAACTCTGTCATAAGCAAAGCATGTCTAAGCTCTGAAGCATTTTGTAAATTTTGTTTTAAAAAAATCCCCATCTGCTCATAATTAAGGGGGAGTGTTGGAAAATGTAATTACTCGCAGATCCGTACTTGACTCTCAGCCGACTCTGTTAGAGTCTGTATCAGTCAAGATCTTGTCGGTCAGTCTGACAAGAGGGAAGCATCCACGATTCGGCAATGGAATCCAGACGAATTTATTTTTGAAGCTAAGTTGTTAGGTAGATAGTTATTACAGTATTTAATGGAGAGTCAATCGACTCATGTAGAACAATTTTCAGGTTGCCTATAAATAGAAGAAGGAAATTGTAAATCAGTTTAGACACAATAGAGAGACAAAGGAACTCAAGGTGAGAAAAGAGAAGTCGAAGCTCAATCTTCTGTGTAAGTGATTCAGTTGAAGAGCCGAAGCTCTGTAAAAGGATTAGTCGATGAGCCCACAAGTCTGGATAGACAAGTTTGTAATACTTTGTTATTTCCGCATAGTTATATATATGAAATAGTTTATGGTTGAATGCATGTTTATTTGGTCGCACAATATTTCTAGAATTACTTGTCTAAATGTCTTTTACCATTACAGTTGAGTGAAAGAACAAGAACCCATAAATTTCTCATTCTGTGAAAGTTCCAAGTTTTACGTCACATTGGTCGACTCAAGTCTTCCTACATATTTGGGCATATGTTTTTATAAGTTCTTTGGATTTGTTAATGTGTCCATTTTACTTCATCTTACTCATAGGTGAAAAACATTTGTAATTTCTTAAGTCTTTAGACTAAGAAACTTACTCTGTAGATTCGACCAAAGTGAACCAACAAGGTCGGTTGAGTCAGCCGACTTGAGAGGTCAAAGAGGTCAGCCGACTTGAGAGGTCGAAGAGGTCAGCCGACTTAGAGGTCAAAATCAGCCGACTTTGAAGTGAAAAGTGATCGAGGAAAAATCAGTCGATAGAACCGACAAGTAAGTCGAAGTAAATTAGTCGGGTATAAAGGCCGACCAAAGTTGATAGACTTGTCTAGTCGGGAGATAGACAAGTTTCACCCGACAAGTGGAAAAAGAAAAAGAGGTCGGCGTGAAAAGTGAAAATTAGATTTTTAATATTAACTGAGAGGTAAACTCAAGTTTAGTCGGCTTGGTTTTGGCTAACAAACACTAAGTGCCAACAACCAATATATTGACAACACTTACACCAAGTGTTCAAAATAAGCTCGTGGTAGGTGAAGAAGAGTCCAAATGTCAAGACCATATTAGAAGTTTGTATACTAAGTGTATAATTGTTGATGTAGAGATTCTATTTTTGAGTATGGATTATGGAAATATTCTACTACTACACATTATTATAGAATCTTTGGGTCATTTGAGCCAAATGAGATTCCTATGAACAAGGAGATGTTTGTAGCTCAGCGCTTTCATCCATGCAACGGTTGTGTTACGATATGCCCTGGTTTGCACGAAGGTTCATTATGATGTGAAGCAATCCAACTTGGAGAGAAAGACATTTGCAAAAGTTATATTTGTAGATCTCCACAGGTCTTGATAATGCTACAACCTATGACTACTTCAAAATCAAGCATCTAATCTTTAGTTGCGTGTTCATGAGTTTTGTCCAAGCAAAGTTGAGTATCATTGTTGTATTAAAAGCACCCACAAATGGCACTAACAAAGATCCCACCGGTCACAGAACCTAGTGGATTGTAAACACATTGATGCCCAAAAAGCAGCTGGAAACACTACTACTGCCATAGAAAAATGGTTTTCTATTTGTTCAACCGAACTGATGCATTTTCAGAATCTAGCAGGGGAAGATTACAGTTGGAAGTTTTGATGCTGCCAGACAAGTGTTTTTGATAGAATTTGTACCTGGAAAAAGAAAGGACGTTGACAGGGAGATTGTTTCATCAGAACAACCCAAGAATGTTAAACATTTGCACTGAACCAAAGTAATAGACAACGGGGACTTTTGCAGGATGGGTGTGTTAAGCAAAATGAGCAAAGTAAAGTATTCAAGGAAACAATAAGGGTGATATCAGTGTTCCAATCTTATGTAAACATCATTTACATTTTAAGCAAAGCTTTGTTGATTGATAATTAAACCTTGATATTTGTGTTCTATGGTTTATAACCTAAGTTTATAAGTATTTTTGAAGAACATCAAGACATTAACATTCTCTCCAAGGAATTAGGCTCAGGTTTTGCATCTAGAATTATTCATTTTGAAAAATCTCAGTAGCGTTTACCATAATTTAAACTTTACCAAAATGTCTGATTTGTTCATAAATACAAAGCATTGAGTTGTTAAAGGTAGAAGTTGGTCCAATGGTTTCTAAGACTTCTTCAGGAAATAATTATTATTCCTTACACGTGTTACATATCATCTTTAGGTGATGAGTCGTGTGGGGAATTTTGCTATAAGCTGAGGAACATAGCACCTGATGGAGAGTATCGGGAGACAAAGGATCAGATCAACTTCTTCAAGCATTCAATTCTAGATTTCAAGACGGTCACTAATGGATCAAATCTTGATTTAAGGAGACATGTAGCAGGATTTCAAGAAAACAATTGCAGCATTACGGATTATCGAGCAGCTGATACATAAATGGCAGAACACATGGCTAGCCAACTCCAAATCACAAGTTCGAAGATATTCTATTCCAGTGATTCCATATTTCTTTTAAAAATTATACATTTCTTCTAATTTTTGAATTGTTCTAAAGCTTGTGACAATCAAGATGGGGAACCTCGATAGTCTAAATATGGTATATTTTAGCATGTAATGGGGGGTTCAGTTAGAGAGACTGAGAGGGTTGGGTTCTCAATTTTAGAAACAGACCTTTACTCTCTTCTTAAACTCTGGTTTTCGTATATTGTATATTATTATCTGAAGATTGCAATTAATATCGAGTTCAGATTGTGTTATTTCATTTATGTCTGTCTTCTTATTATTTTTGGATGTGATGATTATGGTAGGTTATGTTGTAAGTTTTAAGTTACAAAATTCTAAATTTGCAAAGGATTTGTAGTGAAAGAAGGATCATATCTAGATATTGTTATTTACATAAAGGATGATTCTTTGTGTAAATGTTCTTCTTGAGAACATTATTTTCTTTAAGGTGAATGTATCATTCTAAAAGGATGGAAGAGTGAAATGTTTGTTGTATTTTATAATTATTTTTTTCCTTTCATTAAACATGTTAGTTGAACATGATGTTTGGTGGCATTCTTTTTGTTCGGCTACAAACGGTACTCCCGAAAGACCGAACACCTTCAGAAACCACTTCACACAAATAAATCACAGATCAACACATCGATGTTTGTCACGTGGTTAAAACCCTCGAGAGGGAAACAGTCCATGGCCCCAGCCAAATAGCTACTTGGAGCAATTTATTATGCAAAAGAAAGAAAGTTACATGAGCTTCTCATAATCGATCAACTAGCCAAGGACCCTCTATGCTCTTTAAATAGAGATCATAGACCAATCGGGTGTTAAGCCAGGGATCAATAGTAGGTATAATCTAAGAGAAGTTGAACCGTCGGATTACTCTGTGTCTAGAACATATCGTAACAGTTGGATTAGAATATTTACAAATGCATACTAAAGAAACACACTTTTACCTAACGGATATATTATACAAGTTGATCTTAACTAACTCCTAAGTGTCTAAATATCTTCACATCCCCCCTTAAGAACAACTTGGGATAGGATTGAAGGATTTATAAAAGTGACACTATTAGGAGAAGGAAGGAGGCATTAGAGCCTATCCCCCCTTAAGGACATATTCCTGAACTCCTAACATAGACCGAAGTTTAGAAAACTTCGCTTCTGTAAGAGACTTGGTGAAGATGTCTGCAACTTGATCATCTGTTGGGCAATAGAGCACTTCAATAACATGATCATGAACAAGATTTCTGATGAAGTGCATGTGTAGCTCAATGTGTTTGCTGCGCTGATGTAGAATTGGATCTTTGGCAAGCTTGATGGCACTTTGATTGTCGCACCAAAGTGGGGTAGGATGCTGCTATTCGAATCCAAACTATGAAAGGATTTGTCGAAGCCATAAATCTTCCTGACTGGCATTAACTACGGCTCGATATTCTACTTCTACTGAAGAAAGAGCAAGAGCTTGTTGTTTCTTACAAGCCCAAGTGACAGGTCCAGATCCTAGACTGAAAACATAACCTATAGTAGAAATTCGATCATCAGGATCGCTGCCCCAATCTGAATCAGTGAAACCAACCAACAAAGGTTTCCCCCTGTACTGTAATGAATCCCAAACTGAATTGTACCTCGAATATATTGAAGTATTCTTTTTGCTGCTTTCCAGTGACTTTCATGAGGAGTTTGCGTATAATGGGCAACATGACCAACAGCAAAGGAAAGGTCAGGACAGGAATGAGTCAAGTATAAAAGACTACCAACAAGCTGACGATACAAGGTGTCATCTACTTCAGGGGAAGTACAAGTGGCAGAAAGTTTGACTCCAAACTGGAAGGGAGAAGGGGTTGGTTTACAATCTTCCATGTGGAAGTGACAAAGAAGGTCGCAAGCATACTTAGACTGGGAAAGAAAGATTCATTCTTTGGTTTGCGAGACTTGGAGACCAAGAAAATAATGCAAATGTCCTAAGTCTGACATTTCAAAATTTTGTTTAAGACTGGATTTCACATGGATTATAAGGTTAGGGTCACTACCAGTAAGGATAATATCATCAACATAAAGAACAAGTATGATGAGATGGTTTCCTATTTCTTGGTATAGACATTGGGGTCAGAATGGCATCTAGAAAAACCAGTGTCAAGGAGAAAGCTATCCATTTTGGCATACCAAGCTCTAGGAGCTTGCTTAAGGCCATATAGGGATTTCTTAAGGAGACAGACAAGGCTACAGTTATCCTGAACATATCCAAAAGGTTGTTCCATGTAAATTTCCTCCTGTAAATCACCATGTAAAAATGTAGACTTGACATCCATTTGATGGAATTCCCAGTTATGTAAGGCTGCAAGGGAAAGAACAAGGAGGATGGAATTCATTTTTGCTACAAGCACAAAGGTTTCATTGTAGTCAATCCCTTCAACTTGGGAAAAACCTTTGGCAACTAACCTTGCCTTAAGTCTTTCAACACTTCCATCTGATGCATACTTAGTTTTGTAGACCCATTGACATCTGACAAGTTTTCTTCCTTTTGGAAGAGGAACAAGATACCAAGTATCGTTTTGCCATTAAGGAACGATATTCTTCATCGATAGCTGCATCCCAATCTGGATTTTCTGAAGCTTCTGCAAAAGTTTATGGATCATGATTCTTGGAAACTTGAGCCAAAAGAGAAGAGGCTCATTGAAATTGAGAATGTGTTCGACGTTGATCTCTAGGATCACCGGCAAGATCACCAACTGCTTCACATGTTGAACGGACCCATCGATGAGGCATTGGTGCTGGTGCAATTGGAGGAACTTATTATGCAAAAGAAAGAAAGTTACATGAGCTTCTCATAATCGATCAACTAGCCAAGGACCCTTTATGCTCTTTAAATAGAGATCATAGACCAATTGGGTGTTAAACCACAGATCAATGGTATGTATGATCTAAGAGAAATTGAACCGTCAGATTACTCTATGTCTAGAACATATCGTAACCGTCAGATTAGAATATTTACAAATGCATACTAATGCATACTAAAGAAACACACTTTTACCGAACGGATATATTACACAAGTTGATCTTAACTAACTCCTAAGTGTCTAAGTATCCTCACACTCTTTATGGATATAGTATATGAATCAGACATCAAATTATGAGATGGTATCCCAAACCCTTGTCTACCTAATCCACCAATCAACCATCCAAATTATCATTATAGAGGTGCCTAAACTTTGTGCTTTAGTAGTGAATGCAAACTTTAGGACTAACATCTTCTAGCGCCATTGTTGAGGAACGAAGGAATGAAGTCATCTTCCCCATAGTTTCGATATTGAATAGATCCTCTTCTTGATGGTGAACAAGAGGTGGACACTATTTTGACTGAAAATCATTCACCAGGTGGTTCCACTTTTAGAAGGTTCCACTAGAGGAAGGATCTTGTTGACAAAAGATGTAAAGCTATAAGAGAGAAATGAGGTATCAAGTTATGAGTTTCCTCCAAGAGCTCATATTCCTTTTTATCCTTTCCTTTACGTGTTCAAAGGATGATCAATTTCTTTGTCTATTTGGATGACTATAAACCCGTAGTTGTATATCCCAACTTGAAAGAAGAAGATATGACCTCCTATTATATTGTTGATTTTGATACAATCATTTCACCACAGTCTATTGAGAAAAATGATGTCTTCATTCAGATTCATCATCAAAATGATCATCTTGTTGATTGTAAAAGTGACTTACTACCTCCTCAGATCATTGTTCATTTTTGTAACCATATCATCCTAGTTCAATAAAAGATTATGAAGCATTATAAACCATTGAAGTTTCCTTTGTCCTTCATGACTATCCTCTCAATTTCAATGATTATCTTCCTAATTTTACTAGAGAAGACCATGTGACAGGAGAGAAATATATTGATTCCTTTTAATGCTTCATAAATAACGTTGAAATCATCCATGAAGATGTGTTTATGCGTACTTTTTTTAGTCTTTGCATGGATATGTCGATTTCTAGTTTCGAAGTTTGAAGGCTAATTGAATAGGATCATGGGAAGATTTACATGATGTCTTGTTGAGATACTGGGGTGTGAACAAGCCTTACGACCAATTTCTTTCATAGTTCTATGTTTTAAAAAGGGAAAAGGATGAACCTATTACTAAATTCAATTGGATATTTTTAAGCTTTTATCTCAGCATGACCAAGGAGATCAAAACTTCCGAAAACGTTGACATGTTATATTATGCATCAATTCATCAACATCCTAATTTCTTCCTCCATCTCATAGAGAGGAAGTCATCTTCTTTGCAACAAATGTTTTCAAACGCCAAAAGAGTTTGAAGACAACCTACGAGTCAGTGGAAAACAAGTTTGGAATGAAAATATAGATTAAGAACAAGTTTATGGACAACAGAATGCATATTTGTATGCAGAGGAATTAGATAAAGTATATGAACAATAGGAATAAAATCTAAAGTCTCATTTGCTTCAATATGATTATATTGTCAAGGATGTAGGAAAAAATATGTTGTTTATTTACATTAGCTAGACAACTTTTTATATGTAGTAGAAAATTCTTCAATTTTTGAATATAAAGATGATTTTTCTATGAATGTTTTGATTGACTCTTATGAGGCTGATTATGTTAATTATCATGAGGGTAACTTCACCAAGGTTATTAAGTAGTTTATTGAAGAAGAAGCTACTACTCCTCAGTGTCTTGTAGTTGATATTAAAAATCAGCTGCCATTTTTTACTTATGATGATTTTTAGGATTTTATATTCTCAAGTATTGGTCAATCATTTTGTTTACAGGAAGAACACCAACATTGTGAAGAATATTCTATGTCTTGTTTATTTGAATTAAAAAAAATTCAAACAAAACTTTGGGAAGGTAGTGAGGGAAATTATAAGCAGTTGATGGGAGAATTTATGGATGCTGTTCTAGAGATGAAAGAAAATGTCATTCAATGAGCAATTTAGAACATGCAAAAACAACCCATTCATTTTGTGTAGAAAGGAAAAGTACTTTCTCACCATTTTTATGATCGGGTGGCTACTTACATGGAGTTAATTTTGTCAAAGGCCTTCAATGTTGCAGTATTTAGAGTACAAGTAAATCAAAGCATTATTTCCTTATGTAAGTGTGAGGTGTTATATTGTTATGTTCCATGTTTTCTATTAGTTATATGTCTGCTCAAACAACAAATTTGGTTGGTTGAAGACATTTTAAAATGGCTATAGTGGAAATTTTCTTATACTTAAGAAGATCAATCAACTGGTTAGAAGTAGGAGTTGTAAATAAATAAGCTCCTCTCTTAAGCATTGGTTTCAGTTTGCAGTGTATGGATTAGTTTTCAGTGTGCAATTTGTTTCAACAATTTTTTTTTCATCTTGTTCTCGTGAGAAGTACTTCAAATGGTTGATAAGACTCCATCCCAATGGAGTGTTGGTGCTTCTTATTCTCAATTGCAGGGAAGTCGTGGTTTGCAATGAATGGTAACAAGAGTTCCATGATAGGTTCTGTATGTAAGAGATAATTTAGGAAATGCACTTGGTCTGCATGTTCTTGGCACCTCATAGGGAGGAATCCATCCCCAGCCAGAGCCAGATGTCAATACCTGAATTTTCACCATAAAAAAATTTAGTTTCTGGTAGCATGCATGAAAGGAGGGACCCTGTATTTGTTGTCGAAAAATCCATGAGTGTTCCAATCAGCCTGGTCAGTTTTCCTCTTCCTCAAACTTTCATCTTTGTTAGTTTGTTATGTTTGTTTTTTATCTTTGTTCTCTTTGTGGTGATTTGAAATGTTATGAGTCCTTGACAAGTCTGCTAAAGCTTCTAGATTTTTCGTCGAACTGCTCACAACTAAAATTTTATCTCTCGGGTCTTCGATTGCTTAAAAAATTACCCTTGAGTCCAACCCATCCTATATCCATCATGAATTTTATAATTATTATTTTTTTAAATAAAGAATTTGTTTGGTTTGTTATGTTTGTTTTTTCATCTTTGTTCTCTTTGTGGTAATTTGAAACATTATGAATCCCCGACAAGTCTGCTAAAGATTCTAGATTTTTCGTCGAACTACTCACAATTAAAATGTTATTTTGGGAGTGTTCGGTTGCCTAAAAAATTACCTTGAGTCCAACCCATATTATATCCATCATGAATTTTATAATTATTATTATGTTAAATAAAAGATTTGTAAATATTTTGATTAAAATAATAATTTTTATAAAAAGTATTAAAAAAATCATTATAGTCATGATAATTATTATTATTTTAAATAAAAGATTTGTAAATATTTTGATTAAAATAATAATTTTTAGAACCAGTATTTATCAAAAAATCATTATAGTCACTTATTTTTAAAAGGAGACAAAGTAAAGGGTTGGATATTTTGTTCCTTTTCCAAGTTCGATGCCAGAATCAAACGAAATCTCACATTAAGCATGGCTTCCACCAACCGACTACATTCCAAGCATTAAAAACCCCAAGAGTCACGAGGAGCAGCACCCATAGAAAGCTTCTAAGGGAGAAAGACCTTTCTTCATGCACTAGACATCAATGTTACGATGAAACAAGTGTTAATATAAGGCGTGAAGTTTTGTATGTTGATTTGTATATGGATATATCCCATAAAGCCATGAAACGCACAACACAAACGCCAATGGATCTTGCTCGAAGATGAGTATCTGGCTAAGTGGTGGGAAAGACTCTTGCAAGCGTTCATGGGATTCATTTACAATCATCACCAAGCATTGAGAGCACAAACACTTAACCTAACAATTCAATAAGAAGAAGACCAATGCTTATTATCTTACTCAAGTTGGATATGAACCAAATGAATAGAGAATAATTAGACCGCTTATTGAAAAGCTCTATATGATGGAGAGTCTTCTACATTTCATCGAAAGAATGGACCTACAAAACCCGAGGTGAGGTGATTTAAGTTATTACAAGTTATTGTCCATGCTATATTCAAACTCCAAGTCAACACCAAGATAAAAAAACAAGTGTTGCACCTAACAAAACTCAATCTCTTGAAGCTGTTAACTGTCAATAAGAATGATGAGTCTCATGAAGTTTATGGCATTTACCCAAATGTCAACAGAAAGGATGTCAGGTTAACACTAAGTGCCAACAACGAAGATATTGACATCATTTACACCAAGTGTTCAAAATAAGCTCGTGGTAGGTGAAGAAGAGTCCAAATGTCAGACTGCAGTCGAAGTTTGTATACTATGTGTATAATGGTTGATATGGAGATTCTATTTTTGAGTTTGGATTATGGGAACTTCTACTGCTATGCATTATTATACAATCTTTGGGTCGTTTGAACCAAATGAGATTCCTATGAACAAGGATATGTTTGTAGCTAAGCACTTTTAGGCATTCAACAATTTTGTTTTGATATGCCCTGGCTTACAAGAAGGTTCATTATGATGGGAAGAAGTCTAACTTGGAGAGAAATACATTTGCAAAAGCTATGTTTATATATGATATCCACATGTCTTAATAATGTTACAACTTATGACTGCTTCAAAATCAAGCATCGAATCTTTAGTTGTGTTTTTGTGAGTTTTGTCCAAGCAAAGTCGATTATCAATGCAATATTAAAAGCATCCACAAATGACACTAACAAAGATCCCATGGGTCACAAAACCTAGTGAATTGTAAAAACACTAATGCCCAAAATGCATCTAGAAACACTATTGTTGTCATTGGTAAAGGGTTTTCTACTTGTTCGGTTAAACTGAAACATTTTAAATAATTTAGCAGGGGAATATTACAGTTGGAAGTTTTGATGCTGCTAGACAAGTGTTTTTGACATAATTTGTACCTGGGAAAAGATAGGATGTTGATAGGGAGATTGTTTCATCAGATCATCGCAAGAAAGTTAAACATTTGAATTGAACCAAAGTGGTAGACAATGGGGACTTTTGAAGGATGGATGTGTTATGCAAAATGAGCAAAGTGAAGTCTTCAAGGCAACAACAAAGGAGATATCAGTGGTCCAGTATGAGTTTCGAAGCAAATTAAGACTTCAACACTCTCTCCTTGAAGGAATTAGACTCAGGTTTTGTAGCTAGAATTATTCATTTTGAAAATTTTTGTGTACAATCGTTTCGATAGCATTTACCATAATTTCAGTACAAAAATGTTACCAAAATGCCTGAATTTTTCTAAAAAGTAGAGCATTGAAGTTTTGAAGGTAGAAAATGGTCCAATGGTTTATCAGTCTTCTCTAGGGAATAATTACTTTTCCTTACACATGTTATCATCAACATTCAAAGAGAATCGAAGGATAGATTCAATTCAAGTTTGTTCAAAGCAATCTCCATAAAATTAGGATCTACAACAACTCTCCACATTTTGGGTTACACATCCGCTTTAGGTTATGAGTCATGTGGAGAATTTTTCTTAATAATTTGAGGAACATAGCACCTAATGGACATGTGACAGAGTATCAAGAGGCAAAGGATTAGGTCGACTTCTCAAGCATTCAACTCCATATTTCAAGACAATCAATAATGGATCAAATCTTGATTTGAGGCAGCATTTCAAGCAAATAGATCCAACATTATGGATCATGAGAAAATCCGATACATAAATGGAAAAAACTTGGCTAGCTAAATCCAAATCACAAGTTTAAAGATATTCTATTCTAGTAATTCCACATCTCTTGCACAAATTATAGATTTCTTCTATTTTTTGAATTGTTCCTAAAGCTTGTAACAATCTAGAGGGGGAACCTCAATAGTCTATATATTGCATTTTAGCATGTAATGGGGGTTTAGTCTGAGAGACTAAGAAGGTTGGGTTTTGTTGTTGCTGCAACATTTCCCAAAAATATTTTTTATATTTTTTGGCACCCCTTGAAAATCTTAATTGTCTTTGCTTTGACTGACCTTTGATTTTTCCTGTCCATCATGAACGTTTAGAAAATTTCGTTTTTACTAAGGAAGAAAGTCTATTTTTTGATCTGCAGCAGTGGACGATTTCTCAATTTCGAGCTGCTACAACGGGCTCATATTTGATTTCAAGCTGCTACGGCGAGTCGTTCCCATTTTGCAAGCCGCAGTGTCGAACCATTATTTCCTTCATCACCGCTATAGCGGGAAGAGTTTCATGATCGGGCCGCTACGACGATTATCATTTTGTCTTATGTGCCGATGCCTGCATGTTTCCAATGTGTCAGCAAGCTTTTCACTTTGTGTCTGCTACGGCGGCGGGTTTCTTTTGTTTTTCGATTTGTTTCCCCGCGAGCCGATATAGTACGAATTTCCTTGGTCGTGAGCCATTACTGCAGATTCTTTTCTGTCTCACAAGCCATCATCGTTTTGTTCCCACTACGGTAGAAGGCTTCATCCGTGTTACCCTCTACGATGGTGGATTTCAAATTTCGTTTCACTTGGCGTCCGGGAGTGGCTATGGCGGGTTTTTCTTCAGGATTGATCCTCTACGGCAGATTGTTCTGTGCATTTTATGCGGAGGTATCATCCGACGTGCTGTCGTGGGAGAAGTTTGGTTTTCAAGCCACTGTTGTGGATGGGTCTTGAGTTTCGGGCCGCCATTGCGGGTGAATGACCATGACAACTTAAGTGCTCCGGCTCGTAGTTGGTTGGTGCCAGATTTGTATTTTGGTTTGCATGTGCAAGGGTTAGGGGTTTTTACCACTTGAAAATATTTTTATTTCCCACTTCGCTTGTTCTTTTAGCTTGTGGTTTTTTACGGAGTGGGTGAGCTTGGAAGAACAATTCCCATTTGGAGTTGTCTGCACAGTTTTCACGGTGGAGATCACGTGGCTCATATGTGTCAATTATTTCTTAGCTGTGTGGCGCTACTTTTGACCAACAGGTAGGTTTTCTCACCTTTTTTCTTATTCCTAGTAAATGATTCGACAGGGTTTGCAGCTGTCGTTGTTGGTGGTTAGGTTTGGCCGAGTCTATAAAAGGTTTTGTTCCTGTTTTCTTTTAGGTCAGACTATCCTCGACATTTTTCTTTCCCTAGTAGATACCTAGGCATTATGCATATTCAGGGGCATTTTCACCCAGCTTACTAGGTCAGAGATGATTTTTCAGAAGGTCGAGCTTCACATTGGTATGGATATAGTCGGACGCTCATGCATGGGTGTTGGCCTTGGTTGCGGTTTTCTTTTTCTAAGCATAGCCCGTAGGGGGAGTTTCCTTAGATATCGGCTGTGGGAGTTGCGGCATTGTTTTTTCCCTAGGGCATCGCCGCCATTTTTTGAAGCCTCGCCATGACTGTGAGAGAGTGAGGGACATTGGGGGTTTTCAATTTTTAAAATTAGAGTGCAGAAGGTTTCTCAGTAGGGGTTTCCCACAGTTTCAGTAGGGTTTTTGTTTTTTAAACCGTAAGGGCCTAAGCCGGTTTTGTAGTCTTTTTCCTAATGGAAGGAAATGACATGGTAAATAAGTTTATATTTTTTATGCTCAAATGATGTGTATGTATGATCGATTTCTCTTGAATTGACTATATGGATGTGTTGAGGCATGGAAAATCGCAGGAAACAACAGCAAGGGATTCTCCCTAGTAAACGTTCCCAACTAGCCTGTTACTGTTTGGTATGGGGAATCCGTCCAGTTTGCGGTCCGACTACCGTAAGTCAAGTAACCAAAATAAAGGGTTTTATCGGTTACGGCCCGGTCTACCGTGTATCTTTTTAGTTTTTTAGTTTTAAGTGTGAGATGCAAATGCCTATCTAAAATGCAGATTGATAGAGAATACGAAGAGTGGTCACAATGTGATGCGCATGTTCTTACCTCTCGTCTTAACTCTCTCACATCTAAATCACACCCAGCAAGAAAACTAAAACTAACTTAACTAAACTGTCCCTAGGGAGCGAGATTATCATTTAATGAGTAATGTATTACTATTCATGCATTAAGAAAAATCACATGTAGTTGTTCTTTATTTCAAACCACATAAAAATGAATATATAGATGAACAACAAGACAACTCATTGTTTATGAAAATCATTCATTACTCATAGTGGAAATTCCATAAAATAAACTAGAGAGCATTCATAGAAGAACATAGGTTCAACAAGTTAGAACGATATCATAATTAATGGACCAAAGTTGAAAACAAAATAGTTCCCCTTCAACAACATCCATTGCACAACATTTGAACATTCCACCAAAGCTTTCTCCAACAGGAAAAATTGTAATTATCTATTGCAAAAGGAAATAGTTCTTCTTACAACATGTTCTCACAAGTCTAACTAGGAAAAATTCCCTCTTCCTATCTAATTCACCTATACTTATACTACAAGAAAACTCTTGGGATGCCCCTTGGTGACCTTTGGGCTCCTCAACCGTTTAATCTCACAATTTTGTCTTTTTGTGAGTGCTCATGATTTAGACAATACGTTACATTTCATTAAAAGTTAATAGCACTTTTATAACGAGAGACCAGCTCGATCAGTGATCAAATTTCCCTTGAGCCTCTGCTGCTATTGAATCCGTTGGTCCCATTTTTTATCTTGTTTCTCTATGCTCACTACAACAAAACCTGTGATCAGCGTCTCTTTTAGCTTCCTTTTTAGTGTCCACTATCACTTTTAGTGTATTTTTCATCATTGTTTGGAAAAAGTGGACGCTTTTACGCGGGATGACACTTTTAATGGTGTTATTTGCGTCCCTTTTTAAACGCTGGCGCTATTTTGTACGCTAATTAGCATCCCAATTAGCGTCCCAATTAGCATCCTTATTAGCATCCCAATTAGTGTCCCAATTAGCGTCCCAATCAACATCCCAATTAGCGTCCCTTTTTAAAAGTCGTCGTTATTTTGGACACTAATTAGCATCCTTGAATTAGCGTTTGAATTAGCATCCCAATTAGCATCCCCATTAGAATCCCAATTAGCATTCCAATTAGCATCCCAATTAGCATCCCAATTAGAATCCCAAATAGTGTCCCAATTAGCATCCCAATTATCGTCCCTTTTTAAAAGTTAGCACTATTTTGGATGATAATTAGCATCCCAATTAACGTCCCAATTAGCATCCTAATTAGCATCACAATTATCATCTCAATTAGCATCCCAATTAGCATCCCAATTAGCGTCCACAAAAGCATCCCATATAACGCTAAGAATAGCCTCCAAAAATCGTCATGAATAGCATAGCACCATATATTAATCTAGGGTTAGTGACAAGAATTGCGCCATGAATTTTGACAAGAAAAATATTCAACATAGCGGCACACATAGAGCTAGGAATTGCGCCTAGAAAGCATCCAACATAGCGCTAGGTATAGATCCAGGTATAGCACCTAGAATAATGCCAGAAATTTCAAAAGGAACTGTGCTAGGAATTCCACTAGGTTTAGAGCTAGGGGTTTTGTTAAGAAAATGTTTGACACAAAGTCAAATATATCAACGTCAATGTCATGATCATGATTCATGTGATAGCATTTTTGTGTGATGCTATATTTTATTTATGTAGAAGGAGTTCATGCCCACAAACTATGATCACTGAGTGTATAGCCCCACACACCTCCAATCGAGGCAAGAATGAAGTGTGTTTCTGGATCTAATCATCGACAAAAACAATCATTGGGATCCATGACCTTTGCACCAAGAACCATACTCTATAATTCTCCTAACTTGCTTGCACACATTAAATATCCCAATTTAACATGCAAATACACCACACTAACAAAGCTTTATCCCCAGTAGTGTCTTATGGCCCAATGGATGGATTATGCAGAGCCCCGAATAAACGTTATGGTCTAAGACCATTTCTTTTCACATCAAACCATGGGACATGAATTGAGAACCATCCTTGGTAGTTTAAACCTGAAAATCTTAACAATATTACACCAAAAAGCCAAAATTCCTTATGGAGGACATGTATGTTAGCTGGGGCCCCATAAATGGACTATGAGCTCCTTATGAAAATATGTAATTTGAGATTTTATATGTGTACATATACCAAGGAATGGACCTTTGAAACCATCCTTAGTTTTCTAATCCTCAAAATGATGACCATATATCACATGTATGTTAAATATTCCTTACAAAATCTCTATGTGGTGGCCTAAAAGACCGTGCATGGACCATGGGACCTATATGGAATTGGTAAAGACTTAGACCCTCCTTAATTTAAATCTTGGTTCATAACAACCATCCTTAGTGTTACCAATATTGATATGGCCACCATATTCCTCTTGTAGGTTCAATTTTTCCTATGAAGGGTTTATGTGATAACTAAGGCCCTACACATTGCCCATGAGCCATAGAGGAAAATATTGGTGCAGGGATTTGTATTTTTGCATCAAACTATTGAATGGGAAATGAGAATGACACTTAGCATCCAAAGCTTTAAATGAGCGCCATATCCCTCTCACATGCAAAACTATGGTGGCTCAAGGCCCCACACATCGCCCATGAGCCTCAAGAACAAATGTTATGGAAAAACAACCTATATATTGGCACCAAACCATGTATTAGGCACTAAAATTAACCTCTAATGTGGAAAAACTCAAAATCACCACCATAATGCACTCGAGGGATGATATTCACTACTAATTTCCTATGTGGTTGTTGTGGCCCCATGCACAACCCATGAGCTCCATAGAAAAATGTTATGGCTCAAGACCTTGACTTTCAACCCTAAAACATTTTATGATTCTAAATACCATCAATGGTTTGCTAAAGCTTGCAAGAAACACCATATCTCACTCATATTCCAAATATTCCCTTTGTAGAACTTGTTTGGTGGTCCAAGGTCCCATGTATGGACCATGAGATCCAAAGACAAATTCATGGGTCAATAACTTGTATTTTTGTATCAACCCTAACTTGGACAGCAAGAAAAATCCCCATTATAGGATCATATATCGTTGACATGATGAAGATTCCATTTGTAAGGTATGTGTGGTGGTGGAACATTGAAGGAATGGTTAAATTTTTAATGAAAGTGTTAGAACTAATTAAGATGCCATTTAAGGTGTAATACCAAAATAATAATACTAATAATAAATTTTCATTTTATAAATACTTATTCGAATACAATGGACAGTTTAGGCCCCTATTGTTATTTCCCTCAATTAGACCTATATTTCTTCCCTTCAAAGGCACCGAACTCTCTTTCTCCTTGCTTTATCAGGTTTTCCTTACTTACCATAATCTGCTTAGGAAAAACCCCAAGGTGAGCTAAAACCTCCAACCGATCGGTCGAACCCGACCAGACTTATTGAAATTCCAACCAGAGAATGATTGACTTGTCTGATCTGATAGTAAGTCATCCAACCAAGTAGATGTATTTCCTTTCAATATGATCTAGATGATTCCTTGCAATATTGGAGTCTTTAATAATTATTTCTGATGGATAATAACTCCAAGTCGTGTAACAAAAGAGACTATCACTATTAAGTGAACTAAACCTATAGCAGCGTTACCCTGTGAAGGGTCTCTCCTGCGTTGACAGACAAACATTTTGAAGGCCATCTACAACACTTTAATTCATCACTTGGTGACATAGTAACTATGATGGAGATGATATATCTGTAGCAGCATTTATGGGCACACGAATTTATTTACTCAGTCATTTCAGCGCTTTATTTCCAGGCATGTGAACTCTCTCAAATTTGATATGTTCAGATTTGATTTTCCTTAATGCATTTGATGTCATGAATGAGTTGTTAATGTAAAATATCAGTTCATGGTGTCTTTCTCCCAAAACATGATAAGTGACAGTCACTTACAGTAATAGTGTGTAAATGTTCATGGTGTCTTTCTCCCAAAACATGATATGGATATGATTTGATAAAGTTAAGACTATATCATCTATTCTTGTGAGGTAGTAGGGCTCCTTTCTCATTATTATTGCAATTATATTGATGATGACTGCGACAACGACAATGATGTTGATTTATTGTATGATGATGACGACGACGTGGATGTCAACGATTATTATGCATGTGGTATCACTTTTGGATCCTAATTGATTCTAATGGCACCCAAATTTTTGTAACGACATCTAAACAATCCTTATATTATCATCAAAATGACTGTAACGACGTATAAATGACCTTAACAATTACATTAATCTAATCCTAATGTCGATGAGTGATTAAGAACACTAATGGCATATGAGGGACCATAATGAGAATGATGAGGATGATTTTGTTGATGATGTACTTAATGCTGATGATGGTGATGTACCATATGGCATTGATGATGATGATGATGATGATGACAACCTTGATGTCCATGATGATGATGCATGTCATAATACTTCTAGATATGGTAGGAATTGAGATATTGGAGCTAATAACAAGTAATAGAGGTTGTGAGGTATTGACCATAAAAATATTGTTATCCATTGGGTTTTACATTAACTGATATGGCCATTGGGTTTAGTAGTTCCCCCACCCCCAACCCCCCAACCCGCCTACACACACCTTGAAGAGAGGCAGTACAATACCATTTATCTCCATTCCTTGCCATGAAAATCTATATTTGAATTTCCAACCCGAACTTCGATAAATTACCCGTTTAAAAATGATTTATGGGTATTAAACATGAATGTCAGGAGATCCCACAATGGCTCCCTAAACATTCATTCATTCTTCACATCAACCAAGAGAACAAGTTGGTTGGCTCATTCATCATGTCATTATGAATCATTATTAATCGAATTTCATAACATATTTCAAAACTTGTTGTTTGGTTGCCTCCTCATAAGTGAAGGATTCAGAGTCAATGGAATGGCTTATCTGAGATATAAAACTAGAGAAACCTTGAAGCCTCACAATATGCTTCTTAAAGAGATCAAGTGAATACTCCCTGGCCTCCTCCATTTTCTCATCTTAACGAGATGAATCATGGACTTGGCTCACTTCTATATCACTGGGAGGCTCTCTGAATAAATTTCTCAAGGGAGATCACATGTTTACTTTGTAATCCCATTTTGCTAGGGTTTGAGGAGCACAGTTGGCTCCCTCTTGATCTCCGAACTTACCATTTGTTCCAATCTAGTAAGAACAAGACATCAATAACAAATGTCTGGAATATTATCTTTTGTTGACTTAGTAACATAACAACTATTCTATTGTGTTTTTTCAAGTTGGAGCACAATTCATTGTACCAAAAAAATACTTAGACTATGCCATAACCATATTAGGGCATCCACATGCAATCAAAGCTTGAGAGATGTAAGAATGATAAGGATTGGGAACCTAAGAAAAAATAATACACAACTCATAAAACATTAAAAAAAAATTCCTACATACCAAACAAGTTAGCAAAGCTAGCATAATTGGGCTTAGGGCATCGAATATTTTTGTTCAACACTTGTCATGAAATCATACATGTATGTGATGGAGGGGCCTAAGTTAACTAAATCATTGCAACTCACTACATATTTGAGTGTCAACACTCTGCCTTTTAAATTGAACCAAAATACCAAAAGAAGTTTATTAATGGCTAGATTTGAGAAACTTCTAGGTGTGAGTAATTAAGGATTTGTGGCTCTAAGTTGTGTTTTGTATCAGTCCACGATTTAGTGAATCAATAGTCACGGGTAGGAATTTAAGTTATTTAATGAAAAGAATTAATGTCTATAACCTCTATGTCAAAACCGTTTTCCATGCTAATGCGGGCCACTACCCTCTTTTTTGTCTTACCCAAAGGCATGATAATGATGAAGAAGACCTAAAATTATGGACTTCACCTTCAAAGAATGCCTTGCAATCACATTTGTAAAAAGTGATAAGAAGATCACACGAATCCAACGTGTCAAATCTCAGTTGATAGTGTTAATCAAAGACTTATATGGTAAATTCAATATAAGACATACTTATAGTTGTCTCTTACTCTTTGCATCTTGACACATCTAATATTGTATGGTTGTCTTTGTACCTTGACCCAATTCGTATTATAAGGTGAGGATGTGCATGCATAATAATCCTTAAAGTGAAGAGGATGTAAAGACAAGCAATTTTTATGTGTATTTTGGTAGCGACGAGGATAAAAGTTGTGAGAAACCACAAATGTTTGGAAGGGTGGAGGGAGATTACATCACGATCATGCCACCCATCAAATTGAAGGCTATTCTTGAGCCAACAATTTTTTTTTTTTAATTTTATTAATAACCATTGTTTCTCCATATCGCGTGCCCAAGGAAACCTCTCTAAAGCAATGCATAAATCGACTTCTGCACACTTTGTGATCCTAGCTATATGCTATTATTTTTATTTGCATGACATCGAGTGTTCTTTATAGTTGTCATGAGTCCATGATATTCATGCAAGAAATGAAGTCTTGTAGAGGAGGACTTATCAAACCAACCTTTTAAATTTCATTTAGACAAAAAAGAGTGGAAATTGGTATCGAAGTTCACATAGGTAGTTCGCACAAATGTTTGAGCTCCTTTCGGGTCTAGTAGTAGACTAATAGTTGTTCTTTTTTGTTATCGTCGTAGTTGTTGACAAAATTTCACACTTTAGATTGCAGCCCCAAGTGACTCAGGAGTCAGAGTCACATTTCATTGGCTAGTTCCTCGCAATTAAGCAGTGAGTCCATGACATGATTAAATGATTATAATTGATCATATTTTCAATGTTTTTCATAATGAGTTGAACTTTGTAGCATAGGAATTTCAACATCTTTTGGATGGGTAATTTCAAATGTTACCCGCCCCCACCCTTTTTTTTATGGGTAATTTCAAATTTGTGATTTTTTTATGAGGCCCAAACACATGTATCACTCAGCAAATGGCTTCTGCAACGCAGGTCGCGAAACTCAAGGGATTGTGCAATGTCGGTTGTGGTTTGTTTATGTTGTGAAACAGTTGAGGCTTCTATCAGGCGAGGGTTTTTAACAAGCCAGCTGAGCCACCAATATTTTAGCTGTCCACCATCGCAATGGCACCAGAATGTAGACCTCATAGCTTTCAAAACCTTCAAAAACAGTAAGAGCTTTCATCATTTTCAGGAGTTTGTTCTATCTGGAAGGGATGGGAAGGGTTCAATTTTTAATGCGAGTGGAAATGCATTGGATTTAATATAGATCATGCTAGATTAAATTTTTTATTTTTTTATGAGGCCTATACACATGTATCACTCAGCAAATGGCTTCTGCAACGCAGGTTGCGAAGCTCAAGGGATTGTGCAATGCTGGTTGTGGTTTGTTTGTGTTGTGCAATAGCTGAGGCTTCTATCAGGCGAGGGTTTTCAACAAGCCAGCTGAGCCACCAACATTTGAGCTCTCCACCATCGCAATGGCACTCGAATGTAGACGCCACGACTTTCAAAACCTTCAAAAACGGCAAGAGCTTTCATCATTTTCATGAATTCGTTTTGTCTGGAAGGGCTGGGAAGGTTTTTCCAATGGGACAAACTACAACCAGGGTTCACGCATAACACTTTAATGTATAACAAGCTTACCAATATTCTTTCTCACTCTGAGGACTTTGAAACCCTGCATAATATTTTAATGGAGATGCTACCTGCACATCACAATTATTCTGTGAAAACATTTTCCTTTGTCGCCGCCTGGCATGATGATTCGGATATGCTGAATAGATGAAGATCCTACTGCATGAATAATATGGCGAGTAGTATGACCAAGTTTGGAAGGAACCTTATATATATATATCATATTAATGTCTGGTCCATAATCTATCAGGGTGGGAAAGATAAAATCTTCATTTTCAATCCTGATTCTGAGAGAGACAATATATCTTTGGTGCACAATTGAATTTACTCTAAAAGCATCAAAATCAGAAAGTTTAGGGCCTCTTATGTCAGTGAATTTTGACCCTTAATCTATTGGCTCTTGCTCCTCTGTTTCTTCTTCCTGTTTCGCTGTGCCTTCACATGGAATGTGGGAAAAGAGTGCAGGTTTAGGCTCGAGATCAGAATTGTAGGCCAGCTCAAGCAGGCTGTGTTTACAGATTTTTTATTACCATTGATGGAGAAGAATGATAGTGGTGATGAGGAGGATATATTTTATGGTAGTAGAAGCAATTCCAAAAATCCACAAGATGAAAAAAATTGTGTTATGGATACTTCACCTGAGGTGGACAGCATGCAACATATAGTTTCTCTATTTATGTCTCTGCAAATAGATGCGGGGGATGATTCTAATTACAGTACTCTTTACAGTGAAAGAAACGCCAGTTCTCACAGCTCCTCAAGCAATAATCCCTTTGTTATATGCAATGTGACCAAAATATGGGACGAATATCTTACAGAAATTGCAGTTTATTCATGGCTTCCCCCAGCTAAATTCCTGGATTTCGTGGAAACCATACCACCATTCAGTAGACCTGCTCATGATCAAATCTACAAAGCCATTCACATATACCTCAAGGTTGGCCTAATTAAAATTTTAGCAAGTGCTCTTCTTTTAGTAAATATAATTGAATTAAACTTTTAGCGAGTGCTCTTCTTTTAGTAAATATAATTGATTCAGTTGATATTAGTAAAATACATAATTAATTGTTGACAGGGGGAGTATAGTTAGTTTCAATGGGATGCTGTATTGATTAATCCAGAATTATGTAAGGAGACTTATGTTTTATTATGACGGAAGACAGTTCAACTTTCACCTTTTTCCAAGTTAAACCAAATTTTAAAAACACATTCTGGTTCTTTTCTTTAAAGAGAAAAGTTGAAATGTGTTGTTAATATGCTTCTTGAAGCTTGACTTTTTGAAAGCAAGAACTTATTTTTTTCATGTGTATACAAATGCATCACAGAACTTTTAGGGAGTTCAGGTGTATAGTCAAGGAGGTCATTTTATCCATATAGACACAAATTTGACAAATGAATGTAGCGTGTTTGCATATTTTGATGGTCAGAAAGTGGGGTGTTATTTCAGAAAATTGTTGGTGTCTTTTTAAATTGGAATTTTTTATGGTTTGTAAGTCCTTAAGTCAAAGCTAGTCTCTGTTTGGTGTGAAAATTATGCACAAAAGTCCAGGTTCTTCTTACAATGATAGTTAAACATTAATATAAAGACAAAGGGGAAAATGTAGCCTTTTACAACTGACCTAAATCAAAACAATGCCACCTTACACTAGAATCATACATTTTTAATTGTTTTGCCTCAGGGTTAAGTTGTACTACGAGATGTAGTTTCATCAACATGTCTTTGAAATTTGAATGTTTAAATAATGAAACTGAGATGAAGTAAACAAACTGGTTAATCTATATCATTTGACTATCTTGTTGTGTATAATTGTTATGGCATTCATGTTAATATGTATTTCAGGTGTACAGTCGAAGAGGTATTCTTATCCATATAGACACGGATTTGAGAAATGAATGAGTGTGTTTACACAGATTAGATGGTCAGAAAGTCGGGTGTTATTTGAGGAAATTGTTTTTGTAATTTTAAATTCAGAATTCTTTTTTGGTTTGTAAGTCCTCAAGTACAGCCAGTCACTATTCTGTTTGAGAAAATAACATGGAAGTCCAGGTGTTTTTTACTCTGATAGTTCATTAATTATATAAAGACTGGTAAAAGATAGCCTTATTTCAATTTTCTACAACTAACCTAAATGAAAAATATGCCAACTTACACTAGAAACTTACATTTTCAAATATTTTTCCTTAGGGCTAAGGTGTACTATGAGACACAGTTTCCTCAACACATTTTTGAGTGTTTGAATATGGAACTAAGATGCTATAAACAAATCAGGTAAAGGATATATTATATGACTATATTGTTATTTAGAGGTGTCATGGCTTCCATGTTAACATAGCTTTAGCTAAAGTGGACTTTTATAATATTAAAATCTTGTAATATATTTTGTAGCTCATTCAACATGAAATTTGGGATCCTATGATTTATTGAGTTTTTTCCAAATGCATGTGATTGTTTACCTAAGAGCAGCTAGGTCTCATTTGAGCTCGCCTTGTATTTATAAGATACAATTTCTGAAATATGTTAAGCTAGTAGTTTGCACTGTTAGCACCTTTTAACATTTACAAATCACTCTTATAGGTGAATAGGTGTGGTCTGGAGAAGCGGAAAGAACTGAGATTAAAATATTTTAGTCCTTATCATTTATCATGCGGCCATTTGGAAAACTAGTAGGAACAGGTCTGTTTGAACCATCATCAAATACTAAGATGAAGTCCAGGGATCAGGATAAATCAGACAGAAAAAAATAGGATTCTTTGGACAAGCTTATTAGGCAAACGATGGGAAAGGATTCTCTTTTGCCATTTTCACGGCCTCGAGAAAATTCTGTGCACCTGATGAATTTGATGCCTGCCTTAGATCAACATAGTGGGAACAAGCTTTCAAAAAGATCAATTGTTGAACTTAGAATGGATCCAATTGATTGTTTGCAAGAGAATATAGGTGGTGGCCCATTTTTAACAGAGTTGAATGGTGTAAAGGAGTCAATACACAACAATGTGAAGGAAACATGATCTATTGGAAGGGGACTGCAGAATAGTACAGAGTAGATGCCTTCTCTCAAGTTTCCCAAGGCTGTAGTTGCCTTTACCCATGTTGCAACAAAGGTCAACGGTGAACCTGAAAAATGTACGTCAGTCTCATGCATCGGGTATCTTTTGCGTAGTTGTTTACAGGGTCCTTGTCTTGCTTAGTTGAAATTATTTCCATTTCTTATCAATTCATCTTCTGTTATAGATCTTCCTGGATGCCCCTTGTTATCTAAAGTGCAGATGATTAAATGTGAGAAATGGTCATGGGATTTTTGTTCTCACCTTAACCATCGGAGGCACATTCAACTACATCACCGTCTTTTAAATTTTGAAAAGGTGTTTTCTGCTGAGCTGATATTTCAACCAGTTACTATCAATTCATGTGTTTTTGCTCATGCTTTGTGTCATATCTAGTTATGTATATGTTTGCAATTTAAATTTTTGGTCAGATTCATACTTATTTCTTGCTTCTTTTATCCTTTTGATGTTTTATAGGAGGATTCCCTAAAAAAGAGGGTAGATATGGTTGAATTTTGGGACACGGTGGCTTACACACTTGTGCTACAATATTTTTCTTCTTGGGTGATTTTTTAGTAGTTTGGACTTTTAAAACCATAGTCAACAACACTCCTAAATGGTTATTTTATTTTGGAATATGCATATTTTTGTGGATGATTCCAAACAGATTGTATTGCTTAAGAACACAACGCTAGAGGTGAAAAGCCTTCCAATATTCCCAAATATTCTTGTTCGATGTTATCTTTGTGTGAGAAATGAAGGTATGAATAGGTAATGTATGACAGATGTGCCAAAATTACTTAATTGCATATGTTTTGTTCCACAGGAAATTCATGGATCCTCCATTGTTAAGTCCATGCCAGCTTTTATTTGAAAACCAACACTTCCTTCGTTGCCACAGTTTTATGTCAAAGATGGGGATGCTCTTCTGGTAATTACTGGATCATGTTTGTTTGTTTTCATGATCACATAATACATTGAAGTCCTTTTGATGCTAATTGATTTATTTTACTTGACAGGATGTGGTGCAAATTAATCCTTCTAAATTTCCACTATCAGCAGCAGAGCTATTTACCATCCTAGATGATGCAAGTGAGAAAACATTTCTTTGTGCAGGTACAGGTTCCAAGGCTGCTACTGGGTCCACTTTTATTTTGAGTGGAAACTACATTGTACTGCTGTGGTGCTGAAGGAGGAACACCTTCAGAAAAACATATGTAAAACTCACAACATATATTGTCATTATGGCTTCGTTTGTAGATGATCTCATTATTATAGGTAACAACTTAGATAATTGAAAAACTGAAAAAAAGTGAGCTGCATAGATTACTTGAAAGAAAGATTTAGGCATACTTCATCATTGTTTAGGAGTGGAACAATGGAAAATGAAATACCAAATATGTGAAGAAATACACAAAAGATTCAATAGAACATTGCAAGTCAATGGCAACTTCTATTGAAACAAGAATGGAGTTATTACCTTCTGCATACACTAAATTGGTGGGCACAAGATTTAAATGAGAAACTGATAGTTATGTAGTTGGGATTGTCTCATTGTCCGGGTCTTTAGGATGATAAGAGGTTTAGTTGTAACATTTGACCTTAACACCTTGGTTCCCCCATTGCAACCTTAGGGGCTCTGCCTGGATGCCCTCATGGGAATTGAACCTTTTTCATAGGTGAAAAACGCCTCATTCCTCCATGGTGGATCCAAATGTGTGTAAGCCATTTCTATTGGTGCATTAGGTATAGCACATGGATACATGAGTAAAATTCGCTACAATTATTGTGCATATATCAGAAAAGGCTAAAAACTGAGTGTGATGGATAGGGGAAACCATGTGAATAAAGAAACAATGATTATCAATAATTGTAAAATAATTATAAAATGTAAATGGGATATGGGGGTAATTAGTAAATCTTGTCCTAGGAATGGATTAGCAGAAGATGCTCAGGAGTGTAGGCTTATTCACCTTTGTTAAGACAGTTGTGGCCAAATGATGATTAAAGGATTGCATTATTATAAGAATAGAACTATGAAGGACAGGTAAAAGAGAAATGTTTCAATGGTGGGTTATTATTTATATAGTGTGCTTTGTCATTTGTAGATGGAAAATAATGGAATCTTTTATCCATAGTGTTTATTAGGAGTTCATGTGAATGTTGAAGTATCTAACATGGACATATTTGCTGTAAAATAGTTTATAACAACCTAGAGAGGTATTTGATAGCCATCATTGCAATTGTGGGGGAAAAAGAGCATTCTATTCAGAAGAAGCACAATTTGTAAAGATATCCGAAGGGGGTTTCTCTAAGGATTTCCTCCATAGCAATGGGTGATGTGCTTGGATGACATGCATTAAATATGGATTAGAGATCATCACAATACAACCTCCTTCAGATAGTGTTTTCCATGACGGAGACCGCTTGAACATGTAATAGATTAACTAACAAGATATGGGGTGATAATGTCATTGAGGATGACCTACATGGTATGGACGTAATGAGTGTAGAGAATGTCCTGCAACATGAATACTAACAGAATGTGCAGGACAACTTACTTATGAAGATAGTGGTATTTAATGAATTAAATGGTCAATAAGCAGATAAACATCCCTCAGAACAAGATTTGCATACTCGAGAAGATGGGGGATTCTGGTCAAGGACATTAGGATAGCACCTCGAAAGAGTGGATGTGGTATTGATTCTTGGGGAATGTTCGAAGGATGAAGTAAACTCAAGTATTTGTTCTTGTATGCTTGTATGTAGCCTATGAATTATGTAGGCAAAGAATAATGGTTTGTAGTAGAGGTAGAAAATAGCATGAAGTGGAAATTATGATAGTGATTTCAGGGGTGAAAGAGAAACATAATGTGCAGAAGAGCAACCTATGAATATTTAAGGAAAAAAATGATGGAGTTGCTACAAGGATGGCCTGCATTGGTAAGTAAAATGTTTTTCATTAAATATGAGTGGAATTCCAAGCAAGAAACATACTTCGGAAAGAGCCCAATATTGTATTTCTTTATTCATGCAGTGTCTCTGATTTTTTCTATATATTGTAATAACTCTAAGAACACTAAAATTTATGATGAAACTAGGGAATCTGTTGCAGTCACAGGGCATGAACAATGCAAAGATTGGTATCCTCAAAATAATAATGAAAAAAGTTGGGGATACGGGAGAATCAACATATTATTCGAGGTTGAGAGAGAAGCAGGATGTGGATAAATAAATGGCAGAGCGAGCTGTCAAAAAAGTTGTGGAAGATTCAAGGGATCAGAAAGCATATGGATCTAGTAGTCTGAATGCATCCCAATAAAAGTGATATGGATTTTGTAACTAGATTATGGATATATATTCCCTTTTTAAGTTGCTACTGGGCATTCACTTATTTTCCTTGAGGCTTAATTGATTTTGTTTCAATGCATATTGATTGTTTATGTTATTTCTTGTCCTTTATAAACAAATTTATCTTTATTGGCTTTCCTTGATAACCAAAGCAAAAAGTAGCACTACAAGTCAACCACTATCTATTTCTTTGGGTGTCACTGGTCTCACTGGCTAGCTTGGTGGGGCTCCTTCATTAGGGTAATTTGCACTGAAATTGGTTCCCTCTTTAGTGTGCAGAGAAATTTTCATATGGTGCATCGAAGCAAGGTATATTTCACATTTTAATTTGAAATCTTTGACAGGTATAACTCACTTTCCATAGAGGCTAGTGTAGGTGCTTCCTATTCATATCATGTTTCTGTAATGGAAACAACCATAGTTGAAGAGAAGAGTGCATTAACATATGCGGTAACATGGTTTATACATGCTCTTTGCATTTATATTTATTCTCTTCCAAATATACTCTTTATTGCAACATATGATTTCATTAACAACAAACTACAACTATATTCAGGGTCATTTTTTCTCCAACCATGTGAAGTGCATGTTCTTTTGTTGCTAAGACACTTGATTATTTAATTTCTTTTTCTTGGAAAAGAGTGTCAAGATTTAATAGGGTATCTATTGTTCCCTCATTATATCTCAAAAGGCCAATAAATTAAGGATATCTAGAAGCCATGGATGAGCTATATTTATTCCTTGAAGATCATTTAGGACATGTGTTTGAAATCAATCATATGTTACTCGAAGGGTTTTGCCCAGACTTGTGCCTATTATGGTGTAGATAATGGGCACTTGTTAATAATTTGACTATTTCCATAGGCATGTCTACAATGTAGGGTGTCTTAGTGGCTTAGACATTGTTACAAGGCATGATCACTATTGATTTCAGACCATAGACATTACATGCAATATAACTTAGCTATCAACAACCAGGATTATGTCCATGAAAGGATAAAAGCATATTGATCTACTCACATTTTCATGTTGAACAAATTTTGTGTCATCATTTGAAATACATTAAGTCCAAAATAAGAAAGATCATCCCTCTTGAAGCCTACTTGTACCACAATTCAAGTTCTTCCAAGATGAATTGAAAGAATTCACATGAAGTGGAGCAATAGATGATTAGAGTTAACGCCAACTTGTTTAAGTATATGCTCTTAGGCTCCTACAATATCCCACTGACTTTGGTTCCTAAGCTTAGTCATTGTATTTGGCGATTTTTTGGAAAAAATGGGATTTTGTCAAAGATCAAGCAGTGGGAAATTTGATGGAAAACTTAACAAGCTTTATCATGTGTTTTTGTACTAGTGATATTTTTTCAATTTACATGGTGGACACAAACCAGGTAACTTAGGTTTTTAGTTCATCATAGGAACACTTGTGGATCTATGCATTGCAGGTTAGTTGAAATTCATAAACCTAATATATTGGTTGTTTATAAATTGTAAGGCCGATTTGCAGAATTTAGTTAAAGACTGTACGTTCCATTTCACAGTGTCATAAGAAATTGCAAGTTTAGCTTGTGGTTCCTCATTAGAGATAACTCTAGAGATGCCAAGACAGATGACAACAACCATGGGTTTTAGAAAAAATTAGAGGATTTTAATGATGGATAATAGTGTGAAAATATGGATAGAGTCAAGAAGAGGGAAGGATATTGTTCAGAAGTATGTAAAGAAGATCAAGCTTCTGTATGTTATGATTCTACATTAGGACCATAATTTTCATGAATATTTTAATTTTTTTTTCACCCTTCAGGTCTTGATATAACTAGAATGCCCAAGCTACATGATTTTAGTTAACCAAATTAGTACTTTTACATTGTCGTCTTCTGATACATGCAACACTGTTGATGTTGATGAGTGTCCTTTTTGGTATTACAAAAGCCTCTTTCTTTGTTTCCTTGTTTGGCCATTATATAATCAAAGTTGTGTATTGATCCTTTTTACCATTATAGAGGACTCTGTAAGTTAGGTTCTCAAATTCTTAAAGGGTTCTAGTTCAATGGAAGAGCGCCTGCCTTACAAGTAGGAGGTTGGTGGTTCGATTCCTCCATTCCCTAATGATATTATAATATCAGTTAAATACTAAAAACGACTAAATTAGTGACCAAAACATGAGAGACGTGAAACTAGGAATTAAAAAGGATGCAACACATGGCGCTAATGATGAAAGCAAACATGGCGTTGATATGGTAGAAAAATAAGACTTTAATTTGGATGCAAAACATGGCACTACATAGGAATCAAAATATGGTGCAACAATAGAAGAAATATTTGGCGCCATTTTGGTAGCAAAACATGATGCAAAAAAGGAAGCAAAAATTGGTGCAAATTTGGAAGCAAAAATTGGCACATATTTGGAAGTAAAACATGGTGCAAAATGGGATGCTAAAGTGGTAGCAAAAATGGATGCTAATTTGGATGCTAACATGGTGCTATTAAGGATGCAAATATGGCGCTAACGAGGGTGTCATTTAAGAATCAAAAGTGGACACTTTCTAGGAAGCAAAGAAGGACGTTATTTAGGAAGCAAACGTTGACGTTGTTTAGGAAGTTGGGCACTATTTTGGAAGAAAATATTGACATTGTTTAGGAAGCAAAGTTGGATGCTATTCTAGAAGCAAAAAAAGAGACGCTATTTTGGACGTCATAAAGGATGCTATTTAGGAAGCAAAAAAATACATTTTTTGGGACACTTTAAGTTTTGTCCATGACGCGTCCCATTTAGCATCTAGTTTGACCACTCAATGTAAAAAAAAATTACACTAAAAAGGGACACTAAATGGGATGCTAATTCCAGGATTTATGGTAGTGGATTCATCCTTTTCCTTCCTTGCTGCCTCCCTTCCACTTTGGCTTCTAGATATATCTTTTTGCAGTAGTCACCCTGTCATGAACATAGCATATTTTAGACCATCAAAGTAACACAGACTGCACTAATACATGCATTCTATAAAATGAACTATAAAAAATGTTAATACATGAAAATAAAATGATAAGGAAAATAAAACCTCACAAGTTGGGTTCGAAAAAATTCTAAGCCCGTCATCCTACTAAAACCACAATCCTAACCGAAAAGAGTCTTCATCTCAGAAAAACCTTAACTCGACCAGCACCCATGGGAAAACTCTGCCATCCCACAAAATAGAGTAATAGAACAACCAAAATGGAGGGAAAAACCCTACCAACAGTTGGAAGAAAAAACAGTAAGCATCAAGTAGGTAATCCACTTCGACAGGAGGAAGTAATAAAGCATCAGATGATTAGTTCAATAAGTAACCGCAATGTAGAGCGACGAATAGACTCTGGTATTTACAATGTCGGTGAGGAAAAACACTAAGTGCCGCTGTAGTCACACATCAGATAGTGGAGTCACTAAGGTATCGACAGATGAATCAACTCAAATGATGAAGTGATAGAGTATTGCGCAACCACAACGACGGGTGCCATACAACCTAAGAGTTCCACGGCAACATAAAACAAAGCGGCAAAAAGCATAACAAACCATCGGCGAGCGAAAAAGTTATATGGCGGATGTTTAGTTGGCTCAGGAGCTGCAATGGTGGAAAGAAATCAGGCTACAACTTTCGATCGAAGTCATAAAACTTTTTGATAGCGAAAAGAACAACAATAAAACACGGTATCGACGAGGATTAGCCCTAATTTGTTGGGACGTTCATTATTGATCCTTCGAAATAGCAGTTGCACAGATAACTACAATCCGAAACAAACCTTAAATGAATTTTGATAGTGTTAAATAAAACATCGCAAATTAAACAGTTGATAAATAAACCGAGGAATTGGCAACAATCAAAACTATATATCAGGTCGTTCATTGTTTAGCTTTCGCAACGGTGGCTGCATAGAGAAATATGGTCGTGATTCACTGTTCAATAAACCTTCGATAGTGAAATTATTCATGAACCAAAACTTCAAGTTCAAGTCAACAGCATTAGTAGAAAAATATAGTTATTCAAGCTTCCAAAAGTGATTAACAATTTTCCTTAAATCAACCTCAAAAGATCAAACTTGCAGCAGAAGAACAACAAAGTTTAGAAATCCCAACAGGATGCTAAGACGATTTGTTTTGTAGGTACTATTTACTACCAAAACCAAGCCGAAGAAGGGGAGGAAGAAGCTTAAAATCACCGAGAGCAATTCTCACACAGAGATTGCTGAAGTTTCACCTGCAGTAAAGGTCGAGATAGTGTACGAAGACACCAAAGCAGTTATAGGAGTAGAGCTCGAGTTGAAATGGGGCCAAATATACCCTATGATGTTTGATAAGAAAGTGCCAAAAGATGGATTGGGGGATCTTGATTTATATGAGAATATTCTAAGTTCTGGGTTAACCAAGATAGCCACCAAGCCAGAGGTTTTTCCCTGCATCGAGGTCATTGGTTGGCTTTTTCCAAAGATGGACACAGTGGGGATGATAATTAATGATGAATAGGGAAAACCTATTGCATCATTTGCACCAGCATTCATTTCAAAAGAATATAGTCTACCAGAAGTAGAAATAAATGTGACCACAGATTGGGTCAAGAGCATTAAATTCAACTATACCACCACAGTAAAGGGGATGATGATTGAGGGAAAAACCTTCAGACATAAGCAGTCAGGAGAGTATGAAACATCTAGTCTTCAAGCCCCATTCAGATTAATAGCATTGATGTTAAGTAGGTTGTATGGTAGGTGTGATGGAAAAACATACAATTTTGGGTGGATTCCACTCATGTATTATGTGGCAATGGAGGGAACAGTCTTTAACTGGGTGGATATTTCTACCAAAAACTTGGCTAAAAGTATCAAGGAAGTTCAGGAGGGTCTAAAGTAGAGCAAATCATAATTCTATATGTCATCCTTTTTGTTAGATTGCATAATATATAGGCATAAGTTTGAAAAGCTAAATTGTGTATGGATAGAAGGGAAGGCTCCTATGGGGTGATTCCATGAAGATGGGTAATACTTTTTGGCCAAATTTGGCGATGAAAACCTGATTTTTTACTCATGTGCTAGATAGAAGCCCTCAAAATGCATATATTCCATGTGAATTTTGACTTGCAGTAAAAAAACAAATTGTAGAATATTATGTTGGCTTCATAGTGATATTTTTTTTAAAATATTCCGATGTCATTTAATGTGTAAATTTTTGTATTTAATGAACTATGCGACCTTAAAAATTTGAAGAAGCTAATAAGTGGTTGGTGTCCACGTAGAGTAATTCAATCTTGCATTAATAATTTAAAAAATATATATATATGAGCATGATCTACATAAAATGCAGTA
>LPNX011226582.1:57413-87835 GCA_001517045.1 Pseudotsuga menziesii | reverse complement strand
GAAGAACAAGTGATGACAATTCAAGATTCACTCCAATAAACATGAATCTGAAGCTCCCAGGGTCAGAGACACCATGACGAAAGAAAGAGCTTCAAAGAGTGGTAGATCCACCTTGAAGGATGAATACCACCATGGGTACAAGAGATAACTCAAGATGAAGAAAATAATGATATGAAAGAAGCTATGATCAAAGAATAAGAGTTGATCATGGGGAATGATGTATATGATATGATGGAATAAGTGTACAAAGAAAGGTTCGTGATTCTCCCCAGAAAGAATAGAATATGACATGACATACTCTATTGACCAGTATATATCAAGCATAGAACCACCTGTACAAAATGAAGAGGGAAGATGATACTCCACTTTAGGGGGACTGACTACAGAAAATTATATCTGAGTTCGACATGGTACGACATGATGGATAGATTTGTGATGGATCGAGACTTTACCAAGAGTAAAGTGGGTTCCAACCTTCAAGTTTGAATGCAGAAGACTAGGATATGTTGATGACCTGAGAAGACAAACTCATAGAAGATGTTATGATACTAGAATGATGTTTGGGATATAGTACTCAAACCAGAAAGCAAGAATGTGGTATATTCCAAATGGATTTGCAAGATAAGATATGTTGCTGATAGAAGTAAGGTAAGAGTTGTGGCTAGAGGTTTTTATCAGAAAGAGGGAATTAATTCTGAAGAGACACTTACTCCAGGAAGCAAGGTACACTTCCTTCAAAACTATCATGGTAGTTTCTTCCATGATGAAGTAAAGACAAGCCTTCCTTAATGGTATGATTGAGGAAGAGTTTTACATCGAATAGTCATGAGGATTTGAAGTTGAAGACAGATGGAATCAAGTATGCAAGTTGAAGAAGGCCCTCTATGGCCTGAATCAAGCTCCCAAAGCTTGGCATGGAAGAATAGATAGTTTCCTGATGAGCATGGGATTTTCCAAGAGTAAAGTCGATCCTAACCTTTCCTACAAGGTTGTAGAATATGTACCTATCATTCTATTACTATATGTGGATGACTTATTCTTGACAGGGAATGAGAAACATATCATGGAAAGCAAGAAGAAACTAGCAGAAGAATTTGAGATGAAAGACCTTGGGTTAATGCATTATTTCCTAGGTGTGGAAGTATGGCAAAGTTCAGAAGGAATCTTTCTCAACTAGGGAAAGTATGTGGTAGAGATATTGAAGAGATTCAATATGTTGGAATGCAAAGTCATGGCCACACCCATGGACTCCAACCTGAAGCTATTAGCTGATGACTCATTAGAGTTAGTGGATGTGACTCACTATAGACAGATCATTGAGTCATTGATGTACTTAACAAATACCAGACCAGACATTTGTTTTGCTGTGAACACCTTAAGTCAATATCTTGTTCAACCAAGACGGGTTCACCTAGTA
Organism: Pseudotsuga menziesii; assembly: GCA_001517045.1. NCBI lineage: Eukaryota > Viridiplantae > Streptophyta > Pinopsida > Pinales > Pinaceae > Pseudotsuga > Pseudotsuga menziesii. The sequence goes on along the minus strand of LPNX011226582.1, from coordinate 86,418 downwards.
GCTGCAAAACATGTGATGAGATATCTGAAAGGGACTATAGCCTTTGGTCTATACTATGATGGTAGCCATGAGTATAGATTGTATGGCTACACAGATGTAGATTGGGCTGGAAGTATCTCAGACAGGAAAAGCACATCAGGTAGATGCTTTTGTTTGAGGTCTGTTATGAGTTCATGGTTTAGCAGGAAACAGTCCAGTGTTTCTCTTAGCACGGTTGAAGCAGAATACATAGTAGATTGCTCTACTAAGTTGTGAAGCCATATGGCTTCAGAAGTTGATATCAGGTCTCTTTGACCTGAAGATGGACACTACAATGATTCTATGTGATAAACATAGTTGTGATGACAAAGAACCCTGTGTTTCGACGTAACACGTAGAAATCCGGTATTTCTACATACAAGATAAGATGCAGATGATGATACTGTAGATGCAGATGATGGTGATTCAGTATTTCTATACTGAAGATATAGATTATGATGATTTCAGTATTCCCATACTGAAGATATAGATGATATTTCAGTATTTACATACTGTAGATACACATGATGGTGATTCAATATTTCTATATTGAAGATATAGATGATGATGCTTTCAGTATTCACATACTGGAGATACAGATGGTGATAGTTCAGTATTCACATACTGAAGATGTAGATGATGATGGTTTGGATGATGATGTACTGATGAATCCTCTGCCTCGAGTAGAGTTCGAACACTTTCGAGACAAGTTTGGTATGGTTTAAAAAGATCTTCCCCGAAAGGGGGAGTAGTGATGTTGCAGTGGGATTGTATCATCCCTGGGCACTTGCCCTAAAGTGACTCAGAGACCTCGGTCTTTGAGAATGAAGAGGGATTGTATCATCCCGGGACATCTGTCCACAATAGATCCGGTGACCTTGGTCCTCAAGAATGTGGTGGGATTGTATCATCCCTGGGCACTTACCCTAAAGTGATCCGGAGACCTCGGTCTTCGAGAATGAAGAGGGATTGTATCATCCCAGGACGTCTGTCCATAATAGATCCGGTGACCTCGGTCCTTGAGAATGTGGTAGGATTGCATCATCCTTGGACATCGTCCTAAAGTGATAGGGACTGATTCTCCTGTAATCAATCTGGTGGCTTCAGTCCTCGAGAATGTGGTAGGATTGCATCATCCTTGGACATAGTCCTAAAGTGATAGGGATTGATTCTCTCGTAATCAATCCGGTGGCTTCGGTCCTCGATAATGTGGTAGGATTGCATCATCCTTGGACATAGTCGTAAAGTGATAGGGATTGATTCTCCCGTAATCAATCCGGTGGCTTCGGTCCTCGAGAATGTGGTAGGATTGCATCATCCTTGGACATAGTCCTAAAGTGATAGGGACTGATTCTCCCGTAATCAATCCGGTGGCTTCGGTCCTCGAGAATGTGGTAGGATTGCATCGTCCTTGGACTTAGTCCTAAAGTGATAAGGACTGATTCTCCCGTAATCAATCTGGTGACTTCGGTTGTAGAGAATGTGGTGGGATTGTATCATCCCTGGACTTTAAGTCCAAAAGTGATCCAAAGACTTTTTGTCTTTGAGTTGTGGATTGCAGGTTGTTGCTGATGATGATGATGCCGTACTGATCGAAAGATCAGAGTATGATGATGATGACGTACTGATTGAAAGATCAAAGTATGATGATGATGACATACTGATTGAAAGATCAGAGTATGATGATGATGACGTACTGATCTAAAATATTAGAGTATGATGATGACGCACTATGATTATGATGTTTCTGATCGAAAGATCAGAGTATGATGATGTTGTTTCTATGTTGATGATGTTTCTGATCGAAAGATCAGAGTATGATGATGATGTTTCTGATCGAAATATCAGAATGTGATGATGATTATGATCGACTGATCAGAATATGATGATGATGATGTTGCTGCTGATCGAAAGGGCAAAGTGTTGATGATGATATTGCTGATCGAGAGGTCAAAGTACTGAAGATGTTGCTGCTGATCGAAAGGTCAAGGTGCTGAAGATGTTGTTGCTGATCGAAAAGTCAAAGTGCTAAAGATGTTGCTGATCGAAAGGTCAAAATGCTGAAGATGTTGTTGCTGATCAAAAGGTCCAAGTGCTGAAGATGTCGTTGCTAATTGAAAGATCAAAATGCTGAAGATGTTGCGGATCAAAGACTGAAGATGTTGCTGATGATGAAGACTGAATATTGAAGATGAATACTACATGATGTTGAAAAGCTTCCAATGATTTATAGATGTGTTACCCTATTGATGTTGATGATGTCCCCTATCTCTTCTCTTGTTGTTGTTGATGTTGCTATAGAATACCCTTCTCATTAAGGGGGAGTGTTGAAATATTGTAACTTCAAAGAATATTCTATATGTATCTTTTTGTGGCCCCCGATGGTCCTACCGGGAGAACCACTTGTATTACATTGTACCTCGATGCTCCTAATCAGAAGAACTAATAAGAGTCATGAGGTAGTCCCCTCTAATTGTAAAGGTGGGTCATCAGCACCCCAGTGTGGTTACTTGAGCCTACATGTGTAACTCAAGCCTACATGATTTAACTCGAGCCTACATGTCAAATGAGTTAACTTAAGTAAACGGATGAATATAAATAGAGGTGTAGTACTCCTCATTTGTCACACACACACTCTCACTTATGTAGCGCATTAGTGGAGAAGAGAAGTAGCTGGAGAAGGAGGAGGATCAGGATTTGATCTCCTTGCTGGTTTTATCTTTTATCTTTTATATTTTTGGGGCATCTATATTGAGGAAGCTTTTGCTGGGTTTTTCCCTTTAGGGTTTTCCCAGTATAAATATTTGTGTTCCTTTTGTATGGCTGTGCTTGTCTATCTTTCAGTGATCCTGTTTATATGCTTTTGTTATGAAAATGAAATGAAATACTAATGTCTTAGCTAAGCATATGGAAATTCAACGGAACCAACCTGACTAGGATACAAATTCAATTATGCAATCACCAACTTGCTATTGTCAAGCACCAACCTGGGTATAAGCACTGACTCTCTGGTTTTACCAACACTGATTGGAAGGAAGTTGCAACTGCCACTCTTTGCCTTGTAAAAACACCCTAAAATGAAGTTCTATTTAGCTTCTACGGTCTCCATCCTTTCCTCATGCAGTGTTCAATATCTACGATATGTGACTTCTTTGATCACCCTCTGTAATCCCTCTGATCTACATATTTTATTCTCTCTGCATCTATTTCACTTTAAAATATCAACATCTTTTTCACTTTCCAATATTTGTGCCTTATGCACTTTCCAATATCTACATCTTATGCACCTTTAACATTCTACAACTTACAATAATCTGCGTCTTCTGCATCTATCTACGATCTTCTCTGATTTGTGTCTTCTAGAACTATTTGTGATCTTATTTGATTTGTATCTTCTATAGTTATCTGTGATCTTCTATGATATGCATCTTCTGTAGTTATTTGTGATCTTCTCTGGTTTGTGTCTTCTACAACTATCTTCTCTGATTCGCGTCCTCCGCATATTTGTGTGATATTAGTATAAGAAAAATTCACAATATCTGCGAAAGTATCTTTTCAATAGATATGCACTCCAACCTTTTTTGATCTACGATTCAATAGTATTTTGTTTCCTCATTACTTTCCTCACACACCTCAGTGTTAAGGACTCTCATTTACATAAATTCTTTTGATCCTCCTCAATACTTGTGTGCATTCAACTCTTTTAAGTATATCTTCTATCTGTTTCAACGAGCCATTGATCCCCAAAAATATGAAGCTTGCTTAATTATATCATATCAAATTTATCTTCAAGATCACTTTATCATAACCACTTTGTGTCTATTTATACTACTCTAGGTAAAAGAGTGTGCCCACACAGTGGGGTTCTTTTGAATTAATGATGCACGAACTTCCTTACTTCTTGGTTAATCTAACCATTTCATTATATTTCTCGTTGACATTTATCTTCTCATGATTTAACACATGGATTTTTGCACACTCTAGTTGAACACCTTGGCGGTATTTGTGTATATATGTCCCATGTCTTACTAGGATTTTCACACTTTGGAGTTACTTCATATGTGGTTTTTCAACCTTGAAGTATCATCGCTTGTGGGTCTTGCACACTTTTGAAACTAGCCTACTTGTCCAATCACATCTTATTCGCATGCCTTTTGCGCACTCCCAAACCTTTGTCCAACCAACTCTTTTGACTTTTACCTTGAAGTAGCATGACTGGGTGGACTCAATATTTGTGTATATACCTGAGGTACCTCTTCATGCTGCATGTAATTCTTATGTATTTCTTCAAAACTACATTTTTATACTTATTCAAACAAGGATACTGCATCCTCTTAGACATTTGGTTACAAGATGAATGTACTTCCTATGTGTTATAGCCCTAAATATAACTTCTATGTTCGTGATGAAATTTACACGTTTGGTCACATGACGACAATTCCATGACGACACTTAATGAAAGTTACTGCAGTCACCCAAAGGACACATGTGGATGGAAGGGTTGTATCGGGAGTTTTGTAGCTTAATTTTACCTCTTTTCTAGACGATTAGAAAGGCAACAGATTGAGAAGCAACTTTCCAGAACAAACCAACTCTTGAAAACCCTTGGAAATACTCTGAAAAATGCCTTTTTTCAACCCACACATGAGTTGTCATTGTAAAACCTACGTTTTTTCACTTTGCATATGCGGGTTGTGAGTGTTGTACCAGCGTATACCCTTATAAATGGTTAAAAAATATAAAATTCTTGAATTTTGGGTGGTTTTGGAACTACCTCCTCAGTTGTAACTTCCCTATCCTCGACCCTAAATCTTCAGATTGCTATATAAGAGAGGGAGAATGGACCATGAAGGGGACTTGGCCTTTGATATTGTTATGCTGGTGAAATTTGGACTCTCACCCCCCTCACCTATTCTCTAGTTGTCATCTACCTTTGTTGTAGAGTTTGGAGCCTAAGAATTTTGGAGGAGAGAAGCAGGAGATCCAGATCGAAGGTTTCACGAGGTGCCTTGCATGAGGAGAAGTTATATCTTGTACTTATTCCATTGATTAATAAATATTTGATGTTCTTCCCTTTCCAAATCATTTTATAATGGATGTTGAATCTCATTTTTTGATCACATATTAATTAGGGTTTCACATTATCTTGATTATCATTGCTTTATATGTGGTCAAACTTGTTTGAGGAGGGTTTGAAGTTGTTTGTAGGTGTTCAGGTTGGAGAGCAAGAAGGGGGATACAGAACAATATTGGATCAACCTTCAGTGCATAAGGTATGAACCCTCCAAACCCTTGAAATATTGTTTAATTTTATACTTTCAGAGAGTTATATATAAGTCTGTATACCCCTAGTATGTTGGTGGCCTAAACCCCATCCATATGATCAATTCCCATTAGAGGAAATTTCAACTCAAAATGGGCCTCCTAAGAAAAATAATAAAATAATATTTATTAATTTTGGAGGAAGAAAAGAAAAAAACTACTTTTTTTGTTGATATTTTTGACATATCTCCCTGTGATTTTACTCAAATTTCAATTGGGAGAGCTCGTTGGATGCAAAATTGAATTCCGAATCCAATGAGTACCCACTCGGCATACTTTTTACAGACCCCTCTAACCCAAAAACAAGAAATACCTGAAAAAAAATGTGATGATGACATCATCGTCACATTTTTCCAGGTATTTCTTGTTTTTTGGGTAGAGGGGCTCATCAAAAGTATTTTGACCGAGTACTCGTTGGATGCAGACTTTAATTTCACATCCAGGGAGCTCTCTTGATCGAAATTTGAGTAAACACACAGGGAGATATGTCAAAAATATGAACAAAAAAAGTAGTTTTTTTTATGATACCTATCCCCAAATTTATATTAAAATATTGTTTAAGACCTATACGGTATTTCAAATTTAAAGAAATTTCATTGGCTAACACATGATGACATGGAAATTTTTTTAAACCAAAACAATTAATTTTTATTTATTTATTTATGGAGAACTGATGGGTTTTTCCCAATTACAAAAATTCCAAAGTATACAACACCGTGGTTACAGATCTTCTCATTACAAAATCAAGGAATAGGATGCAACACACTAGAACCATCATTTAGACTTAACATTTCGGGAGGGAGAAGGAAACCTTGATTTTCTTTGAAATTTGCCACCTTATTCAAATCACGGAGGATATGAAAGGAGGAGACATAATCAAAATCGATCAAAATAAAGTGCAATCTTTGCATTGTCACATTCAAATTGAGGTTATTGAATTTTGAAACCAATTTTAAAACTTTGATAATAATTTTAGAGTCTCCAAAAATATGAATATTTTTATGTCCAGCTACCTTTTCAATTCGACAGGCTTTTAGAAGAGCAAATAAATCTGCTTGGTTATTAGTAAGTTTTCCAAATCCCCAACTGAAACTGGTTTGAAGCCTTCCACCTGAGTAAAAAATCAGACCTCCTACCCCATCATTCCCAGGATTCCCTTTTGATGCTCCATCGAAGAAGATTGATTTTTTTTTCCTTTTTCCACCAAACTAAAAATTCCTCTTCCATGGATCTAATCTTCCAATTTGATTTAAAACCAGGTATGCCAGGATCCAACTGAAAATTGTCAACAAACAAGGAACCATGCCATTTATACTCAGCTTCAAGATTGATGGCATGAATATAAACATTTCCAACAACTTTCAGAAGAAGAGCCTTCACCTTTATTGATATTCTTTCTAGTTTTGTTACTTTGCTGTTAAAATCGAGTCATTTCTAGCTAACCAAATTTTCCACCATAAGAATTTCGGAATAGCTTGCCATATTTTCTTCCATTCTAAACTGGTTGAAGAAAGGCCAGGATACCTTGACTGCCAGATCATGAACAAATTGACAGGTTCATAGTTTGGAGGAACAGGGAGACAAGGAAATCCGTGCAAGAAGTAAATCCATACTACATGGAATTTGAATTATGGTTTAAAGGCCCATTTTGAGTTGAAATCTCCTCTAATGTTGACAACACTATGCACTTCTTCAAACTGGATTTCATATATTAGATTTCATCATATATTTATTCAAACTGGCATAGAATCTTCATGTTATATTTTCGCTGACTTCATTCAACTTGTTTATGCAAGAGTGAACATGCATCTCCTTAACATATCCCTTAAGCGTATTTTCATTATGCATCCTTCTTATTCAATGTTCATGCATCCTTCTTGTTCATTTGACATCCATCCAATTTTATTTCTTTCATGTGTCCCTTTTTGACATTTGACATCAATGAAAATACCAAGGTTCAACAGGTTAACGAATTATATTAAGCATAGATCCTTGGACTAGGTTCGTAGTTAACAATCTAAGGCTACTTTAAATTATGAAACATAGTGGTATTGTACAAGGATAAGAATAATTCCAATAATATAAGTGTGTCTCCAAGACTCTCCACTAAAACCAGAGTTAAGCACTAGGTCATGTGAGGTTAGGTTGATGGTAAAACCCCTTGATACTTAACTAAGCATTTGTTGGAATTTACATGTCTGGGGATTTCACTGGTACCAACTTGTGCCCCTTGTGGTGTTGATACTTTTTAGAATTCAATAGTATCTACCTTGTCCATACTTATGATCCCGATCATCGACTCTAGACACTAACTATGAGTTGGTATGCTTATTATGTTGTCTTAGGTACCACCTAGGTGTCTATAGGGGCATTCCTATGTACCTTGAGAATACATTGATCCAATATAATAGCACCCTTAGAGGGTGTTCCTTAACTTATGGGTAGAATTTCACCAAGAATGACTATTAGCAAAGGCCTTGGTAACTTCTTTTGTAGCTTTATTATTTGGTTGTGGGACTTAATCAACTTACACTGAACTTCGAAAGACCCTTGGGTTTCTCGGTTGATGTCTCTAGGAATTTTTATACTGGAGTGTTGTTTGTGCTTAGTTGGCCTTAGAGATTTATTACTTGTTGAGTTTGAACTTATGGTTAATTTTGCTATGGACACCAACCAAGGGAACCCTATGAAAGGGGATCGTTTTGTTTTCCATTTATTGGGAACATTGGTGCTCCCTTGATGGCCACTTTGAACCTTTCAGGATTCACTTTGGGGCTACCAATTTGGTTTTTTTACACTATGAATGTCCTAAATGATCTTGATTGTTTTGAAGTAAGCACTTTAAAACAAGGGCATCAAAACAATGTGCCTTCTTTTCTAACAATATATTCTCCTCCTCCTTCTACCTCATGTGGTGAAAGATTTGATGCTAGTAACCAATGGTCTAAAAGGAATAGAAGGAGGAAGAATATGAAGAGGATTCAAAGACAAGGGGAAATTCCTTATCCTATGGAGGTCATACTGAGGGTACCTCCGTAGCCTATAGAAATCATGCTAGGGGAACTGATTCAGTCTCTGCAAGTCATATTAGAAATCTACAACTAGCCACTGGAAGTCATGTTGGGGATAAATTATCGGTCACTTCCAATCATATTGAAAGTCCACATTTAACCACTATGATTCATGTTGAAGACACGCCATTGATCACTATGAGTTATACTAGTGAGAAGTCACTAGTCACTACAAGTCATATTGGAGACATGAGACCAACCACTGCAAGTCATGTTGGGGTAAAACAACCAACTATTGTAAGTCATGTCGAGAGAAAAGAATCAACCAATGTGATTCATGTTGAACATATTGACACTATTGAGGAGTATAAGCATATAAGACATAAGACTAAGTTACCTTGTATGATTTGCAAGGGAGATGAGCTTACTTAACTGTGTCATATTATTCTAGAGGTACAAAGGGTGTGGTCCTAATATCAAGGATTTTTCTCTCCTGAACAACCTATAATTTCCCAACAGTCTCTTCAACCTTTGGTTGATAAAGTGATTAATTCAATGCAATCTTTGATTGATCCCACTCTTTCCTTGGAGAGCGTTGATGTTGAATTGGTTGAACCAACACACTCTTTGGTAAATCTATCTCTTCCTTTAAAGAAAGTGATAAGCATTAAGTGGCCGAACCGATGCAATCTTTAGTTGATACCACTCTTTGTTTGGAGAGTGTTGTTTCTACCACTCAAGTTTTCTTCACTGCCAGTTTAGAAATTCTAGACAAGAACTTAATTTGTTTCAAATGAACCCCAACCAAGCTCTATGATTTCCTCCTTTGATTATAATAATCTAGCTGAGTCTGGCCTTCCTTGTATTGCACCTTTTCAAATAAGGGTTCAAGTTAAACATTACACAATTGCTTGTTGTTTCATAGATGAAGGTGCCTCTATTAGTATTTTATCTACACATGCTTTTAAAGGTATGGTAGCTCCCAACCTTGTGATGATTGTTAATCAACCACTGGAATTTGATAGAAAACCTAGTGAAACTTTAGGAATCCCTTAATTTCCTGTTACATTAGGTAGGAAAATTATGTTTGTTGATTTGTTATGGAAGACCCTTTGGATTTTAATATGCTCCTTGGAAGTGATTAGGTATATGGTAAGAATGTTGTGGTGTCTATGCTCTTTCATATGATGTATTTTACTCACAATGGAAGAATTGTCACTATTGGTCAAATTCCATTTGTTGACCCCTCTCATTACTCAACTTTAGACCAAGTATATCCTTTGTTAGTTTCTAGTGTTTTGATAGACACTACCCCACCACAGGTGAATTAAGTGGCCTTATATACCTTGTGTCCAATTGCTATAGAGAAGAATCCTTTGTATTCATTCTTATCTTCTTTTGATTTTATCCCAACAGTTGACCAAGTGATCCATTCAATGAGGGAAACAGAGCTTGCTCTCCACCCAAATTGGTCCAAGTGAATGTTTTGACATGTGTTCTCTTTAGGATGATATACTTCCTTTAGATGAAGCTTTCTTAGAGGATATGCCCAATTCTGACATTCCTTTGGATTTTGAAGTCCTTTCCAAAGATCATCTCCCTGGATTGGACCTAGTTGCAATAAAATATAGAGCTGATTTTCCTTTTGAGTATGGTCTCCCTATTTTTAGATCCTCAAAGATTGGCATGTTTTAGTCTTTGGGATCTGCCTTTGAGCTACAAGTCGGTGTTCTTGATGAGTTTGATTCTATTAGAATATTTTTTGACTCTTGTGATGATGATTCTATCCTTGTAGACTCCATTATTTATTTTAGCTTCAATATTCCTCTTGAGTTTGATCTTATTGATTATAGGTCCTCAAGCCTTGGTGATCTTGATTCTTCACTAGTGAAATATGCCTTAGTAATAAATATTGTTGAAGATATTGAAGTTGGGAATATTTTTACCAAAATTAACTATATCATATCTTTCTATTTATATTTTTTATATATGATCATGGTATTGTTGTTTCTTGGAGACAAGAATTTTAGCTAGATTTGTGGCTGCTTAGGAATAATTTTTTGCATGTTGATTGATCTGATAAGGTATTTTTGGAAACATGCATATAGGTTTAGGGCTGTACTCTGTTATGATGAACTTGAACCTTTTTATTCCCAAATTTTCCATAGGGTTGACCCTATTGAATATTGGTGTGTCAGCCATATTTATCTGTTTTTTGCATTGGTCGAACATGAGAGCCCACCAACACGGGACACCATCTTCATCACTCTTTTTCTATTTTGGTGTTCGTGTTGAGTTTTTGTCATAGGTTTGGGAGCCTTTTTAGTTTTACCATGACATTGAGAAGAAGCTAGATGCCTCTTTTTCTCATATATTTATGGCCATTCCCTATAAGGTTCATGTTTTTGTGTTTAAATTGTAAATACATTTAAGTTTTTTGTGTTTAAGTTGTAAATGCATTTGCATTTGAATCTTTATCTGTTGGATTCTAACTTATTTCTTTGTATAATCCCTCATTTATTATCTCATTATCACTAAGCCTTGCATCATTTCTTCTTTACAACTTGGCATTCTTTTACTAGGAAGAAACACACCTTGAGTGTCTATCATGTTCATATTCCTTACATTATGCATGGGTTTGTTTAATGTGTTTGGAACTAGTTTGCTTGTCTTCGAAACTCGTTTCTTCCCCTATATTATAACATTCTTTTATTCCTTTTCAGGATTTAATAATATGAAAAAATACAAAAACCGAAATATTCCAAAAAGATGGATGGAAAAGAGTCATGTTCTTATTTATGTTTGGCAACAAGTTGTGTTTCCCTTGAGAAAAGCACATAGTTTTGAGTCCACGTCTCTGCAATTTGGGTTATAGTATGAGTTTAGGAAGCTGAACTCATTTATGCATTATCTCCACTGACTAGTTAATCTGCTTATCATTATGGAGCATTATGTTGATGTCTCATACACCATTGACTTATGTCATGTTCATTATTCAGTTAATGCTGTAACACCTTGTTTTACCCTGACTCTTGAGATTAGGATAACTATTATTTGAGGGCATTCAATAACGAATCACTCGACTATTTATTTATTTGAGATCTAAAAAAATTGCATGGACGAATTTTTGAGGGCATTCAATTTCAGATGACCTGGACATTTGTGAAGCAATGAATCGGTGATGAGATACGACCCAATAAGAATTATCTGACATATTGATTACATGAGGAGTAAATTATGATTATGAAAATGATGCCGACATTTGGTCAATTGTGAATGCACTAATATTATGATTTTAATTATGAATGAAGAATCATGTGAAGTTATCAACAAGGATTAAAATGTTGTATAATGTTTTATAGTAATGAATGATTGACAAAAGTTATGTAACATGTACTGTGATGGTCTGTCGAGTGTGACAAGAAAGGAAGGTAGATGAAACACAAGAAATCATCAGTATACAAAGACTCTAGATGAGTCGACAACTATGGAAGGTGATGTTAATATTGTTTATAATAATATTTAATTGCGATGTGTTTGATGCTATGGCATGCATGGACCCTAAATGAGTCGAGAAATCTTGACAGTAGAGGTTGATTGGATGTATAATATTATAGTTGAAATATTGTATATAAGATATGATACACATGTTGATTTATGTGCACATGATGGGCTTACGATTGCCAATCGACCCACATCAAGTGACGGGGGGCTGAAAAATTATACTTGTAAGACTAGCAAATTGGACGATGCGATGAGCTTTGAATAGAGTGAGGAAAACTCCAGTTCATCAGATGCATGTGCTGTAAGGGTAGGCCGCGAGTTGATTACTCAGGAAGATTGTAGCAGGGGGTGCAAAATAAGGATTCAAACTTATTCCCCAGGAACCACTTGGCCCTTCCTAGGGTAGGCAGATTGAGGTAACATTAGCTCAATCGGCATACCATCTCCTTGCCTATGGGAATTACCGAAAGGGCATGCACGAAGCATAACACCTTGATAATTATGGCCACAACGAGAATGCAACGGTAATCAACATCAAATTTGAATTGGGGGAATTAATAAAATGTTTAGAAAGAATTTTAATAAAATTCTTGTAAGCTAAATTAAAATAATAATAAGAATAATAAATAATAAATAAATAAATATTAAGAATAATAAATAATTAAAATTAATAATAATAATAAATATATGAATAAATAAAATAAAGCTATATATATATAAGGAAATGAAATAATTCTAAATTAAGAAATCAATTAAAAGAGTAAATGAAGGAACTTGAACTAAAGTAAAATCCTAACTAATCGAAAAAGAATTAGATAACTAATGATAACTAAAATGTGGGTGGGTAAGCCCCAAGAATTAGCTCAATCGGTCGAGCAACCGTAGTTAGGCCTCCCGGCATGTGAGGTCACGGGATCCATTCTCCTCGACGCTCTTGGGGTTAGGCATGAAGTGTGCCGAGAGTGAGGCCCCTTCGGGTTGGCCCTCTTGAAATTATTTCGTGGATGTAGCCCGTCGGTCAAGCCGGCGCGTGAACCACATTGAAAAAAAAAATGTGGGTGGGTAAATAAAATAAATAAATAAAGTAAGTAAACTGAAGAGTTAATTGAAAGTGGTGCATGTGATGCATGAGAATTAACGGAATTGTTAATAAAATCCAAAAGAGAGGAAGAGTTCAAGGGCTTTTTGACCCACCATAGTTTGAGCTCTTTGTAGCGCTGAGGTGACTGTGGAAGGGTGTGGTTCAGTATGACGTGATTGAGGTTGGGATCCTCCCAACAACAACTTGGCTCCGTACTTACATTGCTAGCAAGTATTTTCATCGTTGTTGAGCTCGGGGGTCCCGAGGGAAGGAGAGTACTATGTCTTGGAATGGAAGGGAGGAAACTGGTGGGTTCACTATGATTGGAAATCTGAAAATTGCAACTGCGGGGGAGCTTGATGACAAAACAACCTTCGGACTCGTCCTCAAACAACAATGACCAATGATATGAATAGGTATTTAAAAAATTTGAATTTGATATTATNAGATCTGTTAAATTTGACGATGTATATATATATATATATATATATATATATATATATATATATGAATTGCTTGTATTAGCTTTTAGAAATGAAAAAATTGGTGTTCTTAGTCTAATTTGATCTAGATTTTATGATATACATGCATATTAGTTTGTAATATTTTTCAGACCCCGTAGAGGGTCGTTACATATGGTATCAAAGCGTGGTTCAAATGCTTAGACCAAAAGGCTTCCCATTTGCTTGTTTGAATGTTTCATTAATTCTTCGAAAAATATGATGAGTGGTATCTGTATCCAGATATGTTTGAATTTATTTCTTAAATCAAGTTATGCATGAATCGTTTGAGTTTGACCTTTCTGCGTTTCTAACTTGGGACAAATGCCTAAATTCCTTGTATCGATAAAGTACGAATATATTATTTTATTTCTAACATACCTCACCAATACAGATAGAAGTAATTATGCTTTATCATCCCAATATAGATTCCCATAACGATCCTCGCCATGATAGAGTCATGCTTCAACGAAGTTCAATTGTGATTATAACCGAAAGGGTAATCAACATAATTTCTAAAACGAATACCGATCAATCATTTGTTGATCACAATTTTGTAAAAATTGGGTGTGGCTATTAAAACGGATCTACGTAGGCTCCTATCTTGGAAGTTCGTAACGCTCGTAGTTTTTTTCCCAAAATCAATTTTATCCATATGTGAAAACATGTTGTTGAAGAGTGTAGACGTGATTGTTGAGATGTTCTCTTTGAAAGTTAATGAGTAAAACAAGATCGATTAGATGATTGTCTTGAGTAGATAATAATATCTTATGATCAAACTATAGGACCTTTACTCGGCCTTTGGGATGCCCTCCTTGCTATCCCAAACTCGAGCACTAACCATCAACAACCAAATCCACAAGCGAGGCTTGGAATTCCTTTCAAACCCACAAGGCCCATTGTAATCTCCATCACTTACACTAATGTAAGAGGGATGGAGAAAGACACATGCATGTGGAAACGTGTAAATGATTTGTGAAGTTTTCGAAAGACGAATTTTTTGCTAAATGATCTTGATTAAATCGGTAAGAGATTTTGATTCTACCTTTACAGTGACTAGTGATAGCTTGTTTTTTCCTTTCTAGCTGTCACCCATAATAAATCTGTGTGCTTTTGTGGGAATAAAATAAAGCTCTTATAAAACTTCCCCAAATCACCGGTGTACTGGAACGAAACTAGGGGATCATCATAAGGGTAGGAACATGGGAAGAAAACTCGCCATATCGAGCAGAGAGAACCTACCAACCCAAACAACGACTTCTACTTCTATATTTTTTATATTGACTGAAACATACGAAGACCATATTAATGAGATAACACTCAAAAAGCTGCAGTAGGTATTGATATGATTGCTTCAATTCATTCTAAATGAAATATTTTTCAATTTATTTGTAATATCTATCTTTGTACATTAATTAATAATCTTCAGAGGATGCATCAATATAATCCATTGAAAACCATAAATCCCATTACACTCACCAAAATTCTCTTTATATTCCTTATAGTGATTTAATGTATGTAGTTCGGAATAAATTTCAAATTTAATTTATTATTGATTGCACTATGATTTGAAAGATTTTGTGTTTGAAAAAGATTTATAAATTAAATTCATTTTACATTAATTTATGAAAGATTTTGTATTGGGAAAAGAATTACTAAAGTCATTTTTACACCCACACCACTAGCTCATTCTTTTAGGGGAACCAATACCACACTCCGCCATAGTATGTGTGAGCCAAACCTGGCTTGGATGTTGGAGTGGGATTTCAAAGGGATAGTCATAAACGAGCCTTCAGAACAAGCTTTATTCCACATTCACGTATCATGCTTTTAACAAAGGACTATAATGGTTTTTAATATATCATGCTTTAACAAAGGAATATAATGGTTTTTAAAATAAAAGCAAAGATTTGTTTTATTAATGAATTATTAAGCATCTCAGAATTAGTAAGAGTTGAGATTACTTTTAAAAAGTAAAAATTCAAATATATAGAGATGTGTATTTATCTTATAGACACTTTACATAAGAGATTCTTACATAAAATAGATTTGTAAATATACATGAAAGTATATTATTCGGATAGGTAATACTATATTATAGATGTTTTACTTTTTGTATTATATTAGTTTGTTACTTTTAATGTGCATAGAATGAGAACTTAGGATTAGGGTATTTAACGAAGTAAGGATTATGGAGGAGGCAAGTTATACTTTTGAAGGAATGATCTTTAATGATATTTAAGTAACATTATTAAATACAAAATAAGTATTTGGATTTCAATCCAATTCATTTTTGAGACACGATAAACACATTCTAGTTGTATACAAATTTAGGATAACTTAGGAGAATAAGGAACTACTCTTCTCCTAACTAGTTATCAAGTCGCTAGCGGAACATAGCATTATAATGAAATTATGTTCAAGGTCGTTTAAGAGTCTAAAATTCAAAACTTAAAGTATATTAAAAGTTAACTTGTTTGATATAAGATTTGTGGTTGAAAAAAAACCTTTGTAAACAAGTGTTAAACTTATTGGAGGTGATCATATGTTTATTCTGAGAGCATTTTGTATTTAACTATATGGATTCTTAATTTTTTTATTTTTTTTGGTTAAAATCTATGATACAACAATTATGAAAATATAGGTTGGGTATTCACATAAATTATTTTGTGATTTTGAGTAAATGTATGAAAATAAATAATAGTGAAAAGGTTGCAAGGTATATGTATTCATTATAAACCATAATAGATGAGATATTAAGAATATTATGAGAGGTCGATATTACATTAAAGGGTTAGTAAAATATTGTGAATGTTCATTAATAGGTTTGGAAACACTGATACATGAAATGAGCAATAGATAACAATGGTACATGCACAATATAATTAAAAGCCACACATATTGTTGACGGGCATATGTGACTATGCACGTAACGGGGAAGACAACCCAGACCGGGATCCTTAGAGCAGGTTACAAGCTGTTTGGGATAGTTGTTTCCGACAGGTTTAAAGGCTCTGTTAGCCTGAAAGTCTAATTGTTGAAACTAATGCTACCAATTGTTAATCAGACCCAAACTTATGATTACAAAGATTAATTACAAGAGCAAACTGTTAAATTAAATCTACTTAAAGCATTTAATTCAAAATTCAAAAATAGAAAACGGAGTATTGACAGGGTTGATGTTTTACAAAAATATATTATATACACTTGTGCAATAATTACAAGAAACAATCCGATTGTAATACATATATACAGATCTGATTCAAATAGATTTTTAAATAATATTATTGACAGAAACAGAAATATATTAAACTAATCTAAGTCCTATCATAATCGGGAACAATTCAAATATTTAAACTGAAATCGAATCTGCTAATGGGACTACTGCGTTGATAATCTTGAAAGGATTCAAAAGAAATTCAGAAACTAACAAGGTCATGCAATAGACACATACATCACAATATAATGATGTCAATCATCAAATTCATACCACGACATTCATTAACAGGTCGAGAATCAGCATCAGTCGATAATCAAATACAGTATATTTGCAAAATTCTTAAAAGAGATTAAGACAAACATAATAATATAGAAAAAATGATGACAAGACTAATAGATATCATAAACTATATGCCAAGTATACAAACTATAAACATATATTAAATATCACCAGTTCAAAATATCGTAGCAGCAGACAGGAAACTGTCTAAAGTCACAGGTAAATCAAACCACAGTCTTGTCCTCTCATTTCTTCAACTATCGACCCCCACTGGCAGCGTCTCATCAGATCTGGAAGATAAATCTCTCCTGGCACTGTTGAGCACTCCAACTCTTTCAACAATCAGGCATTGAGATCTTCTTGAAGAAATAATTCTTCAAACAGAACTCCTCCCTGGCAGCATTGTTTCTAGAGCTTTCAAAAGAGAAATCTTTAAAGCTGTAGCAGCCCCCCTCCCCTACCATCAAATTCCAGTCTGCTTAAATAAACAAAAATGGAATCCAAATTGAGTTTTACACAGGCGAATTTTTGCCGGCCGCAATTGCCAAAATCACGTTCAGAGGATCCTGAAAATCTCGTAGAATCCATCACTTTATGGAGAAATCTCTCTGAGTTAAACTAAATGGGTCCGTTCTGGAGAAAACCCATGTGGCGGATTTTTTAGATCTGTCTCCATTTGCTCACAATGTGGCCCAGAAAAACGCCTGTCAGTTGAGAACGCGTTTTCTGTTAACAGCTGAGAACGAAATTCGTAGCCTGCTTTTTCTTCATCTAACGATTCCAGAATCACAACAATCTCCTCCAATCCATCCATGAATGCTCCACATGCTCTATAAATAGTTGTGATAATGAATCAATCCATGAGCTAGGCAATCGAATTGCTATTTCACTAACAAATCTTTCTCTCCTCCACTTCAGGGACAACTCAGGCGGTTTTATGGCCCATAAACTTGAATTAGATAGCGAACCAATCCCTTGATCTCGCTAGCTGCTTCTCTATGTTTGTTATGGAAAAGCTGGTGCATCCGCTTCATCTTTTACCTGCACATTGAAAACATATATTAAACTGCAGTTTATGAAAGTTGTGTAAATATGTAATAGACAGGTTAAAAGATGAAGTATCTTCCCTTTTCCAATGAACCGTCGATTGAATACATTAGTAACCTGAATGCTGACAAATGTGATATTCGATTTGTTATTTTTCTTGAGTTTCTCATAGTAATAATCCCAACAGTTTCATTCATTTTCTCTCTTAATAATGCTGGCAAATTATAAAAATAGGTATCCTCGTTTATAGAAATCGGTGAGCTGGCTTCTCTTGCTGATCACGTTCATAGAAGAAAATATTGCAAGATAATCATCCCATAATCATTTCAGCATCAACCATCCCCTTTAAACCAATAACAAAAATGCATAAAATTTTATTTATAAAAATCATTATTACATTATGATAATGGTAAGATTGTCGGGAAGGTAAAACAATTTCAAGAGTTGGAATTTTCCTTTCGTAAAAATGTATACACTTTGGCCCCATATATCATGAATATATATTCTTTGAATAAATTAATTTTTGGAAACATAAATAATTAATGAAACACAAAAATTACTTTGAATTATAAGGAATAATTTCACGTAAGTAATTTAAACCAGCTTATAAAAATGTGACCATCAATAATTTGGAGAAGACCTTCATACACAAAGGACCAACATATCAACCTTACTGTAGAATAGTTTCAACCTTCAAGAATGGGAGACATGCTATGCGAAATACAAATCTCATAACCCATAGTATCAACCTCGACCTTTACATGCAATAATAAAGATGACATATGAATCCCATAAAGATCAAGATCAAATAATAAGGTTGTGTTATGCATAATTCGTAAATTGAATGAAAAGCCTTGAAAATATAATTCGAATGAACTTTGATAAGGTGCCAAAAAATAAAATAATCAACCTTAAACCTTATCAATATTTACGATAACAAAATCACATAATAAAATCAAATTATAAATATTTGGATAAGATGTCAAAATTAGGTTATGACAAATTATTAACCCTTATCCCTTGATTTTCAATGCAAATGCACTCAAAATAATAATTTCAAAGTAGTGATTTTGTTAACTAATCCATAGCTCGCAAAGGTTTTTCTTTAAAAACATTTAATTCCATTGTTTCAGTAGCTTCTGGAATGTCACCATTTCAGTTGCTGTCATTTCTTTAGGTTTGCTATATGAAATTCAAACATTTCGTCGAAACAAAATATAATTTTGTTTGATGAAATAATGTTTTTTAAAGGCTGTTGGGTAGGGGCACAACAGATGGTGACTGACTGGGCGAAGCAGTTATCTCTGCGAAAACATGAAATTTGACTTGTGTATGTAGCAAGATAAGAAAAATTTTCTTTAACTCAGATTAGCATTTTCCTGAAGATAAAAGAACTGTGCCTTATGATAAGACTAGATTTCAAACTAATACCAGATTCGATTCTTTTATCATTATCCAGAGATTACCTTAAAAAATGATACGAATTTTAAGTTTTTTCAGAAAACTTAAGACTCCAAAAGAAATTAGTTCTGGGAAATACAACGCAATTTTGATATTTGACTAGTTTTTTAAGATATGATCCCAATACTACAGTCATGACCCTCCCCGGAAGCGTCCATAGCTTCGAAAGGGTGGACTTTTAACCATACATCCTACCGTTCTAGTCCCAAGATAAGATAAAACATGAATATTTAGAACTTCTCAATTTATTAATGGGTAAGCTGCATTGGAACCTCTTCACGAGTGTGGGATGACCTTGGATTCTTATAGATTTTTGTATACATAACAATTTATGATTTGGGATCCAAGTATGCCACAGACGGGGCCCTCCTACCCTCAAGCGTCCATAGCCTCGAAAGGGTACGTCTTTTAACCCATTCTACCCAACGGCTTATATCCCAAGCTAATAAGTTTAAAGAAGGTTTCATACTCAGCATTTAAGTGATCATCTACAAGAAATTTGCATATTTATAATGGGGGAACGTAATAGGAAACTCTTTACGAGTAAGATAGCGTAAATGATCTATAGATAATTGATTTTATTATTAAATTGCAACTGCTTTCCCATAACTGATTTCTAAATAAGTAATAGAATTCCTAGTAATAGTGACTTCGATATCCATTAAATCCAACAATTTGAGGATAATGATAAAAGAAACGAAATAAAGTGAAAGTTTTCGTCTAGTAGTTTTGTTTGCAACAGTTCAATTTCTTTTTCATTTATTTCTGAGAAAAGAACAGATTTCTAAAAGTCTCGCTTTCTTCATGTTTTATATAATCAGATTCCAAGTTTATGATAGAAAAACATTCCCAGATCTCAATCATTTTTCCAGCTTTTGAAAAATCCAAAGGAGAACAAAAATCAAAAGAAAAAGCAAAATAATATATACAGGAGTTTTATTTGAGCAAATTACAAAAACGAAGGATTTCAAAGTCTACGAGAAAACTCTTAGTAAAGAAAATGAAATTTTAAAATAAATTATGCACACTTAACACAAGAATTAAATCAAGATCTCATCAAATGGAAAATAGATTTAACAACATCAGCAAAGAAAACGAGAGATTAAAATAGATTAACATGTTTTAAAGTTTTTTATCTCTATTTTGCTTTTAAATCTTTCAATTTAGTCGAAGTTGGTTTTTAATAATTGATGGGACATTAATCTAATGTGTTTTATTCAGAAATCAAAGTAACAAAATAAATCTTAATGAGTATGTAGCTATAAAAAGATGAAAGGTTCTTTCTTTTAATGAGACGATTAAAGAAAACGAGAGGAAGTAAAGAACTGCTTCCTTGATAATGATGTCGTCATCTCATTCTTAAAATGATGTTGTCGCAACTCCATATATCTGCATTTATTCAAATGTAAACAAACATAAATCATTTTAAATTATAAACCTAACCTAAACTAATAAAATAAAATATATACAAACTAAGTAAAAGAAAATTTCCAATGAAGCCATTCGCGTAGCTTAAAACCTGCCAGAGAAAACAAGTCATATATGAGCATTAGAAATTGGAATAATTCAAAATGAATAAAAGAAACTAAATCAAATTTTGTATGTACAAAGCATAAAAGATGACACGGAAACCTTTTAATAAATGATTCCTCCCACCATGAATAAATCGGATCATAAAAATCAAGTCGGAAGAAGAAAGATTTCTCATGAGAATCATGACTAAAAAGAATCTCATCAGAAGTATGATTCAAAATTCGTGAAAAATGATCAATAAAAGATGTATCTTTTAACACAATATCATCATGACTAAATTCAAAAAGAACAAAATGACATTTGGGTATTATTTGGAAATCAAATACGTCATTGTGTCTTTTAACGTGAAGATTAAAATTGATGACATTATATTCAGATATGATTATCATGTTGCACTGAGGAAAATTAATTTTCAATATATCATAAATAAATTGTGCATCCCTTTCTATATCACAGATTGAATCATAATCCTTACTGACCAAAGATAAAACGGATGAACATGCATGAGTCTGATGAGTAACAATAGTAGAAAAATTATGATCTTCTTCATGACAAATTTGAAATAAATCAGAATGGATCTCAAAATATCATTCATCTTCAAAAAATGTATTTTCTTGTATCCTATCAAAATCTGACCATAATGAAGTATTCCTTAGAAAATCATTAACATGTAGATGTAGTCTATGATCAGCAAAAACATCAGGATACAAAGAGTAGTAAGATTCATAGTATAACAAAGTAAATGCTTCTCTATTGATATGATTTGTTCCATCGACTGCTTTAACAGAAGCATCATTAACAAAACTCTGATCTAAGGAATTTTGTGAAGAAAAGAAATGAAATAACTCGTCATGAAAGGAAGATGATGAAATTATATTAGCACATTCAGTTGAAGAATTAAGAATTTTTGGTTTATCTTCCATTGTCTTGTGAACAACAAGAGTTTCGATATTATCGCTTAATATAAAAGTTGAATCCTCATCCTTTTTTTCTTGAATTTGCATGTCATAAAATTCTATGATTTGTTCATTTTCAACAATTTCATTTTCAGCAGTGGAATTAGGAAGAATAGATTCGATATCAACTTCAACTAATGAACTAACATGCATGCTATCTATTGCAGAATTTTCATTCTTTTCCCAATCATGAAAATCAGAGAGAGAAATAAGATAAAGAAACCAATCCATTTTGTCTTTTTCGGAAAGCTGATGTCTTTCATGAAACCTGCAACATATTAACATGAATCTAGAAAAGAAATCATCAAGAGATTCATCTTTATATCTACGAAGATTTTCTAACTCAAATCCAAGTTTCCTGTAATTATAATTCTCATGAGCATTAAGAAATAACTTCATGAAATGTTCCCATGAATGAATGGATTTCGCTGGCAAGAACTTAAACCAAATCAGAATTCTTCCTGTGAGAGAAGCTGCAAAAAGTCTGCATTTCTCAACCTCATCAATTAGATCTATGCAATCACAAAAAGAATTAAATACCGACAGCTGATGAGAGGCAGAAATCTTACCTTCTCCATTGAAGCTCAGTCTTCGCAAGAAATTAGACATCTCTGGAGAAAAACTTTCGCCAGATGTATGAAAGCTGAAAGCATGATCTAAATCAGTAATATCAGCCATTTCATAGTAAAAATAAAAATAAATGAAATCAAAAACCAACTCAAAATGGCCTTCTTTCTAATCAGGCCCTCCTTCTAGCGCCAATGTTGACGGGCATATGTGACTATGCACGTAACGGGGAAGACAACCCAGACCGGGATCCTTAGAGCAGGTTCCAAGCTGTTTGGGATAGTTGTTTCCGACAGGTTTAAAGGCTCTGTTAGCCTGAAAGTCTAATTGTTGAAACTAATGCTACCAATTGTTAATCAGACCCAAACTTATGATTACAAAGATTAATTACAAGAGCAAACTGTTAAATTAAATCTACTTAAACCATTTAATTCAAAATTCAAAAATAGAAAACGGAGTATTGACAGGGTTGATGTTTTACAGAAATATATTATATACACTTGTGCAATAATTACAAGAAACAATCCGAATGTAATACATATATACAGATCTGATTCAAATAGATTTTTAAATAATATTATTGACAGAAATAGAAATATATTAAACTAATCTAAGTCCTATCCTAATCGGGAACAATTCAAATATTTAAACTGAAATCGAATCTGCTAATGGGACTACTGCGTTGATAATCTTGAAAGGATTCAAAAGAAATTCAGAAACTAACAAGGTCATGCAATAGACACATACATCACAATATAATGATGTCAATCATCAAATTCATACCATGACATTCATTAACAAGTCGAGAATCAGCATGAGTCGATAATCAAATACAGTATATTTGCAAAATTCTTAAAAGAGATTAAGACAAACATAATAATATAGAAAAAATGATGACAAGACTAATAGATATCATAAACTATATGCCAAGTATACAAACTATAAACATATATTAAATATCACCAGTTCAAAATATCGTAGCAGCAGACATGAAACTGTCTAAAGTCACAGGTAAATAAAACCACAGTCTTGTTCTCTCATTTCTCCAACTATCGACCCCCACTGGAAGCATCTCATCAGATCTGGAAGATAAATCTCTCCTGGCACTGTTGAGCACTCCAACTCTTTTAGCAATTAGGCATTGAGATCTTCTTGAAGAAATAATTCTTCAAACAGAACTCCTCCCTGGCAGCATTGTTTCTAGAGCTTTCAAAAGAGAAATCTTTAAAGCTGTAGCAACCCCCCTCCCCTACCATCAAATTCCAGTCTGCTTAAATAAACAAAAATGGAATCCAAATTGAGTTTTACACAGGCGAATTTTTGCCGGCCGCAACTGCCAAAATCGCGTTCAGAGGATCCCGAAAATCTCCTAGAATCCATCACTTTATGGCGAAATCTTCTTGAGTAAAACTAAATGGGTCCGTTCTGGAGAAATCCCATGTGGCGGATTTTTTAGATCTGTCTCCATTTGCTCACAATGTGGCCCAGAAAAACGCCTGTCAGTTGAGAACGCGTTTTCTGTTAACAGCTGAGAACGAAATTCGTAGCCTGCTTTTTCTTCATCTAACGATTCCAGAATCACAACAATCTCCTCCAATCCATCCATGAATGCTCCACATGCTCTATAAATAGTTGTGATAATGAATCAATCCATGAGCTAGGCAATCGAATTGCTATTTCACTAACCAATCTTTCTCTCCTCCACTTCAGGGACAACTCAGGCGGTTTTATGGCCCATAAACTTGAATTAGATAGCGAACCAATCGCTTGATCTCGCCGGCTGCTTCTCTATTTTTGTTATGGAAAAGCTGGTGCATCCGCTTCATCTTTTACCTGCACATTGAAAACATATATTAAACTGCAGTTTATGAAAGTTGCGTAAATATGTAATAGACAGGTTAAAAGATGAAGTATCTTCCCTTTTCCAATGAACCGTCGATTGAATACATTAGTAACCTGAATGCTGACAAATGTGATATTCGATCTGTTATTTTGCTTGAGTTTCTCATAGTAATAATCTCGATAGTTTCATTCATTTTCTCTCTTAGTAATGCTGGCAAATTATAAAAATAGGTATCCTCGTTTATAGAAATCAGTGAGCTGGCTTCTCCTGCTGATCACGTTCATAGAAGAAAATATTGCAAGATAATCATCCCATAATTATTTCAGCATCAACCGTCCCCTTTAAACCAATAACAAAAATGCAGAAAATTTTATTTATAAAAATCATTATTACATTATGATAATGGTAAGATTGTCAGGAAGGTAAAACAATTTCAAGAGTTGGAATTTTCCTTTCGTAAAAATTTATACACTTTGGCCCCATATATCATGAATATATATTCCTTGAATAAATTAATTTTTGGAAACATAAATAATTAATGAAACACAAAAATTACTTTGAATTATAAGGAATAATTTCACGTAAGTAATTTAAACCAGCTTATAAAAATGTGACCATCAATAATTTGGAGAAGACCTTCATACACAAAGGACCAACATATCAACCTTACTGTAGAATCGTTGCAATCTTCAAGAATGGGAGACATGCTATGCGAAATACAAATCTCATAACCCATAGTATCAACCTCGACCTTTACATGCAATAATAAAGATGACATATGAATCCCATAAAGATCAAGATCAAATAATAAGGTTGTGTTATGCGTAATTCGTAAATTGAACGAAAAGCCTTGGAAATATAATTTGAATGAACTTTGATAAGGTGCCAAAAAATAAAATAATCAACCTTAAACCTTATCAATATTTACGATAACAAAATCACATAATAAAATCAAATTATAAATATTTGGATAAGATGTCAAAATTAGGTTATGACAAATTATTAACCCTTATCCCTTGATTTTCAATGCAAATGCACTCAAAATAATAATTTCAAAGTAGTGATTTTGTTAACTAATTCATAGCTCGCAAAGGTTTTTCTTTAAAAACATTTAATTTCATTGTTCTAGTAGCTTCTGGAATGTCACCATTTCAGTAGCTGTCATTTCTTTAGGTTTGCTATATGAAATTCAAACATTTCATTGAAACAAAATACAATTTTGTTTGATGAAATAATATTTTTTAAAGGCTGTTGGGTAGGGGCACAACACATATATATTAGGAAACTTACATCTGGATATATTTTATATCGAAGGATTGTATTTAGTATACTTAAGAATGAATTTAAAAATGTTTCATTACCTATTTTTGGATAGGATCAAAAGTTTCCATCATGTATGCTTTACATGAAATTAAAGTATATATATTTTCAAAGATTTCCAAGTTTGGTTGTGAATGATATTTAGAATTGATTTGCTTATAATTCACAAGTTGGGCGGTAAACAATATTTAGAAAATATATGTTACAATGATAAATTTTTGTATATTTTAGTACTGAAATTATAGTTATTATGTTTACAAAATAAGTGTTATGAAGTAATTAATACCACGGGTAATTGTATTGTTAGCCTATAAATGGAAATTGTTGTTCTTGAAATTTTAGATTACGGTGGAATAGGCTTATGAAATTATAAGTCAAGAAGCATGGATATTGGAATTATAATTAAATTAGGGTGGAATTATGCTTTATGTTGAACTAGTCCAACACCACAATTATCTCATAAGGGCCCATCAAAATTAAACAAATGCACGGGAATTAGATATAATAATAATGGGAATAGCTTTTTCCGAGGGATTTGAACTTGTGACCTTTCATTTAGAATTTCTCATCTCAATTACTCAGTATCAATTGCTGTAACCCATCAGCTAAAAATTATACACATATGCAAATAGAAAGAAAATTCAAATGAGTTTGGAACTCGCCCCTATCCTTAATTATCGATTAATTATAAACTGACTTATAAAAAGATTGAAGTGACCCAGACAACTTGGGAGTTTGACACCAAACCTTGATGGCATGATTTCCAAATATCTAGTGATGGTAAGTATTGGCTACCCTATTATTTAAATACCAGAGAAGAGAAGCACACTGGTCTGTTTGGACAAAATCTCTAGGTGAAAGATCTGAATTAGGGAAAAATAATCAAAGGATATAGAGTGTTGTAAGAAATATAGCAAGGATGTAATTTTAATCAATTTTAGTTGGCAAGTTATCGAAATTCTCTTTTTTTCAAGAGTTCGATGGACTGTCGAGAGGGTGAAACAAACTCAGCATTTGGAAAATGTGATATCGATGAAACCAATGCGAGGATCCAAACACAATGACACTGCTTTCGCAACATGACTATGTTGTTAAAAAAAAAACTTGATGTGACCATGACATGGTAAACAGAGAAATTATAGCTACTTACAAAATTTGTCAAAAGGGTCAAATAAAGATTGTATCTGTAAAGTGAAGTATGGAGATAGCAAACATAAGGAGAATAACACAATGATTCTAACCAACTGAAATAGGGAATCCTACTTAAGAAAATGATTAGTTCTTGAGATGGGACTTGATTAGATTAAGGAAACACATAATATGACTTGGTGAGTCTGCTAAAGTGATCATATGATCATGGATATGAAAAAATAAGGTAAGGACATGATGAGCTCCTTGACTTGTGAATACAATACTAAAGATATGACTAGGAAATTAAATTTAATACCGTTTTCTAAGTCACTAAATCCCAACATGTTGGAATCATACCTAAATTAAGGGTAAAATTTATTAATATTTATGGGTTTGGAAGAAGCCTTAGGAGAGTCTTTAGTAACTTAGGAATTGATTGTTGACTATGTAATGTATGTTATTGATTTGAGAATTCGTAATTGTAACCTACCAATCTATATTTTATTGAGGAGTGTATACCTTCTCTCCTTGGAAGAGAGGATAGCCAATCATATTTGAGTTCTTACTTACCTTTGGATGTGCTAAAAGTTGATTGATTATTCATACGATATATATTGTAGTTAATTTGGATATCACAAATCCTCATGGGAGACTAGGAGGTGTTGGAGATCTAAGTCAATATTGGAAATTATTGAAAATATTACTGAATTTCTATTACGTGATATTATCATGGAATTAATGAGAATGCGTTGGATCATTTTTGGATGAAACATAAAATCAATGATGGTATAAATGCTAGTATTTATAGGAATGGATATTTGATGGAAGTAGACGAGAATGACATGAAGATTTGAATGTGAAAAGAAAGTGAAAATAACATTGAATATAAACTAAAAAATAACTTCGAGATGAAATTTCCTAAATAGGGGGAACATGTGATGCCCACTTAGAGATATGCAAAGTGATTGAATAAAATCATTTTGTAATATAAATAGATGTGGTGATTTGATGCTAAGGTATAATGGTTAGTGTATATGTGTAAACTGGAATGGCATGATTCATGTACGAGGATCTAATATTAATGATAGATATAGTCCCAATACTACGACCTAGGAGGATGCATTGGAAATACGTAGACAGTATCCATACTTATTGTCGAACTTCAGAACGAAGCTTGAAGTGGGGGTGTATGTAACACCCTATTTTACCCCGAATCTTTCGATTAGGATAGCTATTATTTGAGGGAATTCTATGACGAATCACCCGACTATTTATTTATTTGAGATCTAAAAACTTTGTATGGATGGATTTTTGAGGGCATCTGGTTTCGAATGACCTGGACATGTGTGAAGCAATGAATTACTGATGAGATATGACTCAAGAAGAATTATCTGACATATTGATTATATGAGGAGTAAACTATGATTATGAAAATGATGTCGACATTTGGTCAATTGTGAATGCAATGATATTATGATTTTAATTGTGAGTGAAGAATCATGTGAAGTTATCGACAAGGATTACAATGTTGTATAATGTTTTATAGTAATGAATGATTGGCAAAAGTTATGTAGAATGTACTTTGATGGTCTTTCGAGTGTGACATGAAAGAAAGGTACATGAAATGCAAGAAAGCATCAGTATGCAAAGACTTTAACTGATTTGACAATTATGGAAGGTGATATTAATCTTGTTTATAATAAGATTTAATTGTGATGTGTTTGATGCACTGACATGCATGGTATCTGGATGAATCGGGAAACCTCGACAATAGAGGTTGATTGGATGTATAATATTATAGTTGAAACATTGAATATAATATTTGATGCACATGTTGATGTATGTGTAAGTGATGGGATTGCGATTGGTAGTCGACCCACATCAAATGATGGGGCTGAAATATTATTCTTGTAAGACTAGCAATTTGGATGTCGCGATGAGCTTTGAATAGAGAGGAAAATTCCAGTTCATCAGATGCGCGTGTCGTGAATATTGTATTGGGGAGAGAATAATAAGGATTCAACCTTATTCCCCAGGAACCACTTGGCCCTTCCTAGGGTAGGTGGATTGAGGTAACATTGGCTCAACTGTCATACCAACTCCCCATCTATGGGAATTATCGAAAAGGCATGCGAGAAGCATAACACCTTGATAATATTGCCCGAAACAAGAATGCAGTGGTAATCACATCAAATTTGAATCAAGGGAATTA